>OZ023339.1:4450535-4873035 GCA_964007535.1 Brachyptera risi
AAATAAGAAAACTTAACAGAAGCCCAAACAAGAACACAGATTTTTGAATGCGGGCTGCCGAATAGAGAACATCCAATATATATATATATATATATATATATATATATATATATATATATATATATATATATATATATATATATATATATATATATATACTTTATATATATATATATATATATATATATATATATATATATATATATATATATATATATATGCCTACATATATGATATATATATGATTACACATTGTTTTGGGATTATAACGCGTATAATAAAAACAAGACAAATCCAAATATTGAATTGTTCTAATATAAAGATTGCCTAACGTTTCTGGAGTTCTTCCACTCCCTTCATCATAGAAATATTCCTCTCATGAAGGGAGTGACAAAAACCTGGAAACCTTGGGCAATCTGTATATTAAAACAATTTCATATTTGGATTTGTCTTTGTTTTTATTATACGCGTTTTAATCACGAAATAATGTGTGATCATAATACTGAACGAGAAAATTTGAAGAATATATATATTTATATATATATATATATATATATATATATATATATATATATATATATATATATATATAAATATATATATATATATATATATATATATATATATATATATATATATAAATATATATATATATATATATATATATATATATATATATATATATATATATAAATATATATATATATATATATGAATATATATATATATATATATATATATATATATATATATATATATATATATGTGTGTATATCATCATATATATATATATATATATATATATATATATATATATATATATATATATATATATATGTATATATATATATATATATATATATATATATATATATATATATATATATATATATATATATATGTTCATATATATATATATATATATATATATATGTTCATATATATATATATATATATATATATATATATATATATATGTTCATATATATATATATATATATATATATATATATATATATATATATATATATATATATATATATATATATATATGTATATATATATATATATATATATATATATATATACATATATATATGTTCATATATATATATATATATATATATATATATATATATATATATATATATATATATATATATATATATTCAATATATATATATATATAATCAACTCGAGCATATTTTTGGTCGCTTGTCTTATTTTTGTCATGCTTATTGATTTTGCACCTTGTAGGCCTACTCATCGTTTCGTGATGATTTGAATCATTTGTGAATATTCCATGTTAGGTATTTTTTTCTCATAGAAATAGTTGTATCTTGTAATTTGTGATCATATTTTGTTTCTTACAATTGTTGCAAAGAAAATTAATATTAATCCTCAAACACTCAATATTATTGATTTTCGATGAACCATCACTTAACCTATATTCCCATATTCCAGCTCACTTTCTCCTATAGGCTTCTGTCAAGTGACGTCACCCATTATTGAGAGAGACAGACAGCAATGTCCACTAGTTGGAATTGACCAATCAGAATATTTGGTAGTCCATCAGTTCGAAGTATTGCCATGGTAACTACTAACTATTGTTTGTCATTTGTTACTTGACAGAAGCTTCTATACGAAATAGAGCTTATACATGCCATTGTTCTCCCAACACATTTTTCCGTGTGTTTTCAAATCAATGTCATTGAATGATTGAAGATGATAACAGACCCAAGTATTCCTCACTAATATATTCCAGTATTGAAACTCTTGTCAATTGTCCAAGATCTAATGTCGGATAGCGGTAGCCAAGTTGATTTCCAGAAATTTCGGGAATGTTCGTCATGTTAAAGATTCGACAATCAGAATTCTCTCTCAACTCAAATGATCAGAACTACAGATTATGCGTTACGGTACATCAGTTGATTTGTCATTTCGATCATTCTTCGACGTGTGATCTGACTATAGGTCTAGATACGATGGACAGTTATAACTTTTCCGACTACGGCAATCTGTGCATTTTTCTTACATTTCTATTCCAAATAAAACACTGAACAAATTCTGCAGACCGTAAATGTATCTCTTAGGACAAATATAACCAGCACATTTGATTGAGTACATTCGACATGGATGTGTGAAAAAAGTTGACGAATAACATTAAAACAAGATAATTAAGCGTGCTATTTGCCCTAATCCATTTGTAGACCTGCCCTACTGAATAACGCACTTGGAGCGTTTTCCTGGAATGTTTATGAAGGGAAAATGAATTGGGTGTGTATGACTTGGCTGAGAAAATATTTCGATTCCAATGATTTATCGTAATTGAATTTATAAATTATGACTGCGTTTGTATTAATAAAGGTCAAAAAAGATCCAATTTAACTGTAGGCTTATTCATCTACATTCGGATGCAAGAACTATTGGAAGCGTATCTACTATGAATGAGTATAGTTTATATTGGTATACCTACTGAAACAATAAGACGTTCAACTATGGCTACACTACGAGTGACATGGAATTGTGGATTTAATAGTTCAATGATCATAAGAAATTAATTATCAGAATACGACGAAGACGAGAGGATAGGATTTTTCTCTTACACCGAAAAAACTTCTCTTCTTGGAAGTGAATTACGTGATTTTTCTGCTCTCCGATGAGTGGACCTATGGGGCTCTATTATATTTTATATTCGGATAGTGTTTCAAATTTCCCGAGAAAGAAGCCAACGATGCATTTTGATTGGACAGGATATATCTTGGGGCGTCAACTAACTTGTGATTATGTCGCAGTTTCATTGGGCGAATATAAGAGGAGGAGGAAACAAACACAAAGGTAGGTGTGGTCAAGTGGTGCGAGTTGGGAAAGGTGCGAGTTGAGAATGGTACCAGTTGGGACGACGTTGAAATAGCATGTGCCTAAAGTGGTGCGAGTTGGGAATCGTGCGAGTTGGGAAAGGTACCAGTTGGGACGACGTTGAAATAGCATACGCCTGAAGTGGTGCGAGATGGGAATCGTGCGAGTTGAGAATGGTACCAGTTGGGACGACGTTGAAATAGCATGTGCCTAAAGTGGTGCGAGTTGGGAAAGGTGCGAGTTGAGAATGGTACCAGTTGGGACGACGTTGAAATAGCATGTGCCTAAAGTGGTGCGAGTTGGGAAAGGTGCGAGTTGAGAATGGTACCAGTTGGGACGACGTTGAAGTAGCGTGTGCCTAAAGTGGTGCGAGATGGGAATCGTGCGAGTTGGGAATAGTACCAGTTGGGACGACGTTGAAATGGCATGTGCCTAAAGTGGTGCGAGATGGGAATCGTGCGAGTTGAGAATGGTACCAGTTGGGACGACGTTGAAATAGCATGTGCCTAGAGTGGTGCGAGTTGGGAAAGGTGCGAGTTGAGAATGGTACCAGTTGGGACGCCGTTGAAATAGCATGTGCCTAAAGTGGTGCGAGTTGGGAAAGGTGCGAGTTGAGAATGGTACCAGTTGGGACGACGTTGAAATAGCATGTGCCTAGAGTGGTGCGAGTTGGGAATCGTGTGAGTTGGGAATGGTACCAGTTGGGACGACGTTGAAATAGCATGTGCCTAAAGTGGTGCGAGATGGGAATCGTGCGAGTTGAGAATGGTACCAGTTGGGAATGGTGTGAGTTGAGAATGTTACCAGTTGAGAATGGTACCAGTTGGGACTAATGCGAGTTGGGAATCGTACCAGTTGAGAATGGTACCAGTTGGGAATCGTACCAGTTGGGACACTACCGTTAAATAATAGTGTGTGTCACATCAATATTATCAATAGAACACTAGATAGTTTTTACGAATTCATGCCTTTGACCGTTCGAAGTATGCAGCAAGAGAGATTAGCTAGGAATAGAAATAGCTGTCACCCCAACCGCATGACCCATTCCCTCAGCTACTACATCAAAGGCCTTCAAGCGCAATTTCAGGTAGGAAAAGCCAGAAAAAACGAAAAACTCAACATTATAAGTCTTACTAGTACTAGGCCTAGACCTATTCGTTCTACTTGATTATTACATAAATATTATAAACACAATAACTTGTATAGGCCTACGATAATATCTCTTTAAACAAGTTTGCGTACATCCCGGCAAAACATTCGGATGGTCACAGGACCGCACTTCGGCTCGTGTAACTCCTCCCCTACCGCTAACCCTGTGACAACAGGCTCACCCGCCAAATACAGCCTCTCTAGATGAGACTGCGTAATCGAACAGGCAGTGGATAGTAAGAATTTAAATGGCGTCGAAAGTTGACTGTCAAAGAATATTTTTAGCCGAAGAACAATTTATTTGTAAGATCCAGTAGGGCCGACATTCATTTACGTATTTCAGGTATGTGGTCAAGAGGATTGGGTTAGGTAGGTCTAGGCACTTGATCTATAGTTTGTCTTGTTAGGCCCAGGCCTATGGTATCCAGTGGAGACATTGCCTTTAAACACCACTACCCATAGGCCCTACTAGGCCTATCATTGATGATATTATGAAGCAGACAGTGGTCATAAAATCAATAGCATAGGTTCTGACCATAGGCCTAGCTATAATTATCATTGACCAAAGTCACGATGCAGTGACACCAACCTATTTTATCATAATATAAAGAAGGTGCTCCAACTCCCATACTGATAACATGGAAGGTATTTGTGGTTTCTTGCGGTCATTTCAGAGCTAATCGTCCCGATTGCCTGTCGTGACTTAGGGTAAATTTACTGAGTAACGTACCACGCCAATTTTTTTTTCAATTTTTTTCAATTTTTTCTTCAATTTTTTGGAAAGTATATAAGCTCCGTTCCGCCTGCCGGCGGTATACGCGAGGTTTGGACACTAACCTGACCCTAACCTAACCTACCAGTCCATCTTTGTCATCTTTGTCAGATCACAAAGCATCAACTTCAAGTGAGTAAAAAACATATTAAAGCAAACAAAATACAAAATGTCCATACTACACACCATAGATATTTAAACAAGATCTATCAGAAAACACCAAAAATGCGAATATAGAACAAAAATTGGCCATGGTACGTTAATCAGTAAAATTACCAAATTTATAATTCTCGTGATCTACTGGGCCGTGTATACATTGTTGAGCATTGTTGTTCTAAATAGTTCGATATAAAGGCGAGGGATGCGCTACAGGCAATCAGGACGATGGACTCAGATTCTGACCTCGGAAATATTTCACTTTCAAGACCCGAGTTGGGTCAGCTCCTTTATATTATGATAAACTAGGGTGTTTTCACTACATCGTGCCAAAGCGGTATGCAAAGTATTGAAAATGGACTACGGTACCAAACTCGGTGAATTTGTCTTACTCGGTAGGCCTACCACACTTAATTATCCAGGTCAGTACACTAACCTTGACCACTAACCCACCGAAACGTTACCAACCTTGAAATATTTACCCCAAACTCAAACTGGTAGGCCTAACTGTGTGAAATAAGTATCACGCCATTGAGGTAACAAAATATGTGTAAGATATTAGGTTAGATTAAGCATAGGCCCCCTAGTGGTCCTGATTTTTATCTGCATTTTCGATATTTGTATTTATTTATTTATTTGAAACTCTTACAATTGCACATAAATGCGCGGTGGCAAGTTCCCTAACTAACCCTATCTCACCATTTCCCTAACCCTCTTACGAAATAACTTCAACCCTATTTCACCCCCCTCAAAAACACTTCTACTAAGCCCATTCCAGTCCCTACTTGTCCTATTCAAGAAAGAGAATTTACCGACATCTAATCTAGCCCCCTTTATAACTACCGCTCTATCATGACCTCGCCTACCTCCATACTTTGATTCATGTCTTTCTATCAACTCGTGCAGCTCCCACCATCCCCCCTCTCCCGCCATTACCCTGAAGAAATTACATAGACGATCCTCCTTTCTTCATATTTCCAGTTCCTGCCATCCCAAGTCTCGCATCATCTCAGATGGACTCTCCAACATTCTTACCCTCTCCCCCCTTTCATTCAACCCCCATTTCCACCTCCTAACCTACCTGTCACCTTTCTAACTGCAATCCTTTATAATAATATATAATATAATAATATAATAATAGGTTTGAGAGCAATGACAGTCGGGAAATGGTTCAGCCGAAGCGATTCAGCCAAAACAGATCGTGCTGTGATATACATGCCAATTTTGGGCAGTATGTAGGCCTATGATTGAGTTCAAACACGGTTTTAGAAGCGATTTAAAACTGTCAAATCACATCTGAAATACGGTAGGCCTATGTCCCAAATATTCCCAAACGGTTTGGAGGGACGCACTCGCAACTCTATGCCAAATAACAGGTTGGTGTGAATCACCATGACTGGCGATTTTCAATTACTTGAATGGTTTGACTGTCCGAGGTATCAACATGAATGAGAAAAATATTAAACAAATTCAGGCTTGAACGGTTTGGTTAAACTATTTTCATCTTTGCGATGAACCTTATCTGTGGCCTAGGTCTGGAGCCTCCTTGAACATTATCATTACTGTGTTATAGAACTACTGGTCAGGCTTACCAAGGGCATAGATTGGGGAGAAGACTTCTTATGGAAACACAATAGAATCCATGCGAAGATAGGGTATGGTAGACTTTGCTAATGCCCTTCTATGAAATTTCTTGGAATAAATGTCAATTGTTACCATTCCGTGGGATCTAGCATTTAGACCTTATTGAAAAGGACCTCTATGCCAAGGTTTTAGGCCTACACACGTAGCACATCATTACACAATTTGATTAATGCATAGGCCTATACCCTACTATACAGTTGTTGGGCCTATAGTGTGTACCGGTAGTGTTTTGCGCGTAAACATTGTATGCAACAAGTTTTCATTGGCTGCTCGGTCACATCTTGTTACTTTGTAGGTCGCAGGCAAACTTATTCTGTGTCCGTCAGTGGAATGGCAAACATGTAGGAGTCTTGGACACGGGAGACATGGGGGCAAGACAAAATAGTTGAACTCTCTGCCACTAGGTGTCTCATTCACCTAAGTAGTCAAATGGCAAAAATAACAGATTGAATGCTTGTGATCACTGCAGCACAATGGCTAGTACAGCCGACTCCCGTGCCAGGGAGCCTCTGATCGCATCCCGCCCATGACTTGATTCCTAATTTTTTCAAATTGGTTCCTCCAGAGTTTATATATAAAGTAACATGGTCAATTATTTGTACAAAGCCAGGTTGCGGACCGTAGGTTGGGTTTTTAAGGTTAGGTCAGTGTATAAACCTCGCGTATACCGCCGCGAGGCGGAACAGGGCTTATATATCGGGAACTGGTGTTGGGTGCACTCTAGCAGTAAAAATTACACCCAAACTGGTTGCTCAATGTCTCCCGTGAGTGAGACTCAACATGTAGTACCGGTAATGAATTTTAAAATGGTTTTTGAACAAGTGTGAAGTAACAGAACAGTTCTTAGAGCCGGCTGCTTCACTGTATCATAGTCTCACCTTGTTCTTGTCTGCAGTGGCTACTAACATGACTGAGTGTGATCCCAGCAGGTGTGAAGTAACGGAACAGTTCTTAGAGCCGGCTGCTTCACTGTATCATAGTCTCACCTTGTTCTTGTCTGCAGTGGCTGCTAACATGACTGAGTGTGATCCCAGCAGGTGTGAAGTAACGGAACAGGTCTTAGAGCTGGCTGCTTCACTGTATCATAGTCTCACCTTGTTCTTGTCTGCAGTGGCTACTAACATGACTGAGTGTGATCCCAGCAAGTGTGAAGTAACAGAACAGTTCTTAGAGCTGGCTGCTTCACTGTATCATAGTCTCACCTTGTTCTTGTCTGCAGTGGCTACTAACATGACTGAGTGTGATCCCAGCAGGTGTGTAGTAACGGAACAGGTCTTAGAGCTGGCTGCTTCACTGTATCATAGTCTCACCTTGTTCTTGTCTGCAGTGGCTGCTAACATGACTGAGTGTGATCTGAGCAAGTGTGTAGTAACGGAACAGTTCTTAGAGCTGGCTGCTTCACTGTATCATAGTCTCACCTTGTTCTTGTCTGCAGTGGCTACTAACATGACTGAGTGTGATCCCAGCAGGTGTGTAGTAACGGAACAGGTCTTAGAGCTGGCTGCTTCACTGTATCATAGTCTCACCTTGTTCTTGTCTGCAGTGGCTGCTAACATGACTGAGTGTGATCTGAGCAAGTGTGTAGTAACGGAACAGGTCTTAGAGCTGGCTGCTTCACTGTATCATAGTCTCACCTTGTTCTTGTCTGCAGTGGCTACTAACATGACTGAGTGTGATCCCAGCAGGTGTGAAGTAACGGAACAGTTCTTAGAGCCGGCTGCTTCACTGTATCATAGTCTCACCTTGTTCTTGTCTGCAGTGGCTGCTAACATGACTGAGTGTGATCTGAGCAAGTGTGTAGTAACGGAACAGGTCTTAGAGCTGGCTGCTTCACTGTATCATAGTCTCACCTTGTTCTTGTCTGCAGTGGCTACTAACATGACTGAGTGTGATCCCAGCAGGTGTGAAGTAACAGAACAGTTCTTAGAGCTGGCTGCTTCACTGTATCATAGTCTCACCCTGTTCTTGTCTGCAGTGGCTGCTAACATGACTGAGTGTGATCTGAGCAAGTGTGTAGTAACGGAACAGGTCTTAGAGCTGGCTGCTTCACTGTATCATAGTCTCACCTTGTTCTTGTCTGCAGTGGCTACTAACATGACTGAGTGTGATCTGAGCAAGTGTGTAGTAACGGAACAGGTCTTAGAGCTGGCTGCTTCACTGTATCATAGTCTCACCCTGTTCTTGTCTGCAGTGGCTGCTAACATGACTGAGTGTGATCTGAGCAAGTGTGTAGTAACGGAACAGGTCTTAGAGCTGGCTGCTTCACTGTATCATAGTCTCACCTTGTTCTTGTCTGCAGTGGCTACTAACATGACTGAGTGTGATCTGAGCAAGTGTGTAGTAACGGAACAGGTCTTAGAGCTGGCTGCTTCACTGTATCATAGTCTCACCCTGTTCTTGTCTGCAGTGGCTGCTAACATGACTGAGTGTGATCTGAGCAAGTGTGTAGTAACGGAACAGGTCTTAGAGCTGGCTGCTTCACTGTATCATAGTCTCACCTTGTTCTTGTCTGCAGTGGCTACTAACATGACTGAGTGTGATCCCAGCAGGTGTGAAGTAACAGAACAGTTCTTAGAGCCGGCTGCTTCACTGTATCATAGTCTCACCTTGTTCTTGTTTGCACTGGCTGCTGACTTAACTGAGTGTGATCCCAGCAAGTGTGAAGTAACAGAACAGTTCTTAGAGCCGGCTGCTTCACTGTATCATAGTCTCACCTTGTTCATGTTTGCACTGGCTGCTAACATGACTGAGTGTGATCCCAGCAAGTGTGATGTAACAGAACAGTTCTTACAGCTGGCTGTTTCACTGTATTATAGTCTCACCTTGTTCTTGTTTGCAGTGGCTACTAACATGACTGAGTGTGATCCCAGCAAGTGTGAAGTAACAGAACAGTTCTTAGAGCTGGCTGCTTCACTGTATCATAGTCTGACCTTGTTCTTGTTTGCACTGGCTGCTAACATGACTGAGTGTTATCCCAGCAAGTGTGATGTAACAGAACAGTTCTTACAGCTGGCTGTTTCACTGTATTATAGTCTCACCTTGTTCTTGTTTGCAGTGGCTACTAACATGACTGAGTGTGATCCCAGCAAGTGTGAAGTAACAGAACAGTTCTTAGAGCCGGCTGCTTCACTGTATCATAGTCTCAACTTGTTCTTGTTTGCAGTGGCTGCTAACATGACTGAGTGTTATCCCAGCAAGTGTGAAGTAACAGAACAGTTCTTAGAGCTGGCTGCTTCACTGTATCATAGTCTGACCTTGTTCTTGTTTGCACTGGCTGCTAACATGACTGAGTGTTATCCCAGCAAGTGTGATGTAACAGAACAGTTCTTACAGCTGGCTGTTTCACTGTATTATAGTCTCACCTTGTTCTTGTTTGCAGTGGCTGCTGACTTAACTGAGTGTGATCCCAGCAAGTGTGAAGTAACAGAACAGTTCTTACAGCTGGCTGTTTCACTGTATCATAGTCTCACCTTGTTCATGTTTGCAGTGGCTGCTAACATGACTGAGTGTGATCCCAGCAAGTGTGAAGTAACAGAACAGTTCTTAGAGCCGGCTGCTTCACTGTATCATAGTCTCAACTTGTTCTTGTTTGCAGTGGCTGCTGACTTAACTGAGTGTGATCCCAGCAAGTGTGAAGTAACAGAACAGTTCTTAGAGCCGGCTGCTTCACTGTATCATAGTCTCAACTTGTTCATGTTTGCAGTGGCTGCTAACATGACTGAGTGTGATCCCAGCAAGTGTGAAGTAACAGAACAGTTCTTAGAGCCGGCTGCTTCACTGTATCATAGTCTCAACTTGTTCTTGTTTGCAGTGGCTGCTGACTTAACTGAGTGTGATCCCAGCAAGTGTGAAGTAACAGAACAGTTCTTACAGCTGGCTGTTTCACTGTATCATAGTCTCACCTTGTTCATGTTTGCAGTGGCTGCTGACTTAACTGAGTGTGATCCCAGCAAGTGTGAAGTAACAGAACAGTTCTTAGAGCCGGCTGCTTCACTGTATCATAGTCTCACCTTGTTCTTGTTTGCAGTGGCTACTAACATGACTGAGTGTGATCCCAGCAAGTGTGAAGTAACAGAACAGTTCCTAGAGCCAGCCGCTTCACTGTATCATAGTCTCACCTTGTTCTTGATTGCAGTGGCTGCTAACATGACTGAGTGTGATCCCAGCAAGTGTGAAGTAATGGTACAGTTCTTTGAGCCGGCCGCTCCAAGCACGAAGCAAGGAGTAGAACAGGACGGAATACTTGTACTGGATAAGGAACGTCTGGAAATCCCCGAAGAACATCCGGATATCTCTGATGAACGTCCAGATATCTCTGATGAACGTCCAGATATCACTGATGAACGTCCAGATATCGCTGATAAACGTGCTTCCGAGCCGGACGAATTAGACGAGATAGCTTTTGTTGCGATCAAAGAAGAACCACCGGATGAAAGCAAGTGTTTTGTTTCCATACAAACCATAAATAAAATCAGTAGCATGATATTGATTTGTGTCCCATGTTTTTCTGTTCGCGGCCATTTCCTGTAAGCCTACATTCGGAGATATGCCGTCATCAGCTCATTCTTATGCCCGTATAACTTAGTTTTTGATGTTGTCATTCAGCAAACAATTGTCAATAATTATCAGGCAACAGTGTGTCCGATTATGCAGAAAAGAGTGGAAATATTCATATTCATAAGTTTGGTATTGATATTCCTTTGTCGTTGAATTCGTGTGGAGTTGGCTAATAGGTATTATTTGAGAATACAGAATGAATTAGAATATAGAACATGAAATTATGTCATTATATTTTCGTAATCAACATCGAAATTGGCTACTAATTCAGTGTACCCCACTTTTTATTCCTATTGGGTTCAACATGGCACTATAGTGATGACTGCGATCCATTGGCGTTGGTGAATGATATACAAAATGATGGGAAGATGAGATAAAAGGTTATTTTATTAGGTGTTTATGGATATTGGGAAGGAGTTGGTCTTGGCTTGTTGTCAAGGAATTATACCAGCATTGAACTGGCCGACAGAGGAAAACTCCAAAAAAACACTGGCATGATGGTCGACCATGGCGGGAGTCGAATCCCTGTCTCCGGAATGACAGTCTAGTGTGCTAGCCACTCTACCAGCCATCTCAGTATTGTCCCCCAATCAAGGCTAAGGATGTAAAGAAGGTTCGTTCAAAGGAGGCACCATGAGGGCAATCTTACCACCCATAAAATATAATATGAATATTAGTGATGCCTTGGTGTACCCGGTTCGTGTACAGATAGCACGTTACCAGGGTATTACTCTATTACCTGGGTAGCCAAAATATAGAAAATGGCATGCGTAAGTTTCCCAAGCGAGAGCCGTTTAAGAGTGTTGGGGGACGGACACAAGCTCACAACCGACCACTAGGACTGATGAATGAATAGGATGAGCAGTTGATCGTATCATCTACATATTGATGTATTTTATATATGAACCTTTACCAACATAGACTGAAAGGAAGAACATGAAACCTATCATATGTTGCAATTTTGTCAAATCTCAATACACATTTTCATTGAAAATCTAAGCCTCCCCCCCCCCCATCCCCCCCGTCTTTCAGTGGTTCATATATGGTTTCCATTAAATATGATCAATAATGTCATATTATTATGAACCTTCAACTCACAATCTGGACAGCAGGAATTAAGAGATTTGATGTAAAAACGAAATGATACTTTTTTTTTTTTAAATAACCCATGGGTGTAATACCTGGGTAATCTCACCTTGTACCCTGTTGCTTTTTCGTTACACGAAGACATCACTAATGAATATAGAAGCATAATTATAATGAGTATCTGATGATCATTATTCATTTGTATTGACAGTGTCCGATGACCAAGAAGAAGATGTGAACACGGATTCAAGTACAGACTTCACGGAGCAAGACACCAATACCGACCCAGTGTCAACCAAAACACTGTCTACGAGTGTGGACAACGTACCAGAACCTCCCACACCAGCCACTACCGGGAAGAAGAACAGGAAATCGGCGTTATCGGATAAGAACAGAGAAATAAAGTCTAATGAGATAAATATCACAATTACGAACAATACCTGCGGTGCTTGTGGGTACAAGCCCGCCAGATCATCGGATCTGAATACACACATGCTAATACACAGCACTGAACGGCCGTTCCACTGTAAGGAATGTTCTTTCATATGCAGAACAGCGAGCAATCTGAGAAGACACATGTTCACTCATACCGGCGAAAGACCGTTTCATTGCGTAGATTGTCCGTATAAGTCGTCGAGATCTTCCGACCTGAAAACCCACATGATGATTCACAGAAGCGAGCAGCCGTTCCAGTGCAAAGCATGTCCGTTCAAATGTCGAGCATCCAGTGATTTGAAAAGACACATATTAATACACACTGGTGAGCAGCCATTCAAGTGCAAGGAATGTCCTTTCAGGTCGTCTCGATCGTCTCACCTGAAGACGCACATGCTGACGCACACCGGAGAGAAGTCGTTTCGATGCAAGGAATGCCCGTTCAAGTGCGGACTGCCGAGTAACCTCAAGCGGCACATGATGACTCATTCGGGTGAACAACCGTTCCAGTGCACGGAGTGTCCATCGAAATTCAGTCAGGCGGGAAGTCTGAAACTACACGCGTTGACACATACGGGCGTACAGCCGTTCCATTGCTCGGAGTGTCCTTATAAGTCTTCCAGATTGTATCGTTTGAAGACACACATGTTGATCCACACCGGTGAAATGCCGTTCCAATGTTCCGAGTGTTCTTTTAGATGCAGATCATCGCGGAACCTGAAATCACATATGTTAATACACAGCGGTGAACAGCCATTCCAGTGTAACGAATGTGCGTTCAAGTTCAGTAAATCGTGTAATTTGAAAAGACACATGTTGATTCATACCGGTGAACGGCCTGTGCAGTGCAGGGAATGTTCTTATAAGTGTAGAACGTCGCGCGAACTGAAAGAACATGTTTTGATTCATGCTCGTCCGCGGCGATTCGAGTGTGACGAGTGTTCGTTTGGGTGTGAGAGTGAATCGGAATTGACTGCTCATTCGTCGTTTGTTCACGTGACGTAATAGAGCCTTAGTCGACTATCGCTAGCGGTAGAAACTGAAGTCATATCGTGCGTGGGGTCAAGTCCCGAATAAGGCATGGGTTTGTCTTGAATTTTCTCTGCCAAGATCGCCATCGCGCCCCGGTCTGTAGTTGGCAGAGCAGCAGGATGATCTGCATTCGGAGTGGAAGTCGGCCCAGCCATAGTGTTCTCAGCACGGCGTCGGTGACGGTCATTTCATCCCCGAGTTTGCGCTAGTGACGAAGAAACTGGGTCCCCTATCTCCTCGTGCTGGAGGAGTTGTTTGATCCTCCACTCGCGGGACGAAGAAAACCGTCGAATGAGCTCGCTCTTCATGAGCTCGTACTTGTCGGTGTCGGGTGGATTCACTATCACGACGCGAACGACAGCGGCGGCGTACTGCTGCTCCAGCGAGCCAGTGATAGCGTGGAACTTTGACACACCGCGCGTGATTCCGGCCGTCGCAAAGAAAAGAACTGCCTGCTCATCGGCGCGTGGGTACGCTAGCGTGTGCTGCTGCCTCGTCTATGCGGCAGTTTTCTGTACCGTGGAATGGGGTAACTTTGATCATTTTTTTATTGTTAATTACAATATATCCCTGCACGATTTTTTGAAGACTGTCAAAATATTAAATTGCATATAATACTCTGTTCAACAAACAATGTGGCTATTTTAAAAATAATTTTTGACAACAGATTTCTCCACAAGAAATTAAAAACAGGGTGATGATTTAGTTACCCATGATTTGGGGTAACTTTGATAGCCCCTATTTTTTGGCCTGGAAATCAATGGTCTATACTGCACATGATGAAATGTTACCACAACAAATAATCACTTCGTTAGTTATTTAGTTACAGCTAGTTTTGTATGTTGAGGTAATATTGATCAGAGATCTTTACAGAAAGGATATATCAAGGATTTTCACATAAAGCAACCATGATAATGATAGTAATATTCCTTAAGATGAACAGGAAAACAAAATGTGTATTCAATTCGTTCATTAACTCCTCCTTGAATGTTTGGAAACGGCAGTAGAGCGACAATGTCATGCACCTGCACAACTGACACATCAGTGTCGACGCCTTGGAACGTTTTACGTTTACTGTCAACTGACTTTGTTGAGCACTTTGTAGTCTCCATCATCTAGAATTTCCTGAATGATACACACATATAAAAAATTCTGAGCATTCCTTTTAGGCCTACGGTACCTGATTTGAATGTTGTAAGAATAAACTTGCCCACTGTTCAAGACGTCGCAGTCGGTGTTACGTATGATTCTCCTGCGTTAATGTCTTCATTTTCATTTATCGAGACTTGACTCTCCTAATCTTCTGTCTGGTTATCTTCAGTAGAGGTATTCAGATCACCATCGCCATCGGATAAAGATCTCCCAGCAGCCAAGATGCTTTGCCCAGCTGGTACCACATCTTGGACTTTTAGCGGGGCGGTTATCTGTCCGCATTGTTGAATCGCTGTTCTTTCAGAAGAGAAATAAGTGAGTCATTTTTTTGGTCAGATCCATCGTGTTCTGATGAAAGTTGACTGATGACACGATCTGGACTGAAAGGGCGTATTCCAGTGACATAAACCACTTAGGATGTTAGGTTTGATGGCTGTCATTTTAATAGTTCCTGCACTAGACTTCTTCACCTAATTCATTGTATCCAACACCTTTGTCAATAGAGAAGGAAACTGATCCTTTGGTACAATGGTATGTTTGGAGTTGCCATTTTCCGAAAAGACAGAACCTTCCTCCAGGCCCCTTTCATTGGCCTAAAAAATGCTACGTCCAGAGGCTGGCTCGAATGTGTGGCGTTCATGTGTGTGTTGGCGTGTGGCGTTGAGGCAGACAAACTTGACGTTGTTATCGCGACACATTTTCAGAACCTCTTCTGGAAAATGGGAAGCCAAGTAATCTCCTATAATTACCTTTTCCCCAGTTTTTTTTTGCGTGTGGTAAGAAGCAGCTAGAAAATCAGTAATGGAAGCACACTGCGTCCATCCATCCATGGCTTGTTCTATTATACCTGATGCCACCACTACAACATGTTTTTTCGCAACACGGAGCCCCCGCCTTTCGGCCCCCCTCTGTCCACGTATTCCATAGGTGCTCACTACGGTAAATTACATATAGCGGGAGTACTGCACACCAGAACCTGTTGCACAGACCATCAATGAAGTGGCCAACTTACTGGGATTTGCTATCTTTTCTGGATACTTGACTCCTTTGCGATTCAAGCATCTCTTCTTCTCCGGGTCATTGGTGACATTGGTTTCGTCATAATTATACGTATGTGAAGATGGAACGCCTTCCAATGTCGTTTTCAAGTTTTCAAAGTAGTCTTTTGATATATCCCGTGAAACAAGAGAACGAGAACGTGTTATATTGGTTGCTAACCGCTGCGTTATGGCCGTCTTTGACTGCTAATTCCAACAAGTTCATGGCAAAACAATGACGATAGTTATCAATCAATTTTAGTAATTAGTCGTCTTGTTTCTCCGAAACCGTGTTGCCAATTCGTACTTTATCAAACATAATTGGTTGCAGGTTATCTGTAACTTTTGCAAGCTCGCAGCGAGCAATACAACTTCCTTCTTTCATGATTCTGGTATGGTGAGAATCATTCATGACTGGTAGCACGGTCATGGTCCTACCTTCTGTTGGTTGGAAAGGATTCTCCGTCTCATCCTCCCGTCGTCCATGGTTGTCCAACACCAGGTCATTCTTGTCTGAGTGCCAGTTGATCTGCACAAAATTGACGGAGCTTGCGGGTAGCTCGATATCACGTACCAGTCTAAAGTTCACCTTAGTTCGGCTGACGTCTGGTTCATACGATGTCAGATTGTCGATCAAGTCAGCCTTGCTGTGGGAGATGATGAGTCTATCGTCAACCTTGGCGTAACTGACGTGCGGTAATTTGGTCCAGGTTCTTCCAACAATCAGTTCTACGGGTTGTGCGGCATCTGAAACAATCAAAGCACATACGCCCGTTGCCTCGACATCATCCACCTTGATATTGGCTGTTGCCTTCCCCAAGGCTCTCGTTTGTGTGTCACCAAAACCAGTGAGAATGCTCTCGGAGGAAGTAGTCTTGAGTCCGCAGCGTATAGCAGCACTTGCAACTTGAGCTTCCAGTGTCGATGAGGGCTTTAATTGCACATCCATTACCTTGTACAATTTGCAAATATTTGTCTGGACCAACTCCTTCCGGATTAGAGATGGCCAGAGATGTAGTTGTACCTTCCGCTGTTGTCGGTTGTCGCCTACAGTACTTCTGGGTATGTCCTTCAGATTTGCATAGGACGCAGTGGTTCTGGACAATCCCGTGAGAGATGTCCACTCGGTAACAGTTGTAACAGTTCCCTTCGACGAAGTTGTTCATGCCCGGTAGCTTCGGTCGTCCTCGCCCTTTCGCAAATGACGGAGGTTTGGGTACAGTTCCTGAACCGTCAAATGGGGTAACTTTGATCTTTTTCCAAGTAAAATCTAATGTAACTCGATCACTTCTTTTTATTCACTTTTCAAAATTCACCTCGATGTTGGTTGTATTGCTGGTGATGTGCTCTCAAAATATTGATCATTTTTAATTATTGGTTTCACAGTAATTAATTAAAAACTGTCCGATCAAAGTTACCCCAGGCTTGGGGTAATTTTGATCCCTCTCTAAAAACTATGGAATAACACAGCTTACCAGTCACAAAGATCAATGATACCCCATAGAGCAAAATTGGCCAAGCAGTTTTCAAATTATTCTCATTCAACCGTGCATATTTAATACAGTGGTTATAGCTGATCGGGTTAGTAAATAAATCATACTTCTTCAATAATTCCATGTTTATTTGAAGGGTAAAATCATTCATTTTCACAGTCTTATATTGTAGTCTTATACCCCGTTCACACTTTGATCACTAATCGCTGTTTAGCCAACAGAGGTTAGCTGGGCGCAAAGCATCATGGCCATGGGTGACACCGTTCTAACTGAGGTAAGGTGTTCACACTGATAGCGATGAAATGGTTGTTAGTGACGTCTAATGCTGGGCTTCCAAACCTGCATTATCCGTATTGCGAATTCGCTAAGCTGTTCTTAAGCCACCATGATGATAAAACGACCAATCAGTGACGAAAGTTACGCGATTTCTGATTGTTGAGCTCGCCTCAATTCCACCGCCTTGCGAAAGTGAAACGCGAAAGGCCAGCATTACAGCATGATGACGAAATGAATAATCTTGCTATTTTTGGGGAAGGCGGTGGATTTTGATCGACGTCAAGCCATGATTGCGTTTACAGAACGTAGTTAGGCCTTGATGTCGGTTAGTACTAACTGCGTTCCGTACACATTGCTTTGCTGTTGACAGTTAGTGGCTTAACAGCAGTTAGGGAGCATAGTGTGAACGAGGTATTATGTTACGGTATACAGTCTCAAAAGTAATCATTCACTTAACTACGTCAACACTAAATGTAAACTTGTATTTAATTCGGCCCATAGCGCCTTCGACATCTGGATATGGCAGCACTGCCTCTACATCAGAAATATCAACTGAAAAAATGTCCGTTTTATTCATTCGGAAGACTTTATGAGCAGCGTCAACCGACTTCGTACCCATGAGTGTGAATTCACCGTCTTCTTGAACGTCTTGTATTGTGCAGACATATTTGAACACCTGTGCCTTTCTACGACCAGACTTCACTTTAGCAATTACGAACCTTCCGACCGATAGCTGGCATCTGCATTGAGATCATCCTCGTTTCTCATTTCTTCCTCGTCAGACTCTGATACTGGTGAGGCTGGCACATCGTCTTCTTTGTCGAAGCTTGTATTTTTAGTGCAAGGTTGCGGTGCAGAAGAAACACTCTGCCCAGCCGGAACCGCTAACTTTGATTTTTTTGCGACGAACCTTGGGATCTGCAGCTGAAAACCGTGTTTCCTTGAGAAAATTGATCTGAACTTGACTGACCTCTGCTGTATTCGTTTCTTCACGGGGCAGTTTATCAAGGACTCGTCCAGCGTCAAGTGGACATATACCAGTGATTGCAAAGCCACTCAACAGATTGCTGTTGATGTTGGATATACTGGCACGGTTATTGTTTGTATCATGCTTACTGGGGACCACATTGTTCATGGCACTTGGCAACTTATTGAGAAGCATTGGGAACTCTTCCTTGGGGACAATGGTTGCTTGAGGTTTTGACATCTTCCATGACGTCAATACTTTCCGCCAAGCAGCTTTCATTGGGGCAAAAACCAACGTCCAGCGGTTGACACAGATGTGTCGAATTCGGGGGTAGGCAGACAAACTCCATATCATTCTCTCCGCTCATTTTGAGTACTTGGTCAGTGAAGTGTGATGCCAGGTTATCACCGATAATTACTTTTTTCCTTCTAATCGCTTGGCATGGGGTAGGAAGAGGCTGCTGAACCAATCAGTGAAGCATGATGCTTCCATCCAGCCATGGCTTGTTCTATTGTAGCAAGTGCCTTTAGAGCAGCACGGATCCTTGCAGCACGGTACACCCTTCTGCCCACCTTCGGTCCAACGGTCCCACATGTGTTCACTTCTATACACTACGTACAGTGGGAGTAGAACGCCTGAACCTGATCCGCACACCATCAGAGTTGTTGCCGATTTACTGTGGTTCATTAGCTTCTCTGGGTATTTTACCCCTCTCCTGTACAAACACTTCATTTTGACGGGATCATCCGTTATATTTGTTTCGTCGTAATTGAATATGTTGCAAGGAGATACACCGTCTATTGTTGCTTCGAGGTTTTTATAGAAATCAACTAAAATCTTTGGCGTCACTTGCACTCTTGCTCTACTGATATTAGTTGACAGCCTCTGGCACACACTTGCCTTATGGCGCTTCAAGATGCCGTAAGCCCAGTCCACACCCGGTAAATTATTTGTAAATTTGGCCATGCGTCTTCCTTTACTGTCCAGAAATGATTTCGTGAACATTTGCATGTCCATAATCGTGAGAGGAAATTCCCAGTCAGCGCAAACGCAAATATTGTCAATAATTGCTTTTTCCTCAGCAAGTGACAGTGCTGTTGGGGCTCCAACTGACCGCCCATGTTTGCCAATAAATTTATTGCGAAGAGTTCCAAACGGTATGTTGAATTTTCGTGACGCGCTTTAATTATTCTCCGAAACTTGGACAAGAGCTTCGTCCAGCGTTTCTTCCGAGTATTCGGCATAAGACCTAGACCCCAACTTCCGTTTGTGTACTCGAGGCATTCCAATAAATTATCTGTTGACGACAAATTCAAACAACTTCAACAACAGTTTCCAATAAAAGCATGATGAAAAAAGAGATCAAAGTTACCCCAGGATGGAAATATCAATTTTTCAACACGATTGACATTTTAAACCCAATTTTTTTTTTGCCATGCTTGTTGGAAAAGTACAATAATCAACCTTACCAAGTGTCAATCTTTTATGTTTGTAACTTCAAACTGTTGCCCAACATTTTGTAGCTGTTATTATTCTGCACTTTTTTCGTCATATCCAGCTTTATTTATTTAATTTGAAAAGTTTCTACTTACCAAGCGCTGATGTCTTGAGATGCAGTTACGTCCAAAGTTGCCATCACACGCAAGTAAAAGTTGGAACCATAGAGAATGCGAGGGAAATTTAAATAGTCACAAATGTGCAAAGATTAATGTTACCCCTGGATATCAAAGTCGGCCCATTTGAGGGTAATTGAATTATGATTTGCATCAATCACCTGGTTCTGCTGTTTCTGAGACTAAGCGTACTTCAAATTATTTCGCGCACTTTCGTTCTTACGAGAATTGACTCGTGCACTTCGTTCTCGATCGATTTCTTCGAGGTCGTTAATGTCTTGGTATAACTCATCTTCGTTTGTGTGTTGCCGGGAAGCCAAAGAGCTGCTGAGCGATAGAGAGTAGAGCCCAATAATGAGTTGCTTCTTCGTATCCGAAAAGGGGAGTACAAGTGCTTTGCACATCCTTATCTTGTTGTGAAGTACAAATGAAACGAGCGGGTCGGTCGAGTAAATTAAGAGTTGAAGCCGACCAATCCTGGACGAGAGTAGCATTTCTCCATCCAGAGTTGAAGCCACGCCCCTTACGTGCGTTATAAGCCATTAAAAATGGTAAATATTATGTTCAAGGGTTATATATTTGATTATCCAATTAATGCACATTATAATTGAAAATAATGAAAATAAAAGAAAAAACCCAATCATCATAAAATATTTATGGTTGAAGGCTGAATCCATTAGTTTAGTTTGATGATTGTCTATTAATTTTTCAATGTTTGAAAATACCTACGGTAGTCAGTTTCGTGAAAATGAAATACATGGAATAATGGAAACATGGAATAATTAATTATGGGACCTGCATCATGGACTGAATGAAACAATATTATAATGTACGATGAATAAGAAACCAGCTTTTAATAGTCTTCAGGATTATGATAATAGTTTGGGGCACAATTTAATAGTAAAGGCTTTCCATTTCAAATAGAATTTTATATAAACTTCAAAAAAATGCACGAAATAAGTCTGTTTGTTGCTCATATTGAGCGTCAATTTTATTAGTCTGTATCAAGATGCATTAAGGGTTGCGTTGGTTTGCCGTGTTGAGATGGTGTCTCGACTTAAACCAGAAATACGTCCCATTTCCTTATCTCTTTCCTTAGAACTACACTAACCAACTACGCTATTCGGCACAAAAAGTTGCAGTCATGCGCTCTATCGGCGACTACCGTAAATAGAGTTTGGAGGACAGAATTCTGCACGTGGCTATGATACAACGTTGTTTGTGACTACTTTCTCGCCCCAAAAATGTATTTCACGACGAAATTGTTGCGTATCACAGGGTAATTTTGTGGCAGGAAAGAACCGCGAATGTTCTTTTTATTTATTCCCGAAATGCGGCAATTTATTTCAATTGATGAAACATTTTAGGTTAATTGCAAATGATATGCCTATCTGTAATTTTTTAGATCAATTGCAAATAGCATAATTGTAATTAATTATTTGTCACCATCCATTTCAATTGATGATAAATTTTAGGTTTTGAAAGTGCAAATACTATGTGCCTGTAATATTTAGGGTGATTGTAAATACTATTTTTGGGAATAACATTCGACTGTAAATAACATTCAACTGTGAATAATTATTTGACATTGTCCATTTCAACTGATGATATGTTCTGGGTTGATTACAATTAGGGCCTATCATACAAAAACTATGCAAAACTGTTTTGTATACTTCATTAAACAAAACAAAAACCGTATAATTAAATAAATTACTCTTAAAGCATAACACATTTTTTATGTTTTCCTTGCAATTGATTTCCTTGGAGTGCTTATAGGTAGTCATACATAGACCTAAATTAGATAACAAGTAATGAAAATGTTTAGAAAAAATAAAAATCCTATACATTTTACCAATACCTACTCGACATTTTAAGCTTAGGTCAAATGGTGTTTTGAAGTAATATCAATAAACGAATACAAATGTTACATGGGTAAATTAATTGGTTAATGTAGGCCCTAGGCTATATAAGTATTTGATAGGTTACTAAAGGAGTGAAATAATATAATAATCTAAATTCTAACACAACATTTACGTGATAATAATCAATACCTAACTCACAATCACAACAATTGTTTAAACAAATGTGGTGGGGCATATTATTAAAATAATCCGATCTAAGTTTCAATAACATCTTATCTACAAATGAAACATCCAAATCTACTTGAATAAGTTGGACAGATTTGTCAAAAGATGAATATAAAACAAAATCGCACGTATGAACGTTTAGCATGGTCATTCCAAGTTGCATTACAAGCAAAGTAGCCATAGTGAACACTACGGAGAGTCCTCCAAACTTCCGCCATGTTGGATTTTTGACAGCTGCCGCTAGCGCATTCTATAGGTACTTTTTGTGCCGAATAGGCTTATGAAAAAGGATATTAACTGGTAATGCAATTAAATGAAATGTGAATAATTATTATTTGTTTGTGACATGTGGATTTCTCACACGCATTCGATTACATATATACAAATCGTCCAGATGTAAGTTACTTTAAATATAGCTTGCTTTATTATGAATTATTATTATGAATTACTTCACAATTTGAATAAGGCACAATTTAACCTCTATTTCCGTTTTACTTCATATAAGAAACTGTTTCAGACAACTGAGCAAACGTAAACGTCATTTTGTGTGTATTTGTAAACAAAGTTAGTTCCTTTCATTACTACACACTACGCATAATTGGTTGTTCTAACAATTTGGATGTAAAATTGGTACATATTTTCAACATGTGAGGGATAGGAAGAAAATGTACCATATCGAGGCCGGCGAACCAATGCAACCCTCAATGCATCTTGGTCTGTATAATAGGACGTTTCAATAAGTATGGTCATTGTCCGTATGAATGTGTACGATGCTGGGAGATTTATCATTCAACAACCCATCCTTTATATTCTCCGTCTGTCGGGAAGTTGGCTTTGACAACGAAATTCTTTCTTTCCCAGCTCTCTTCCTCTTAGTTGACACAAACCGTTGTTGAGGTGTCACATTCTTGTTAGCTGGCTCATTTGTGTTATTTAGGCCTACATCGGCATGAACGTTGGTTTTAGTAGATCCATCTTTTATTATATCCATAATTTTAGAAAAGTGTCCGTCAATCTTTGCTAAATTTTCTTCACTCAAGGTAGAGCATGATAGTGAACCAAAAATCAACTTAGATAATGCTAGGCGCTTCTTCATCGCGTCATTTGTGTCACATACTGCGGCGTTATGTGCTTTCACTGCATCTAAGAGATCAGTTACTTCAGAATTGTCATGTGGAATACTGTTATCGTAATCCATGACAGTGGATGGTAGTGCGGTCTTCTTCACACAGGCATGGATGTGTTTGCATATATTGAACTTGATGAGATTATCAATACATTCGCAGGAGAACATATGGACACAAATATTGCAGTCTTGGCAACGCAGCATACAATCAGTGCAAGAAATAGATTCATTTCTCAAAACAATATAAACAACATCTTCATTTCGAGAAGACGTAACTCCCCAAGCTCCTTCACCAAGATCTGAGATGAGAGAACTATCTATCGTTTGACTCCTTGTATGTGACTGGCCTATGAGTCGAATGCGTGACGTTGGAGTCTTTTTCGTGATTTTAATGAGTCTATCAAAAATTTTGTCTCGACTCATTTTAATAAGGGCATTTATGCACTTGTCAATCCTTTTCACTTTCTTACCCTCTAAGTATATGTGTTTCAATACTTTATGCATCGACTCCAAGTGCATATTTGTATTGAGCCCCAAGCCAATGCGATACGCATATGCCCATACTTCGGGTCTTGTCGCGTAATGTTTGGAGAAGTACTCACCAAATTCACGAGTCTCTTGATCTGTGATAAGTGACTGAATGAAAGCTTCTTGAAGTTTGAGCATCTCGTCCATATCGGTCTCTTGAAGAATTACTCGTGAGCCCTTGTACACAATTCTTTTCTTCTCTTTGCTGCCATTTATTTTTGATAACTGGCTTCTCCAGTTTTTGTCGACGTGCCAAGTACATAGCAGGCGATGTTCGGCCTCGCCCATCACGTGCTGCCAAGCGTTGTAATAAGCAGACGCGTCATCTGACATAAATACTGCAGCACTAATCTGGCCGACACTTTTGCGCACCTTGGAAAAGAAGACTTCGAAAGCAGTGCCGTCGCTTCTATTGCTCAGGCAGTATGCTAGGGGGCACCCAGCTCCAAACTCATCTATAGTGAGTAATGTATTCAACTCAAAGTCGTACCCGTTTGTGCCGTGTGTGCCATCCACACATATCTTTCCATTCTGACCAAACTTTTTGAACATTTCCTTTTGAAATTTGGTCATTATCACCGGCATGAAATCTTCTTTTTCCAACATGTTGGTGGAATCATCGCTTCCTTGCATTTTACAATACAAGACGGGCGAATCTTCGTGTAGGGCAATCATCGAACCAATCCAAATTTGTACACTAATCAAGTCATTTTCATGACGGCGATCTTTGAAATTTATATTAAAATCTCTGTTTATATTCTTGATGTCCTGATGGTCCAGTAAATTTAGTCTTCCTTGAACGCTCCCTCCTTCTACGACGGAGTCTCTCACATCGTCCAGAATCCTCTGCATCGTGACACCAGTTTTAAGTAATCCTGAAAAATGTCTTACATTAACATTGCACAGGCCAGGACAAAGACTAGTTATTATCTACACACTATGTCCAGTACAGCTGTTATACCAGTGTACCTACCGGTATCAAATATGACGGGTATTTCTGTTGCAATTTCTACTCAAGATCTACTCAAGAATCATAGGGCCTACTTGGTAAATAAAGCAGGAAGATTAACTGAAATTTCTCCAATGTTTATAGTCCTTATTTTAAAAATTATACTCTTTGAGTCTGCTGACCGAATGATGGAACGACTCTAATTCCTCGATGTGACAATATGTTTTGCGTTTTCCTTGTCTAGTTTAATACAGAATAATCTTTACCAGCTATTTTCGTTCTATCATCTTTCTGAAGCGTTACGTGTGCGTTGGAAAAGCCGTGGCCACAGTGGGTCTTGTACTGCACAACGTGTGTTGTCTTGTCCTCGCGTATAACGACTTCGAGACCTGATGGACAAATCGCACCAACTTTTTTTGAGCCCTGACTTTTAAGGCGTTTTTGTCCTTTTGATCTGGAGTTAAATACTCCGGAACGGCTACAATGGAAATAGCCCTTCTTATTTGATCCACTCTTTTTCCACCCAGTAGAACGTATGTAAGAACAGGTTTCACTTTCTTCCAATTTCTTTTTCCACTCGTCGAAATCTGTCAATAAACATGAAAAGATGATTATTATTTAGAATTTTTTTAATTAGATGGGCCTACAGAATAGGTTATAATTGCTGATTTAATGATTAAAAGTGATGTGCCTATTAATATACAGTACAGTATAGCCAGTACAGTAAAGTACAGTACAGTTCGACATTTATTCTTTCTACTAGCCAATGTAAGTAATACAGTCGATAAATGTGAGCGGCGTGTTGAGGCCTGAACGTGTTTATGAAGACTCGTCCTGGTATGGTATGCCACGTCAAAGAGTGCATAACTATTTTTACGGAAGACTACTTTGATCTACGGTCTCGTCACTCTCGTGAAACATCCAGAAACATTCCGTAATGTTTCTGACTGGTGCTACACTCTAATCCAATTAATCAAGGCAATTAATTAACTTCGAGTACACATTAGGTTGAAAGTATAAGTTTTATTTCCAAAACGTACACAAATACAATTGTTCGAAGAGGGATCCGAAGATCAACTGTTCGAAGAGGGATCCGTAGACCAACTAACTAGTCACTTGCCCACATGAAACGATCTACCTTCAACCCCTCCATCTCCGATAGGGTAGCCAAACTAAAACTCTAGCGCGAAAATATATCAGTGGCAGCGTACATAATTGCTACAAATTATCTATCCACATAACTATCAATCAATACATAATATAAGACGTCACTAGAAATTATCAGAAATACATAAATTCAAACATCTTAAGAAATCATCAGCTTATCAAACTTACTTAAATTCAATGTCGATCAAACTAAGTTGGTACTATGTAGAAATACAGAATGCAGAAAAAGGGGTGGGGAAAACGACAAGAGAGATACACACCACGCACCTGCATCGCAGGCCGGAAAGGGTTGGTTGGTTTCCCTCAGAGCATGAATAGGCATTCAAAGCAAGAAGGAATGTTGAAATAACAGTAAATCTAAAGAAAGACATGAGATCGACACTCGAAACAAAATGTATACGAGAAAGGCAAAAGATTGCACACCAGCAAGTCTGTGAGACAGTACACTGGTTAACATGACATACCAGACGTGACAGAAATAACCGTGCAACCGTATTTCTATGTGTGAACTTACCATTTTCAGACGCAAATATTTTCTCCTCTGTTTCAATTCTTGTGTTGTGCTCTTCGTTAATATGCTTTATTAAAGCATTGTAGTTTGCTGTTGTGCTGTAACATTCCACAATTGGACAGCGAAAGTTTCCTCCTGTTTCTAATGTGACTGTTTTGTGCTTAAGTATCATGTGTTGGTTTGTAACATACTTGTTCACAAAAACCTTTCCACAAATACTGCACAACGACATGGCAATGTAAAACTTGCAATAAAAGACCAAACTTTCACTCAACAATTTGACGTTTACTGAAACGCGGGAACGATATCAAAACGACGTCTGTGATTGGTCGTACGGCTCGTCCGGGAGCTCGTCCGGGATTGGTCGCCTGAACTCTTAATTTACTCGACCGACCCGCTCGTATTGCTTATCCCTCTTCAGTCTTCATAGTAAGTAACCCTAGGTTTAGTGCATCAAATTCAACTGGTTGGGCCTTCTCTGATCCTATTCCATATTGATTGATGGAAAGTCTGAAAATGTAAACCGTGACATTCGGTTGTCACATGGTGATGGATTAGATATCTTTCTTTTCACATTAGATCGGTTGTACCAGCACTTGTCATTCTTGCATTCAGGCCACTTGAATCTATGGCCAAGTGTTGGCTCCATGGCATTAACGTAGACTTCGTCACCTAAAATTTTGATAATTTCCTCAGGATACTCAACGTTGTTGTATTCTTCAGCAACCCAAGAACCAATAATCAAATCTGTAAGAAAAAAGTAATAATTAGTCCAAATATTTCTTTTGTCAAGGTAAATATTAAAAAAATTATAAGAAAACCAGCAACCAACCTTCTGTACTTTTATCAACACCCTGAACTATTTGAGATGTGTCGATGGCACGCTGCTGAGGAAGTTGAGTAATGGTCAAGTCGCGATGCCCCAAGCTGCAATGTGGGCAAACTTGTCCCGCAGTGCATTTGAAGCAACTTAATCTACGAAAATCATTGAAATGTGTGGTCGCATCACAGCTCATTTGATGAACTTTCATGGTACCAACAAACGCTTTTATATCAGAGTGATCTGCTTGAAAAATCTTCTTTTTTTTCTTCTATACTGGCGCAAGAAATTCAATAAAGTTTTACTGTTTCCTGTGTAGAAGTCATTACAGTATGAAACATTTCATAGTTTGGAATGTCATTTCCCATTGCTACTCAGCGGTCAGCAGTACGTTTAATTACTCCTCCGATCCCGTCGGGAGCTCCTTTTCCGTGCCCACTTTCAGAATAATTCCACGTGCATGATTGAAGTGCAGGAAGACTTGACTTTCAATGTTTGGCTATGAAATGAAACATGATTTTGTTTCTGTATTTTGTCGCCGAACTATCGCTGAGGAAGTTGACGGTATTGACTTCTGGAAACCGCTCCGATATAGACTTTGATACTGGCTCCAGATGAGCCCAAATACCAGGACCCTTACATAATAAATTTCGTGCTAGTGCCAGCTAGCTCCAAGAGACTAGCACACCCATTGGTTGATGTTTACTAAAAAAGCTACCAACAATGACAATACATTATGAAAACAAATTCACGGTCTCTTGGACTGAATAATTCATCACATTTTGAAGCCCACCTCATAAGCAGGGCTAGGATTTTGTGCTAACAACAATGGAAATACACGGAGACCAGACACGTTGCCATGACAGTAGCTTCTCTGAGAGATATTGACCAATCAAAGTCTTGGCCTCGTGGAGCTAGCCAACACTAGTACGAAATTTATTAGGTAAGGGTCCTGGAGAACCGTGGTCAAGACTCTCAGACATGGAACAAAAAGATTAGCATCCTCTTTGTAATAAAATACCCCAGCAGTGTGTAGGGTAATTTGCTGTCAAGATCCACCGAAGTGGAGAGACTGCACTTCTGTGCCGTACTTGCAGCATTAATTATCACTAAAATCTATATCATGGTTTGTGAGATTATCTTTTGCTTCTTTCATGGCCTTGTATTGGTGAATTTTGTTAGCATGAGTCATGAACTTTTTGGTGCTGTCCTCTAGTAGGTTCACAATGTCACCTACTGTACAAGTTTCGTCGATGATCTTCGTTTTCACAGAAAATTATACAATAGCAGCGTGCCATCGCTGCTGAAAGTCCAGGTGACAAAGTAGTGTTCCCTTCGTCGGCCATCTTGATCGGATAAACACCTTTTTTCCACGTCCAATGTTTTTAACATTGATTTATTTACCTGAAATAGTTACACAATTTGATACCAGAGTTCAATACATAACAGAGAAATGGATACAACCTTTTTCAAGCAAAATCTCCGAATCTGAAAATATGGTCTAGACACCCTTTTTCCAGGGGTTCTCTTCGTCTCTGTTCACATTCTTTCTTTTTCTTTTTTCTCTCAGCGTTACTCACCTTTTTTATTTTTCCCATTTTCAGATTTCCCTAAATGTACACGAACCATTCTGTAAGTGGTATTATAATTTAGTAACTAGGTCTACTTCTAATTGAAGAACATAGCTCAGTTCATGTCCATGGCTACTCTGTCATTTCCATGTCCATAAATATGCATGGAAATCCATGGGAATGACAACCTAAAAAATCCATGGAAGTGACATTTGAAGGGATTTTTTAACTTGACTAGTTGGCAATAACAAATTTTGAGGTTAGGTTGTATGTATCATATAATATATTCCATTTACACTTGTTATAAGAAACGTTTTATTGAAAATTATTATGCCAAGTCTTCAAATAATCAACCACGGAAATGACTTGTAATTAAAACACTCATCCAGTTTGTAGTAATCAAGTAGTTTTCTTTTTATGCTGTCAATCGGCAAAGCAAGTCTCGTCAATTCTTCTTGATGTCAAACACTTTCACCAACGTCATAAAAATTATGAAATCTATGTTACATTGGTGGGAATTTTGAATGTATTTAAAAATCCATGGGAATGACCAATAAGTTAGGGACAGTCTGATAAGGGTTGGCAAATCATGAAGGGTGAGATAAAAGAAAAATCAATAATAAAATATGTTGTGAGTACTAATCATCACACAATATATATATATATATATATATATATATATATATATATATATATATATATATATATATATATATATATATATATATATATGTTGTGACGGATGTTCTCGCGGATTGAGTAGAATGTTGTACCGTGTTCTCGGGTTGACCGCGTATGCTCTTTAGAAGAGAACTGCTGGATCTTAAAAGATCCTTTGTCTCTCCAACGTTTCGGCAAGATGTGACTACGGATCCCCTGAAGATGGCAAGTCACATCTTGCCGAAACGTTGGAGAGACAAAGGATCTTTTAAGATCCAGCAGTTCTCTTCTAAAGAGCATACGCGGTCAACCCGAGAGCACGGTACAACATATATATATATATATATATATATATATATATATATATATATATATATATATATATATATATATATATATATATAAAAAAGATTTATGGGGATCAGCAATATTTTGAGTGTTTAAGTGTGAGAATGCATGCTGGGACAGCCTATGGTAATGACATTCGGGTCATGAATCCACACCCCTAAATTTTTCAAAATTTAGTTTGGGTGTATAGAGTGACATGTATATATACAAACACAACTGGGTGAATTAGAGAAAAAATTGAGAACTTTCAAAAAGTTATATATTGTATCAATATTTCTTACGGAACAAGAGAGTTTAAATTATCTGAGAATCACCCATATAAAATACAATACATGTAGAGCTTGATCTGCATCGTCTGACGACGTCTAGGTAGCACTGCCAACCTTGGCCTACTAAACCTAGCTTACGTTACAGTTGCTAGCTTCAGCTTGAAGCCTACATTTGTTACATTTCCACTGCTCAATTTTCTCCAATTCACTATCTAAAAGTGCAAACTGATTATCAGTGAGGGAAGCAGGGCCGGTTGGGACACGGACTCTGGGAGAAAGGACAGAGTCTCGCGGTGTTAAAGGAACGACGTGGAAGAAAACGGGACAGGAACTCGACTGGTTAACCATCGCCTGACCATGTCTTAGGTAGCACTGCCAACCTTGGCCTCCTTTCCAGTTACAAGGGTTACAAAAGAATAAGGTTGCTCACTGATTTTAATATACAATTATCTTTCTGAGATCTTGTAATAAACCGGCACAGTAGCTGAGTGGTTAGCTCACTTGCTTCGTGATCCGGGAGGTGAAGGGACATATCGGACCTGGTTCGATCCCCGCCACCGTCCATCTTTACAGGGGTTTTTCGTGGTTTCCCTCTGTAGTCTAGGCTAATGCCGGGATGGTTCCTACAATATAGGCCACGACCGCTTCCTTCCCACTATCCTTCCCACTACCCATAAAAACCTTCATCTCATCATCTCATTAATCATTCATCCGACGCCAATAGATCTTAGTAATCATTACAGTGCGTCGTAAAAACCCAATAAAAAAAAAATCTTGTAATAAACTTGTAATGAACAAACAAGTTTCTTTTCTGATTATGATGATTACAATGTCCAATATCTACTTTGGAATTTCAGCTCGACCAGAATGTGTAATGTATTTGCCTCCTCCCACCTTGTGAAGTGGCAAGTTTTCGTTCCTGACCTCTTCTGTCATTTCCAGAGTTGATGGGCAGATGAAAGAGTAGTGTCACTCCTTGGACTGCATGGGGCACACCCCTCCATTTATCTTGTCATTTCCTGACCGGTTTGGTATATCTCGAACAGCAATTAGGTGTTTCCGGTTTCTTCGTATATACCCCCTGATTACTTGGAATGACCTTGGGGCATTCCATTTTCCAGAAACTCGCCCATATCTGGCAAGATTCGTAATCCATACAGAAGTACCAATCTTCAGACTGGGTAGCTTTGAAGCTCTATGACGTTTGTCCAATTTTCCTTCTGTTACTCTTCATCATTCCCTCCTTCTGTTTAACTCATTGCCAGTAAATGTGTGATGGCATGAGCGTACTCGGGTGTCTCGGTAGGGTTGTTTCAAGTTCTCGTCCCATGAGTAGCTCAGCTGCGCCATGACCATTGTCTAATGGAGTCGGCTTGTATAATAAAAGATCCAGATAATGGTCAGATGATTTCTTGAGAGTTGGTTTTATTACTGTTTTTACCGTTCGCTCAGCCATACCGTTACTTTGAGCGAACCGTGGGCTGCTTGTTGCACGCTGAAACCCATGTTTCTTTGCCAATTGTTGCATGAATCAAACTGTGGCTCATTATCGGTGATGACTCCATCAGGTATTCCGAATCTCGAGAATACTGCCTTGATTTTATCAATAGTATATGGGGAGTCGTATTTTGTGAGGTGTACAACTTCCGTATACCTTGAAAAATAGTCAACCATTATCAAATAATGATTGTTTTTGATTTGACACAAATCCATTGCAAGTTTTTGCCGAGGCCTGTTTGGAAGTTTGCTGGGTGTCATGGATACTGAGTGATTCTCCCCGTGCTCTACACATTCTCTGCGATTTTCAACCATATCTTTGATCTGTTTACTAATTTTAGTAGGCCTGTGTTACTGTCATTACTAGGCAACATATTTTTGTTAACAATAGGCCTACTTTTCTAAATAGTTACCCATATATTAGTTTTTTTGTGGTTGTTTAAATATGTCCTCTTTGATTTCAATCATTTGATCTTTAGGGTTGTTCTCACGGATGATGGTATCTTGTGAACCGCCTTGCTCAGAGGTTTTGAGAGCAACTACATTTTGTGGTGTACCATTTTCATTTGACTTTGGAATTTGTCGTTGAGAACTCACTTCTTGTGTCTCTTGTATAGTTTGACTCTCTTGCAGCACAGGGTTGCTAACATAGCCAGCGTCTGCTTTTTCACCCAGTCTAGTCTGAGATCGGTTGGTTTGTGATCGAGTAAGACACGGGATATTGGCTGGTAGGCCTAGGCACTTGCTTCATTGCACCGTCTTGAGATTGATTGGTGTGAGAATGGGTAGTCCACATGGTATTGGCTACATTAGACATTTGGTGCTTCAAGTTATCTTGTTTCACCAAGTCTATTTCTTTCATTTCGTGAGTGTGCTTCTCCAGTTTTCTGGTAATGGCTAGAATTTGTGTCACAAGTGAGGTTAGATTGGTCCCCTGGGCACATTTCCTACACTGCCAATATATGCATTCATTTTCAGATATTATCTTGTATTCAATATCATTAAGACTGCAACATCTGAGATGGAAAGTTGCTCCACACATTGCATTACAAAATATTGACTTCTCACTTTGAAAAAAATAACTTGTGAGCAGGAGCTACAACACATAAGGTGTTGCTTGTCCGCCATCTTGGTTAGATGTTTGCATTGGCATTGGAAATAGAAGAGATAGAAGAGGAGAGAATCTGATATAGAGGAGCGAGCGTATGAAACTGTCTTCAAGCGTGATCAGCCATCTTGTCTCTTGTTGCTAGCCTCAATCAGGGTGTCTAAAATACCAGTCTTCGTGAGAATTTTTGTTCTGCCGATTTTAACCCGCCTGCCGGTTTTGCCCCACCTTCCCCTACTGTGCTTCTTGGGCGTCTGTAAGTCTGAATGATTACAATTTGTCGTCTGCTTCTTCTCCGCTTGTGTAAATGAGGTGGCTCATCTTGTCTTCTTCCTCTTATTTATGAACTCTAGCTGCTCGCCCGAATCTTTCGTATCTTTTAATCCATTTCGGCCGAACCGATGGATTACGAAACTTGAAACTTGGTGGAGGGACATTACATTTTCCGTGATTCTTGTCGTGTTTGACTAAAACACCATCATCTTGTTCTCTGTCCGCCATTTTTGTCCGCTTCTCTCTCTCTTTCCTGCGAAGTATGCTGCTTTCCGCGTTGCTTACTTCATTCTGGTGCACTATTCGACCGGTCCTCATCAATCTATAAAAAATACTGCAGTGAAACCTCTATCCATCGTTTTTCAAGAGACCAAGAAAACAAAACCATACATGCAGGAAAACAATCCATCCAGGAAAATTGAATATCGATTGAATGGGAGTAGGGTGAGAAAAAAATGAATGATACAAGCAAGAAAACGTTGTATCCGGGAACGATGCATAGAGGTTTCACTGTAATTGTATCTACAGTTGAAACACTGAGAGAATAGGATTCCTACCGTGGCGCATCCTGGTATCACTTTGGTGCACTGAATAATTTTCAACATGACGACACTAAAATCAGCTGAGCATGCTACACACCAATAGCGGCTCTTCTGATTTTTTGAATCTAATATACATGGCTATATATAGATATAGCCGTTAATATATGATAATATATAGATATAGCCGTATATAGATAATATATAGGCCCAGATATGTTAATACACAATTAACATTGTTTTTAGCGGATTCACATAGACACATTGCTTGTTCCCGAACCTGTATGGTTAACAGAACCACCAACCATCTTACAGAAAAACGATGAAACACAAATAAAACATACCCGTATTTTCGAAGTTCCTTTCGCTCAAGTGCACAGGATACATTTTGATATTGCAAATATATTCATTTTTATTCATTATGATTATTAAAAACAACCATTAGCGAGTGAATTTGTGAAATATCTCATTTTTCTATATCGATGCAGTTTTCTTGTGGTGGCTGCACGAATCCTATTCTCTCAGTATTTCAACTGTATCTCTGGCGTTTTTCGTGACCACTGCTGTCACCATGTGCAATACTTATCTGCTGCTATTGCTAAACGACATGTATGTAGTTGACGTTATTCATTATCATATAAGGTACAATACATGTAGAGCTTGATCTACTGATTAACCATCGCCTGACGACGTCTAGGTAGCACTGCCAACCTTAGCCTACTGAACCTAGCTTACGTTACAGTTGCTTGTGAAGTAAACGATCGAGGATGTATTGAGATTACTTGATTGAGATTCTCCGTTACAATGATCAGCTCTCCTGCCACCTCAAAACTGCACTGGCTCTTCCGCCAGTCAACCCCAGCCACCTAGACTACCTGCAGGTTGGCCAACCTGATACATGACATTGCACATCCCCCTCCTTTTATATAATTATAAATAAATGCAGAAAGAAACTAACTGCTACAAACATACAATTATTAAATCATAATAATGGTGACACATAATATTTAGAGATGAGGTTATGGTTCATCACAGCCTTTACTGCAGCTTACTTTGTGGATATCTGGGACTGCTTGTGACATGGTTGAACCCATAATCTTTGGCAAAGTTTTTGAATTCACCACAGTCATACTGTGGTCCATTGTCCGAGCACGTGGTAACCGGAATTCCATGCCTGGAAAAAGCTTTTTTTTTTTTTAATAACATCGAAACTTGATACAAAATCATTGTTCCCCAATTAAGGCTGTGGATGAAAGATAGGATCGTTTGGACGGGGCACCACAAGGGCGATCTTACCACCCCATTTTAAATGTTTATAAACAATGAACTTCAACACCAGGACTGTGCTGTTGGTGACCATAAATTTCCGCCGCAGATAACAGTCTTTCAGTTTCCGAAAGTCCGGAACACATTATAAGTAAAAACCGTTTCTGTGATATGTATCCGGACATTATCAGCATTGGTATTAAGAGTAAACAAAACACACGAATGTTGATATCTTCCACTTTGAAAAAAGCTGACTTACACTTACGAATAACTGTGGTACTCGTAGTGTTGTGCAGCCAGAATACCTCGGGGTACCTCGAGTAGTAATCGGTGAGAATAAGATATCTTTCATTACCGCGCTCTGCCAAGTCGGATGCTATAACTTACCATGGTCGACCTGGAAGTGGAGATGGAATCATAGGTTCTGGTCGATTTGTCTTCTCATTACAGGTTGAGCAGTTATCAACCATATCTCTGATTTGCGTCGAGAGGCCGGGCCCTTGAGCTCTACGCTTGCATTTGACGATTCAATTTCAATTTCAATTGTCTTTATTTTTGTTGCTTATTGATACAAAAAATGGCGATATTCAGATTTTAGTATGGCTAAAATATTCTGCTCTTCCATATAACCAGTCCTATTTTAACTTATGAGCTATGAATGAAAAATGATATGATGGGATACAAACAATACGGTATGAATGAATATAATAATAAAACAGTATGAAATACGGTGTACTGGAACTGACTTTACATACAGCTGTACTGTTAGTCTTTCTTCACTTTGCTATTTATCTGCCATACACATCCGATCTTTGTGTAGTCTCTTCACTGCATTCCCATTCATTTCATTCCCATGTGCCCCTCGTGGACTTGTAGGATTCCCTGTCGTATGCCCTCGAGTATGAACAACCGATTACCTTTTAATATAAGGTTGTCGTGTAAGGTGAGCTCGCCCCTCCATGGAAAGTATGGCCTACACTGCAGATCTATTGCTTCCCGCTTCCTAGGCCAGCCTCCAGTGATGAGCGCAGTCAACTTTTTGCTAGTCTCGTCACTCCCCAGGGACACCTCTACTTTTGCCAAGTTTTGGTCTGTGGTAGGGATAATTGAGATGAATCGATTGGCGTGTTCCTCTACTTCATTTATAAGAAATTGCGTCTCTTCGTTAGCCCTTTCCACTGACCGAGACGCGTGGCCGAGTGGTAACACACTGAACCGTCATTCGGGAGACCGGGGATCGATTCCCGCCATGGTCGACCATCCTGACAGGGTTTTTCGTGGTTTCCCTCTGTCGTTCAGGTCAATACTGGGATGGTTCCTTAACAACAGGCCACAACCGACTCCTTCCGACCATCTGAACACCTAATGAAATAACCTTTCATCTCATTATCCCATCATCTCATTCATCATCCACCGACGTCAATAGATCGTAGCCATCAGTATAGTGCGTCGTTAAAACCCAATATAATTTTTTTTTTTAAATAATCTCTCCACTGCTGAACGTGATAGGGTGTCTGATGTGTACAATTCTTCTCCTGGAACATGTTCAATGGTATGCGAGTACCGCATTAATTTCATTCTCATCCGTTGTAGTCGTGGACTCAACTCGTCCATGGATTTGGTTCCCAGCAGGGCAAAAAGAGGGCAATGATCTGTCCGGATCAAGATCCGTTTCCCTAAAATGTATTTCGATAACTTTTCACAGGCCCATGTTATGCTCACAGCCTCTTTTTCGATTTGGGCAAGCTTCTGTTATAGGTTGGTAAGGGAAGCCGACATACGCCACCGGGCGCCACCCCTCCTTCTCTACTTGCTCCAATACGCCTCCCATCCCAAACGATGATGCATCAGCCGAAATTTTCAACTCTTTGTGTTGGTCATAGATTTTGGCACGAGCCGAGCATTTTGAATTGTTGAATTGGCATTACCGTCACATCTGCTCCTGTGTCAATCTTGCACCGTACCAGTTGTTTGTTGAACTGCACCATCGCTTTCCAGGGATCCTCGTTACCTTCTTCGTCTACCTCGCCCAGGAACAGATCATCTTCTTCCGGTCGTTCGTTTTCAACTTCATGAACACTTCGCTGTGTTCGGCATTGAGCTGCGTAGTGACCCTTGAAATTACATTTAAGGCATGTAGCTTTAGCTGCAGGGCGTTTGTCAAGCGTACGGAACTTTCTTCCGCATCTATAACATTCCTTGTTGGTCGATTTCTTGATAGTAGAATCTGCTACCGGTCCCGCTTCGTTCCTACTTTTTGATTTGAGGTTATGGTACTTTATTCTGTCAACCGATTCTGGCTTTATTGAGAAAGATTCTGCTAAAGGGCTGGCCTGCAGCTCAGTCTGCGGCAATTTTATAGTCTGTGACTGGCTTAGCTTTCTCTAATGCTGTTTTCTTTGTTAGGTTACTGTCTCATTGTAGGTGTTCAGACAGCCTTTTATCCCTCAGTCCAACTACAAATATGTCTCTTACTAGTCAAACGCGAAATATGCGTTGTAAGATGAGCGAGATATCTCAATAAGGTATAAAAGTCCTTAAAGTAGTTCTACCCTTGCTACTTTATCGACTCTGGTATTCTACACACCTTGATATCTGAATAAGCTATTAAAGTCGTTAAAGTAGTTCTACTCTTGCCACTTCATTGACTCTGGTGTTCTACAAACCTTGACGCATATAAAAAATACTTCATTGTTGGTCAACTCTTGAATCTAGAAAGCAGTGAATCTCGACAACTTAATTCTGTCACAATTTTTACGTTATATTTTATGAATATTATCAGTCATTTTATTTTTTTTCTTCAAAACGACTGATCAGAATTGCTTAAAAAATCGTAATAATGTGTAAAATCCATGTATACACATTTAGAGAGAATTTCATTCCATTTGGAGAGATTTTATTTTCCAACATTTTCTGCCCAGCCAAATCTTATGGGGTTTTTAGAAACTTTGAGATGGTGATTCTCAAAATCGGTCCGACCGATTCATCCCAAAAACTATACAGTTCTAAGTTGGATGAGTTTGCGTGTACAAAAAAAGTTTCATGTTGATCAGTCAACCCTTGCGACCTGTGGAGTGCTTAAAAAAAAAAAAAAACAAAAAAAACACACAGACGAAGCCCTATAAGAGTGGGATGGAGACTTCGCTACGCTCATCAATTAGATCCACTTTCAGACTGCTAAAGTGGCAATACTTTGCTAGGTTATAAAAGGATTTATAGAAATTTTCCACACTCTCTGCAGGTTGTTGACTTCGTGTAAAGAAGGTTGTCCTATCGTAGACGACATTTCGTTTGTTGATGAAATAATCCTCAAATTGGGTTTTTACTAGGTCGTATCTCTGGCCATCTGCCTCTGGCAATGCAAAGCTATCAAGGATTTCATCAGCTTTATCTCACATAGTGTATAGCAATGTATTAACTTGTTCTATCTCAGATAAATATGAATAATATGTACATAAATATGGAAATTCTCACACTACCATGTATTTTTATCTTGGAAGTTTTATTATTTGTGAAGGACAATCCTGGATTATTCAAAGCGAATACTACAAACCATGACCATAACACAAGGCATGGCAACGATCTCCACAAAATGCATAGTAGACTCCTAATTTCTGACCATGACCCAACACATGTTGGGATCAAACTTTACAACAGCCTGAAGGAGAAATTGAAAAACCTGACCATCTCAAGACAAAAGTTTAAAAATAGAATCAAAAACTTTTTAATTGCACATGCATTTTATACCATCGACGAATTCTGTGATGTCAAATATTGTCAATATACCTTTTGTTCACTTACCTAATTCTAATTAATCTCCTATCCTATTACATAATATTTAGCAGGTTTATTTTCATATCATTCATTTTTTTACTGACTAATTTCTTATACCCGTATCAACACATCTTGTATACTTGAGGGTGAGTCTATGTATTATATATGTATCACTATGAAATAATAAACATCTATCTATTCAAGGTGGACTTGGGCCCTTAACCTATACCTTCTCAAGTGTTTTATCCATTTAGGCCACTCTGTAGGCTGCTCAAAGTTGAACTCACCCTGTGGGGGAATGTTAAATGCTTGCGTTGTCGCGTGGTTTTCTTCATCAGGTGGTATTCTCTCTAAAATCGCCGGAGTAGCCAAATTTCCTTCAAAACTTGTTCATTTCAATCTGTAATAGGTTCTTAATGATTAAATCCCACTGCTGTTACCATGTAAAGTGAACGATCGAGGATGTATTGAGATCACTTTATTGAGATTCTCCGTTACAATGATCAGCTCTCCTGCCACCCTAAAGTCTAACACCCGTTTGGTCAGCAGAGTCAAAAAGTAATTTTGAAATTAATTCTACATTGGGGAAATTTAAGTAAAGCTTTATTGAACATGTGTATTCTTGAATTAAAATCACATCAGAAACACTGTCATATTTTTTTGGCCGAAGTTACAGCGCTTTAATGAAATATTAAGTTGCTATTTTGACTTCATTTTGGTGAAAAATCAACTATTTTTCCTCTTAAAATGAGTGTGATTCATAAATGAGAACGGGTACCTATATTTATTTTTGCATAATTCTATTCGTAACATCTTCATCTACAATAAAACAAGTTTTTTGATTGAATGTCATTCCTTTTAGTATGTTTTAACGATCTGTTGAATAATAAAAACGCATACAATTTGAAGGTTGTGTGTTAAATGATAGGGAAACATTCAGTATTTGAATCAATATATCTCAAAATGTATCCCGGTTAGCCTATCATCTGTTCGGATATTATTATCGAGCACATCAAAACGAATCGACTGACAAAAAACCCTTTTTTTGTCATGACTTTGAGGTAATGGAGGTTAGACCTTAAAACTGTACTGGCTCTTCCGCCAGTCAACCCCAGCCACCTAGACTACCTGCAGGTTGGCCAACCTGATACATGTCATTGCACATTGCTAGCTTCAGCTTGGAGTCTACATTTCTTACATTTCCACTGGTCAATTTTCTCAGATTCACTATCTAAAAGTGCGAACTGATTATCAGTGAGGGAAGAACACTCACAGTGGTACCATTCACCGCAATCACCTAAACAGTGCACTGACTTTGTCTTCTTTGTTACGTTCTTTTCACTCACTCTGCACTTGAATACGATTGAATGGTTATTCATCGAAGAACTTATTAGACGAGCTTTAGCGAGGATTCAATTTGACATACTGAAAAAAATTGGTGTTCGTTTTTATGTTTTTTTTTTTTTTTGTTTTTATGTTTTTTTGTCGGTTCTCCACAGGTCAAACGGCTACAGCTATCAACTTCAAACTTTTTTTCGTCATGGTTCCTCATCTAACTTAGATCTGTATAGTTTTGTGGCATTATCGGGTGGTAACTTTTTTTTTATGAATTTTAGAAATTTCAAAAATCCCCATTAGAATAACCCGGAGGAAAATACTTGAAAAATCAAAATTTTTCAAGACCTCTCAATTTTTCGCCGAATATAAAGGAAACTATTAAGCACATTTTGAGAGATTTTTCGCATCAATCGGATGAGAAATAACGAAGAAAACGCATTTATAAAGCATTTTCCCATCAATTTAGGCTATTACGGGAACCAATTAAATCTATAGCAACAAGTGTCACCAATTAATTCAAAACGATTGAAATGAATGAAGAGGAAGGCCGTGACATAACTGATTCTCGTAAGGTTTTTGAACGTTTGGAGTGATCCAAGGTCTGTAGATGTAGATTGGGTTGACAAATTATTTTTCATTCCAGATTTCTATACCCCTAAGCTCGTCTAACAACGCGCATCCCGCGTTTTCCTAGTTTAACAAAATTAGTGGCCACGGGGATTTTTCTAATTTTTCTTAACTGCCACCTCTCTAGTTTCTTATCTAGACCTCATAATGAAGTGATTCCATCATTTAGATCACATGGCATAACGAACGAAAATATTTTATATAAGAAACCTCTGAATATGTGGTAAATTTTAGAAACATTATTGTATTGTATGTCTTTATTGTATTGTGAATATTCATTAGACGAGCTTTAGCGAGGATTCAATTTGACATACTGAAAAAAATTGGTGTACGTTTTTATGTTGTTTTATTTTATGTTTTTTTGTCGGTTCTCCACAGGTCAAACGGCTACAGCTATCAAGTTCAAACTTTTTTTCATTATGGTTCCTCATCTAGCTTAGATCTGTATAGTTTTGTGGCATTATCGGGTGGTAACTTTTATTTTTATGAATTTTAGAAATTTCAAAAATACCCATTAGAATAACACGGCGGAAAAAAAATTAAAACATTTTCATTTTCAAAAAAATTGAAATTTTGTGTGAAGTTGAATAACATCTTGATACACATTTCTGGAAATTCTCAGCTTGATCGGGTCAGCCATTTGGAAGAAAAAACATGAAATGTGCTAAATTAGTACCACTCGAAGCCGTTTTTACCCATTTATAACTAAAATGCGAATTTAGGCATAAGTTTGGCAATGAAGTCGACATACTATTACTTTTCGCTCGTCTAACAACGCGTATATAACGTTTTCCTAGTTCTATTGAACAGCAAAAGCCCGTGTTTATTAATTTACTCTGTTTCACTTACATTTTGTGTCATCTCATTTCGAATGTTCTTACTCTTCAATTGTAATGCTACTTCCACAATGTAAACAATTCATTCTCATGTATCATGTATCATGTATCATGTATCATGTATCATGTATCATGTGTGTATATTTGAATGAAAAAAAAATATATGTATATATTTTTCATTATTTTTTCATTTGCATTCTAATTTTGATTCTCTTTTTTACATTATCTGATCCAGAATGAATGTGAAGAAATATTTGTATTGTTATTTCATCATTATTGGTATAATAAAAAGTCTCTGATTAATAAATACCTGTTATTGTGTAATTTCATCTCTCTTATCCTGCTTGCTCCCATCTCAAATACCTCGGAGGCTACGAAATAAGAAGGTACAATTTCATTACTCATGCAATTTTCCAAACAATGAATGAAATTAGAGTTGTAGTAATTGATGAGCGTAGCGAAGTCTCCATCCCACTCTTATAGGGCTTTGTCTGTGTTTTTTTTTTTTGTTTTTTTTTTGTTTTTTTTTTGTAAGCACTCCACAGGTCGCAAGGGTTGACTGATCAACATGAAACTTTTTTTGTACACGCAAACTCATCCAACTTAGAACTGTATAGTTTTTGGAATGAATCGGTCGGACCGATTTTGAGAAAAATCATCTCAAAGTTTCTAAAAACCCCATAAGATTTGGCTGGGCAGAAAATGTTGAAAAATAAAATCTCTCCCAATAGGATGAAATTTTCTCTAAATGTGTAAACATGGATTTTACACATTATTACGATTTTTTAAGCAATTCTGATCAGTCGTTTTGAAGATGAAAAAAAAATAACCGATAATATTCATCAAATATATCATACAAATTGTTACAGAATTAAGTTGTTGAGATTCACTGCTTTCTAGATTCAAGAGTTGACCAACAATGAAGTATTTTTTATATGCGTCAAGGTGTGTAGATTACCAGAGTCAATAAGGTGGCAAGATTAGAACTACTTTAACGACTTTTATAGCTTATTCAGATATCAAGGTGTGTAGAATACCAGAGTCGTAAAAGTAGCAAGGGTAGAACTACTTCTACGACTTTTATACCTTATTAGGATATCTCGCTCATCTTACAACGCATATTTCGCGTTTGACTAGTGCATAATTGAATTTAGTATAACCTCTCAACTTTCCTGCTTTCCTGATAGATATCATTTACTATTGGTAAAAAATACAAGAGACATCTAACTCAGGTGCACGGCACACATGCGGTTTGGAGAGAAATCCAACCCCAAGTAGCCTACACGGCAAACATCAGGTAATAATAATAATAATAATAATAATATATATTTATCTCATCAATTATCATACATATGATATTATATAATAATATGTCAATGATGTAACTGCACTCATGTGCGTGATCGAAAGATCACACAAGTTTTGAAACATGTCAAGACGTGATAACAAGGTAAAAGAATAAATACATTAGTTACTGAAATAAAGCTCCACATAATCAAGGAAAGAAATTAAGTGACACAGAAGTTACATGTGCAATTTTTACCATTTTTAAACTCCTCCAGACTGTATAGAAGCCATGATTGAGGAGATACTCTTTAACATTCCTTTTATAAACGCTTCTATTATTACCTCCTTTTTTAAGATGTTGGGGCATATTATTATGAATAATTATGCCTGCATTTACTGGATCATGATCTGAAATTTTTAATCTTCTTTTAGATTGACAAAAATGCGAGCCATATCTAGTATAAAATTGATGGAAGTCACTGTTTTTTTTGAAAAGATGTGGATTGTCTCTTACAAACAGGTTTTGTTTAGTTCTGTGTAAGCTCAGGTAGTGAAGGGCCTAGTTACTTGTTTGTAGGGTCATTATTGTCGAGGTAGTTCTAGAGGGTAACATTCTTTGTAATATCAGTCCAGCTCGTGTGAAAATGCAGGGTAGTGTAGGTGTAGAGGATTCTAGTAGTTGTAAAAGGTGTAGGAAGGTTGTGAGCAGTAGGCAGAAGGCTTTGAAGTGTGGTGTGTGTGAGTCGTGGGAGCATGGTGCATGCAGTGTGCCGCGTGTCTCGGGGGAGGAATATAAGATTCTGGGGAAATGCAGTTCAGTTGTGTGGTTGTGTGGTAGCTGTGTGGGGGATTGGAAAGATAAGGTAGTAGAAAAGGAGGCAGGGAAGTGGGGAGAGTTAGAAGAGCAGTTAAGGAGTACTATTGCTAGGTTAAAGCGGAAGTTGAGGAAGGCTAAGGAGGGAAAGGATCTCGAGGGAGATAGAGTGGGTAAGGTTAGGGGATGGTATGTAGATGAAGTGAGCATGGGGAACGGGCCTAGGAGTAGTGCTGAGTATAAGGGTAAGGAGACACCTGTGGTAAAGGTAATCAGTGATAGGCAGGATGAAGCTAGGGCTAAGGTTGGGAAGGCAATGGGAAAAACCAAGGCTAAGGAAGTACTTAGGACAGAGGAAGATAGTGGTAGACTGAGACAGAGTAGGGCTGCAGAGGAGGTTGAGGTTGAGGCAGACAGGGAGGGCTTGAGAGGGGTGATGCTGCTAGGAGACTCACTCGTTCGGGGAGTAGGAGCGCAGGCCGGGGGAAAGCTGGACGTCACAGTTTTAACGGGAATAGGGGTAGTTAGGATGAAGAAAGTGTTGGAACAGGTTAGTGAGAAGGATGCTGCAGGGAAGGCGGTGATAGTTCATGTAGGGACAAATGACGTGAGTGGTAGGGATGGGTGGGGAAAGGTCAAGTTAGTACAGGAGATGGAGGGGCTAGTGAAAGTAGCTCGTGGGAGGTTTGGGGAAGGTAGGGTGGTGGTTAGTGGGATTTTATTTCGTAGGGATATGCAGATATCCATTGATATGTCATCAATGGTATGAATGACTTTCTTAGTCGTATGTGCGAAAGAATGGATGTGTGTTTTGTGGACTCCAATTGTTGGCTAAGAGGAGAAGGATTAGGTGGGGATGGACTTCATTTGTCAAAGGAAGGGCAGCGTATGTTTGGTGGGCTGTTAGGGAGGGTAGGTGATAGGCTGGGAACACAGGTTTGACTTGAGGGGGGTGCGATGAATGAAGAAAAGGGGGGGAGAGTGGGTGGGGGGGAAATAGGTCGAGGGAAAGTAAATGCCAGGAGATTAACCTAATGGTAGTAAATTGTAGGAGTCTAGCAAATAAGGTGGATGAATTTAGAACGCTATTAGAATTGTACCAGCCAGAAGTGGTGGTGGCAGTAGAGACATGGTTGGGAGGGGGATTTACAGAAAGTGAATTAACTATAGATCGTTACACATTGCATAGAAGAGATAGGGATAGGCATGGAGGGGGGGTAATGGTAGCAGTTAAAAGAGGTATTCAGGGGACAGTGCTCTGGAAGGAAGAGGAAGCAGAGATGATGGGAATGAAGATAACAGTAGGCAAACAGTCTCTTGAGGTAATCGCAGCATATAGGCCTCCGGGGGGGGATTTAGGACTGCTTCATTGCTTAGAGGATAGGCTTAGTGCTAGGGATAATGTAGAGAGTTTAATTATAGCGGGAGATTTGAACATGCCTAACGTAAGATGGGAGGTAGGAGGTAGAGAACAAGGGAGGGGAGTAATGCAAAACATCGTTACGGGCATATTAAACGAAGGTTTTCATCAGGTTGTGGAGGAGGGAACCAGGAGTAGAAGGTTAGGGGGTACAAATATTCTAGACGTAGTGTTAGTCAGGCCGAGTGAGTTGTGGGCAAAAACAGTGATTGTTGATGGCATTAGCGATCATCGGGTACCTATAGTCAGCTTAGCTTTAGCTCCGGTTCAAACCGATAACGTTGGGAAGAAAGTTTGGGGGTACAAAAGGGTGCAGGCAAGAGAGGTTCAAAAAGCTTTTGAGGATAGGTTTGAGAAGTGGTGTGAGATAGACAAGCGTGATGTTGAAGGTCTGTGGTTCAATTTTCGGAAAGTATATGAGGAGGTTAGAGATATGTTGGTTCCCTATAAGGTGTTGCAGGCAAATGCAGATCCTGCCTACTATAATAGTACGGTTAGGAGGCTTAAGAGAAAGGGTAGAAAGATGAGTAGGAAATTGAGGGAGTCAGGGGAGGGAAAGGAAGCGATCAGGGACCTGAGGCGGGACTTGAACAAGGCTAAGAGGGAGGTGAAAGAAAACTTCATGGGTGGTATGTTTAATGAACGTGATGTACAGGGTAGCTGGAATAGAATGTACAGGTTTGTTTCTAGTCAGAAGGGTAGTAGTAAGGAGTTGCCCACCTTAGTTGATCAGGGAGGGAATGAGTGGAAAACGGATAAGGAGAAGGCAGCAGCATTAAATAGATTCTACGGGGAAGTGTTCAATGTGACTGGATTTATAGGGGAGGGAGAAACAACACTGGAGGGGGAGGGGGAAGAAGTCCTGCTTACAGAGGGGGAAGTGTGGAATGTATTGAGGAAACTAAAAAGTGGGAAGTCACCAGGCATAGATGGGGTGCAAAGCGATCTCCTGAAATTAGCGGGTAGGGGGGTTGTAGGTTATTTGCTAAGGTTGTTCCAAGCCTCACTCACAGCAGGTAGAGTACCGCAAGATTGGAAAAAAGCGGAGGTGGTTCCAATTTCAAAGGGAGGGCAAAGGGGCAGGGTAGACAACTACAGGGGAATCAGTTTAACGTCACATGTATGTAAGATGATGGAAAGGGTAGTTATAAAGAGAATAATGGAGAAAGTAGATGAACATAGGGGTATTTCGGAAGTGCAGCATGGGTTTAGGAAGGGGTATTCATGTGAGACACAGTTGTTAGGTTTTGCGGAAGAGCTGGCAGGGGTAGTAGACAAGGGGGGCTGTATTGATGCAGTGTTTTTAGATTTTGAAAAGGCTTTCGACAAGGTAGATCACTCTATACTATTAGGGAAGTTAAAACTGTCCATTGGGAATGCTGGGTTAGTTAATTGGATTGGAAACTTTCTTCAGGATAGAGTTCAAACGGTTCGAGTAGGTTCGGAGGTTTCAAGTGAGGTTAAGGTTACGTCAGGAGTTCCACAGGGTAGTGTGCTAGGTCCGTTATTATTTGATTTATATATAGATGATCTGACTAGGGTTGTTAATTCGAGAATAAGGTTATTTGCAGATGATTGTGTGGTTTATAGGGAAATCAATACAGAGGAGGATGTAGTAGCTATTCAGGCAGATTTGACGGCACTTAATTGTTGGGTTCAGTTGAACAAGTTGGGGTTAAATGAAGGGAAGTGTAAGTTAGTCACCTTTGGTAGGAGGAGAGTGAGGGCTGATGTAGTGTATGATGTAGGAGGGAAGTCACTTGAGTCAGTGGAAAATTACAAGTACTTGGGGGTGGTATTTGATAGACGTCTAGGGTGGGGGAGTCAGATTGAGAGAATAGTAAAAAAGAGTATAAATGCACTAAACTTTGTAATGAGGCAGCTTAGGGGGACAAGTATGAAGATAAAGGAAAAGGCTTATTTCTCGTTAGTGCGTCCCATGGTGGAATATGCTAGTTCAGTTTGGGATCCTTATAGATTAGGTGAGATAAGGGATGTGGAAAGGGTGCAAAGGATTGCAGTTAGAAGGGTTACAGGTAGGGTTAGGAGGTGGAAATGGGGGGAGAATGAAAGGGGGGAGAGGGTGAGAATATTGGAGAGTCCATCTGAGATGATCCGAGACTTGGGATGGCGGGAATTGGAAATACGGAGAAAGGAGGATCGGATCTGTAATTTCTTCAGGGTAATGGAAGGAGAAGGGGGCTGGGGAGAGTTGAATAGGTTGATTGTAAGGAATGAGTCAGGGTATGGGGGTAGGCGAAGTCATGATAGAGCAGTAGTTATAAAGGGGGCTAGATTAGATGTCGGTAAGTTCTCTTTCTTGAATAGGACAGGTAGGGATTGGAATGGGCTTAGTAGAAGTATACTTGAGGAGGATGAAATAGGGTTGAAGCTATTCCGTCAGAAGGTTAGGGAGGCGATAGGATAGGATTGATAGGGAACTTGCCACCGCGCATTTATGTGCAACTGCAAGAGTTAATAATAATAATAATAATAACAGTACTAGTATGTTAAGCTGTAAGCCGTGCAGGCAGTTCTACATTGAAGAGAAATCGAACCCCAAGTACACGGATCGTCAAACTCATCGGAGGAGGTGGCATAGTTATTTTGAAATTGCTGCACAAAAGCCTCGGCTATCTTTTCAGAATTGATCACTTTATCCTCTCCATCCAAGCTGAAATGTACAGGAGCAGCGCTACCAGTTTGTCCATGGATATAGCTCCACAGTCTCTTTCCATTTCCACCACCCAATTTCCACACAAATTCATCATGAGCTCTTCTTGATTCAATTTTAGCGGTGTTTCTTGCTATTCTATACTTTTACCAATTTACATCTGTTTTATTCCGTCTCCACTTTTCATAACAATGATCTCTTTTGTGTATCATCCTTACAACCTCCTTATTAATCCAAGGAGCCCTTCGCTTAGATTTAATATGGACACACGGTATTACTTGGTCAACACACCACCAAAATATTTTTTTCCATTCAGACCACATTATTTCCAAATCACAGTCAATTACACAGAAATCACGCATATTATATCGCAAGAGATATTTAAGGTGTTCCCAATCCGCCGTGCGATAATTTCGTGAGACTCTTTGAACCATTTTCAGTCTAATGGGCTGCCACTTAAGAGGCCGCAGGCGCTCTACACGCGCTCGTTGTTCGCTCGCTTCAGACTCGAGTTTAACATGCATCGTGTGCTAGGCGCAGCCCATAGACTAGCCCGCCGAACTCATATTCACATAAACGCCGTTAATTCCCTAGCTCACACTTCTGATATATTTCACATTCTATGTTTTATTTCGGTATTAGAAAATATGTATCTAGGTTTTCGTAAATTAGAAATTTTTCCATTTTCCATTTGAAGAATTTGAAAAATTACAAATTTGTTGTTCAAAATTCTGTAAATGCGATAACCTCCCTCTTTCAATTATCAACTGAATGCAAAAACAATCATATTGATATCTCAAAAATTACGGCCGTGAGAGTTTGCGGCGTGAAATAGGAGCGCCTGCGGCCTCTTAAGAGGCCGCAGGCGCTCTACACGGGCTCGTTGTTCGCTCGCTTCAGACTCGAGTTTAACATGCATCGTGTACTAGGCGCCACCCATAGACTAGCCCGCCGAACTCAGATTCACATAAACGCCGTTAATTCCCTAGCTCACACTTCTGATATATTTCACATTCTATGTTTTTTTTCGGTATTAGAAAATATGTATCTAGGTTTTCGTAAATTAGACATTTTTCCATTTTCCATTTGAAGAATTTGAAAAATCACAAATTTTTGGTTCAAAATTCTGTATTCACGGTAACCTTGCGTGTTTCAATTACTAACAGAATGCAAAAACACTCATATTGATATCATAAAAATTACGGCCGTGAGAGTTTGCGGCGTGAAATACGAGCACCTGCCGCCTCTTAAGATCAAACCTGACGGCCAGGTGGTCACTGACACCGGGAATCACCTCCACATTACTTATGACAGAGGTATTGTTTGTTAGTACAAGATCCAATAATGATCTTGATGTAGTAGTAATTCTCGTTGCCTCCATCACCATTTGACAAGGTACAACACCCAGGAGTGCAGAGAGGAACCTATCAGCTACAATATTAGCTGGCACCGCGTATCCGTCCGAACCCCAGTCAATGTTGAGGTTGAAATCCCCACATAGATAAATTGACTCATATTTGTGTTGTATGATCTGTACCTTTTCAATAGATTCAAGTAACAATTCATGTGTAGAGTTGCTGGCATTTGGTGCTCGATAAGCGGAGCCAATCAGAATTCTGCGAGTATTATCACTCACTAGGCAAAAGCGTTATGTGTTTCCGCGTTGATGGATGAGCTGGAACATATCAACTTATCATTGGATTGGTTATTATATATATATGCACCTTGAGATCCAAACCATTACATCCAAATTATCACACACCCCAGGTGCTTACCTGGCGCCGCATGTGTTGCCCCCGCCACCAACTCCCAGAGAGATGAGACTCAAATAAAATTATTAAGTTAAATTGAAAAACGACTTCCTAGCGGACAATTGTGTGGACTAGGAAGGTCGGTAGGAACTAAAAAATTAGGTTTTTAGGAAATTAAAAAGGTTTAAAATACTTGTGGTAACTCAAATAAAATTAAAATTCAAAATTTACTTAAAACAAAAAAAAACAAGCTTACAATAGAAAAATCGAAAAGATAAAAAATAATCCGATTGTTATTTGCTTGGATAGTTAACCCGTCGGTTAACTGAACAAGCATATAAAAAATATAAATCAACTGAAAACTAGAAACTCTTTCATTTAAAAATTATTACAAAAAAAATAGGCCTTTTAATAGAAAATGAATTAGCGGTACCGTGGTTTCCTGCGTCTTCTACTTTGCCGCCGTCGTTGTCGTTGTCTTCATTGTCGTCGTCGTCGTCGTCGTCGTCGTCGTCGTCGTCGTCGTCGTCGTCGTCGTCGTCGTCGCCGTCGTCGTCGCCGTCGTCGTCGTCGTCGTCGTCGTCGTCGTCGTCGTTGTCGTCGTCGTTGTCGTTGTCGCTGGATTATTTACCGCACTGTTTCGGTTACCAGACGAAATTAACAACGGTACACCCTCCCGGGGCCACGTGCGCTCTTGACGACCAACCAGACTATTCTGCTCTTGACGACTTCTGATGTAGACGATGGTCAGGCAATTTCTGATGAGGCTCGACGAATTTCGGCCTATTTATATGGTCGAACCTCTCGAAGCTTCCAGATCTTTTCTGCGTGGATTTCACCACATGATGAAATCGCCCTCTGACGATGTTAGAAGTCAAGGGTGTGTATAGTCTGACCACCCTGGCGAATTCCACCCGCTCAGTGACAGTATATCCACGCTTCATACGTAGCTCTTGGATCTTGTTATGTCGGCCTAACTATATCTTCGAGCGACTACGTGTCTCGTCTCTTGTCGACAGGAAGTACATACCAGACACTTTGACTGATCAAAATTAGGGGTTCCTTTTGGGTTTACATGAAATATGAAATAAATGTAGAAACGAAATGAATTGCATACAACATTAGAAACACGATTCAGAATTTATATCAAATATAGGCCTAGATACTTTGAAATGTCACAATTGCCTCACCAATTAAAGTGGCGAAATTAAACTGAGAACACTTTAATTACAATAAAAATGACATATAATGGCTAGATGAAGTCATTTAAGTGCGACATCCTATTCATCTCCGTATCACCTCACTAATACCGCCGGTAATAACACATCTAGGGTCTATTTAAGAACAAACCTAAGGCCTAAGAAAATCCTCTAACTCACTACAAACACTAACAAAAACTGACAATAAGTGAAAAGATATGACAGAGGTCAAGGTTGAATACAAAATCAAAATAACTAAGAAAATGTCCTAATAATGGGATCAACTCCCTTCAAAAATCAAATCTACCGAATCCATCAAGATGTAACAGGTGATGATTAAAACCATTCCAACATTTCCACGAACCAACATCTCCACATGAAACTGCACAATCGTCCAAACTAAAACTTCAATTTACTATTCGAAAACTGCGAAATTCACGCAAAATACTCCATCAAAACTTTTTCAACGCTCCATAACATTACAGGTAAAACATGAGCAAGAGGTACTGACTTAAAAAAAGTATAAAAATAGTAATTATTATTGTTGGTAACTTCATTCCTTCTTGATAACAAAATCAAATAATTAACTTGGGTCTGCCTCACCCATTCTCCAAACTCGCCTCACCCATTCTCTAAACTTGTTTCATGACATTTAAAATACTTATCTTCTTCTTCAAACTTTCACTTTGCCTTAAAATTAATTCTCAACTTCTCTTCAAACTCCGATTTCGCCTGAAGCTTTCTCAATAGTCGCCTTAAACCTAAAATTCTTCAAACTTCCACCTTTAAATCTCCAATTCTTTAATCGACCGAACGTCTTAACTCAAATTCCTCAAACTTCACATTAAAACCTAGGATTCATCAATCTCTTCTCACAACCTCAAATCCATCCAACATCTCCTTAAAACTCAAATATTCTTCGAACTTCCATCTTAAAACCTAGAATTCATCAATCTCTTCTTACAATCTCAAATTCTTACAACATCTCCTTAAAACTCAAATATTCTTCGAACTTCCATCTTAAAACCTAGAATTCATCAATCTCTTCTTACAATCTCAAATTCTTACAACATCTCCTTAAAAGTCATGAACTAATCCAAACAATTGAAATACTAAACTTCATAATGAAAATCACCAACCTTGAATAAAATAAAATGTTCAGTTGTCCTCATAACAGCTTGCATGTCACTTCAATTCCTGTACGTCCATTACCATAATAAATCCCAAAATAACCAACTTCCATTTAACTTCATAATAAACGATAGAACTGCAAGTTTCAAAATACGATTAACTTTACTACCATTGTTGACTGAAATAATCACCTGAACATTCATCAATATTACTATTTATTAATAATTAGGACAATCAAATGCATTATAATATCGAAATCAACCTTTCCTACTCCAATAACTTTTCCTATTTCTAAAATCTCTGAAATAATTCCATATAATCTAAGGGTAGAATATATATTGGTAACAGATAAATTTCTCCTGCATCATCCAAGAAAAATAAAATCCTGAAGTCATAAATTGTGAACGAAGAAACTACCTGCTCAACCGTAACTGCAACCAACTATCTCTATCCCACTCCTACCCTACGCTCTGCGCATGTCTCTTCACATGGCACCTCGCTCGGCCGACCGTCCACGCGTCGCCGCTGTTCACACAACAATGCTACTAAACTACACGCAGAATATGCACTACCTGCTTCTACACCAAACATCATACTAGAAAACAAACGCTTATTGAAAATTACTCGATCAAACTCAAAATCTGAAGAACAATCCTCCTTCTTCTCCACACACTGCAAACTCTCACTAAGCCCAGTAACAAACTCAATACTAGAGAAACAATCAATATAACAGAAATTCTCATCAAAATTAATTTCAGGAAAAAAATCCTCCATTTCTATCACTTTTTCGTGACACTCACTAAAATCAACCAAATTGACATCTCTCGTCTCAATAATTCCTGAACCCAAAAAATCCTCTATTTCCTTCATGGTTTCGTTACAATCACTAAAATCGATCAAATCACAATCTTCCTTCTCAACAATATCGGAACAGTCAACCAGATTTTCAATTAATACGTCAGATTCAAAAATCACTAAATCTTTCTGAACGTCTTCTTCAAAATTAACCTCGACTTCAATACCACTATCCAAGGCGCTAATCCTAGCATCGAAACTCTCTACACTGTCGAACATACTATCGACACTTCCATCTATTTGATCGAGTTTTTCACCCAAACCGACCATCTCTTTGGACCGGTCCATTTGAAACTGATCCAGGCGATTGCTCATCTGGACAAACAACCCAGATAATAAACCGTAAATACTCGCCTCTACCGCTGTCAAACCGACTTCAGCCATTTTACAATAAAAAAATCTTACAACTAACTGAATATTTTGTTACACAAAAAATAAGTGTTGAGCGCCATTAATGAAAGAAATACAAATTAAAGGTCCACAAAAAAAAAAGTTAACCACAAGGGAAAAATCTCAAGGAATGCCAAGGAAGTCGTAAAATTACATGAAATTCGAAATAAAATCACGAGTTATCCAATGGGCCACAAAATTATCGTCGAATGATAATTTTGACTCGAGCCTGTACGTTGGGCCGCCAAATTATCACACACCCCAGGTGCTTACCTGGCGCCGCATGTGTTGCCCCCGCCACCAACTCCCAGAGAGATGAGACTCAAATAAAATTATTAAGTTAAATTGAAAAACGACTTCCTAGCGGACAATTGTGTGGACTAGGAAGGTCGGTAGGAACTAAAAAATTAGGTTTTTAGGAAATTAAAAAGGTTTAAAATACTTGTGGTAACTCAAATAAAATTAAAATTCAAAATTTACTTAAAACAAAAAAAAAACAAGCTTACAATAGAAAAATCGAAAAGATAAAAAATAATCCGATTGTTATTTGCTTGGATAGTTAACCCGTCGGTTAACTGAACAAGCATATAAAAAATATAAATCAACTGAAAACTAGAAACTCTTTCATTTAAAAATTATTACAAAAAAAATAGGCCTTTTAATAGAAAATGAATTAGCGGTACCGTGGTTTCCTGCGTCTTCTACTTTGCCGCCGTCGTTGTCGTTGTCTTCATTGTCGTCGCCGTCGTCGTCGTCGTCGTCGTCGTCGTCGTCGTCGTCGTCGTCGTCGTCGTCGTCGTCGTCGTCGTCGCCGTCGTCGTCGCCGTCGTCGTCGTCGTCGTCGTCGTCGTCGTCGTCGTCGTTGTCGTCGTCGTTGTCGTTGTCGCTGGATTATTTACCGCACTGTTTCGGTTACCAGACGAAATTAACAACGGTACACCCTCCCGGGGCCACGTGCGCTCTTGACGACCAACCAGACTATTCTGCTCTTGACGACTTCTGATGTAGACGATGGTCAGGCAATTTCTGATGAGGCTCGACGAATTTCGGCCTATTTATATGGTCGAACCTCTCGAAGCTTCCAGATCTTTTCTGCGTGGATTTCACCACATGATGAAATCGCCCTCTGACGATGTTAGAAGTCAAGGGTGTGTATAGTCTGACCACCCTGGCGAATTCCACCCGCTCAGTGACAGTATATCCACGCTTCATACGTAGCTCTTGGATCTTGTTATGTCGGCCTAACTATATCTTCGAGCGACTACGTGTCTCGTCTCTTGTCGACAGGAAGTACATACCAGACACTTTGACTGATCAAAATTAGGGGTTCCTTTTGGGTTTACATGAAATATGAAATAAATGTAGAAACGAAATGAATTGCATACAACATTAGAAACACGATTCAGAATTTATATCAAATATAGGCCTAGATACTTTGAAATGTCACAACTGCCATCTTATTTTCCATTAATAATCCATATAATAATAAAGAAGTCTTTGTTTTAATCGTTTACAATCAAGTGGTGACACTTGTTGCTTTGATTTAATAGGTATCTTAATAGCTTTGAATAATTGACACAAATAACATTATATATTTTTTTACATCGAAACGGCTGATTCGATTTGAGTAAAAGTTCGGAATAATGTGTATCATTATCAGATTGAAGTTCTCTGAGAATTTGAATCCTCTCAGATGAAATATTTTTCACGAATGTTTTCCTCTGGCTTATTCTAATGGGATTTTTGAAAACTTTGGAATGAGTTTTCTCAGAAGTTGTTCAACCGATCGTGCCTCAAAACTATACAGCATCAAGTCAGATAGGGGTTCATGTGTGTGCCAAGTTTCAACTGATTTTTAATTTTTGTCTGACCTGTGGAGCGCAAACAAAAAAAAAAAAAAAAAAAAAAAACAGGCACTTTTTTTTCGGTATAGTGTAATTGAGTCTTCGCTTCGCTCATCCAATAATTTCGACCCAGACAATCTCAGCGTCACTATCAAGCGAGACAACTCTTGATGGATTTAGTTCCGGTTTTACTGCTAGCAACACACCCCCTCCGAGCTTGTTTGCGTTAATATTGTCGTTAGTATCCTTTCTATCATTCCTGTATACAATATAATTGTTCGACAGAATTTCAGAATCACTGATTGATGCATTCAGCCAGGTTTCACAAGTGCATATTATTGACGGATCCAATGACGCAATCCATGCTTGAGTTACAGGTAATCTCTTCTTGTTTTTTATACTTCTTGCGTGAAATGAGAGACACGATATTTTGCCCCGAAGTTTACAAGTATTTTGTTGTTGTTGAAAAGAAATATTAGTGTCATTGAGATGTGAACTGTTGTCAAATAAAGAGTCTGTGAACCTTGGGAGAGAGCAACACCAGCAGAGCCATTCTTTATTTCCTTTAGACCACTTTCTGTGCTCTGTACCAGAATTCAGAATGTACCAGATTCTGAAAGTCTAATGTTTTTGCTTTGTATATGTTTGAAATAACGTAATATTTAAAACTAGAATTATGTCATTTTATCTACTGTCTGATTGGATAGAAAATACGTCATAGCCTTGAAGGGGCTAATATAAGCCAAGGGAGCAGAACATGTTAGTTAGTTGGATCTGATAATTGAACCTGATTGTGGAACTGCTGGTCGGCGAGGTTGAGTAATATGCGTTATCCTGTGTTATTATGAACGAGAGGAACGGTCGAGTGTCGGTGATGAACAGTGATATATAAAGTGAGTCCAAATATGGCAAAATAAAGTTAATAAATTATAAATTATGAGAACGACGGTAATGAACAGTGAATCTTATTACATTGACAAATAAGATGAAGATGAAGAAGAATTTGAATAATAATCGATTAATCGAAACCTGCGGGCAATTCCATTAACCGAACATAATTAGAGTAGGATTTTGTCTTAAGTGAAATAGTTAATAGAGTTCACGATATTATTTCTCGCCGCATCTACATAATAAATAGTGATTATCGCTGCTATATGGAGTCCACAACGTCACGATAACCACCGTTCACGCTGCTGCTTGCAATCACCGAGAGCGTGGGCCACATTCCACGCAACAACATCATCACCTCCCCTCTGCGCTGCAAACGATTTGTCCCAGATTGTCGCCATTCCCCCCAACCTTCATCAAGATAAACCCCCTGCCTTAAACTATCGCCGGCTGGAATCAACAAAACTTCAACCACGTAAATATCAAAATGTGAACCAATCTATTAATGTATTTATTGGGTGCAATGAAAATAAAATACACTTCAAGTGCAATACAAATCAATGGGTGTTTTTTAATTGTTTTCATAGAGTCTCATGTTTTATCCGGAAGTTATGTCACAATATACATGATTGCCGTTCGACACATAATAATAATCAAATAATAAATTCATGAAGTGTGAAAAACACAATAATAATAAATCATGGACACATGAATGATTGATAAAAAAATGATTGTAGAAATTAATGAGAGAGTAATGAACAGTAGACAGTAAAATAAATAAACAGTAGAATAAACAGTAGCCTAATATGAAAAAGTATTAGTATAAACAGAAATATGAAAAGAATGTGAAAAAATGATACAAAAATGATACAACACTGATAAAAAATATAGTCGAAATAATAACGATGATATATAGTAATGCAGAATCAATGTTATTATATTCAACGATGATAGAAATGGTATCAACTATATGGAAATAATGTCATTCCTTCATTTATTCATTACTAATAGATACATATTGCAGTTATATAAATATAGTTATGGTGAATATGATGAAAGAAAAAAACGATTGGGTCGTAATTCAATCGCAACGATGAAGTTTCATTTTATTATTTCTCAACCAAGATTCCACCCGCTTCATGTCGTCATTAATTTCATCCAATGATTCCTTCAAAGTTTTACTAATGCTTAGAATCAAAGCATCATCAGCATATAAATAAATTGTACAGTTTTGCAAAACCTTTCCCAAGTCATTTACATATAAATAATAACGGTCCCAACACCGATCCTTGTGGTACACCTATCCTATTTTCAACTACCGAAGATGAAACATTATTGAATTTTACTTTTTGAAGTCTTCCTTCCAGATATGACTCCATCCATTTCAGCACCATTCCACCCATTCCATATTTTTCCAACTTTTTCAACAATAACGTCCTATCTATTGTCTCAAACGCTCGCTTAAGATCCAAAAAATTGCAACAGTGACTTCTTTTTCTCTCATCTTTCCCATAATATCTGATATAACTAATTGTATCGAAGTCTCACACCCATGGTTTTCCCTAAACCCCGATTGATTTTCAATCAGTATTTTATTTCTTTTTGAATAATCATCTAGTTGATCTTTCACTATGTATTCCAAGATTTTTTCTATCAAATGTAGTGTATTCACAGGTCTATGTTCTTCACAATTTACCGTATTCTTAATTTTGGGTACCGGTACTATTATAGACATTTTCAGCAATTTTGGAACTACGCCTAATTCTAATGATTTATTTATTATATTTTTTATATACATACTTACTACCCCTTTGCATAGTTTCAAAATCTTATCCGTTATTCCGTCTTCCCCTTGACCGGATTCTTCAAGTTTTTCAATTTTAGATATAATTTCCTTAATACTGATTGGACAAAATTCCACCATCTTTTCATAATTTCCATTTACTTCAATATTATCTAACATATCCTCAACTCGCCCATCATTTATTATACTCACAGATATTTCTTCCACACTAGCCACAAAGAAAGTATTGAATGTTTCTGCTATTTATTACATTACCTTTAAATTTTTAATTTTTGAAATATATTTCATCACCATTTTCTTTTGTTTTCCCTTTGTACAATTGCTTCAATATACTCCACATCTTCTTTGGTTTATCTTTATACTCGGAAATCTTATTTGAATAATACTCCTTTTTTCACGTCTAATCATTGAAAGTACATAATTTCTTTTTTTAGTATACAAATCCCACTCATTTGAATCACTATTTCTTTTTGCTTTCCTATATAAATAATTTCTCTCATTTTGTGCTATTTTAATCTCTTTATCAAACCTATGACTATATTTATATTTATTATTGATAGTCATAGATCAAACCAACAATTATTAGAATATATTTTTTTTATTGTAAAAATATTCTTTTCCACTATCTCATCTACTGTATATTTAGATTATTCAATAACTCAGCTAGCATCTTATCTAAATCTAAGCCATCATTATTTTCTTTCCACTGTTTATCTACTAATCTCTGAAGGAACTTTTCTTTCATCTCCTTTGATTGTAATAATTTTTGATAATTTCTAACATTAATACGGTATCTATTTTTTTAATTACTGATTTTTCACCTCCTGTATTTTACCATCCTATGTCCTTCCTAATGCTAATTAACCGGTGATCTGATATGATATCTTCCAACATCTCTATTTTAAACATTTCCCGATCCTCATAATTTGTAATAACGTAGTCTATTATGGTTCTAGAGATTTGCTCACTATTATCTGCCTCTAGTGAACTCCCGTACTAGTTGAGCAATTCCCAATCCTTCGAATAATTTACTAACCTTATTTGAATATAGCGAATTTTTACTTATATCTATATTTAAATCACCATTGAGCAAAAATGAACAATTCAAAGTACATTTTGATACACAAAATCAAAGTTCAGTTTCCGAATATCGAGAGACAGTTTATCAAGGTACACATTTTCGAGAGACAGAAAATCAAAGGTCACTATCCGAAAACGGTGCGAAAACGGTGAGGCACAGAAAATCAAAGCACACTTTCACACGAATTGAAGACGTACAGTTTACCAAGGGACAGAAAACAACATTTGAAGTACACAATCACAAATATCGAAGTACACAAAATCAAAGTACAGTTTCCGACTATCGAAGCACAGTATATCCAGGGACACTTTAAATGCAACCCTCTAGCTAGACCTATGACTATCAATAACGTTATAGTCATAGACTTGACGAAGATACGAGAGAAAATACTTGCCATTGTCACTCATACATGTACAGTCCATATCTCCAGACTCATCTTGACCTAGGTATAGAGCTATATAAAATAGGGTAATTGATTTCAGGATTTGTGGGTTATTTCATTTTCCTAGCAACAAAATCTTTCAAACAAAATCAGACTGGCCAGTAACGTAATGGGATATACCTGAAGCCAAGAAAAAGAAGAAGACTAAATCCGAAGTGGGCGAAGCAAAAATATTAATGTATTCTTTAAGGTTAGGCTAGTTGAATTGCTGGGCCTGTACCTCTGATGAGAATGAATGATCTTTGAATTGACCAGGCAAGCTGTAACAACTTTTACGCACTTGATGGTAAATGAGTCGTATGCGTAGTATAGGACTAGGCCTAGCCATTAGCTAGGTCAGGATAGGGTCCTAGGTCGACAAGTTACAAAGTGACAGGTCTCATTGAATGCTTCAGGCATTAAGTATAGAGGTTTAGACAGGTAAGCCATTTAGTGTAGAGGTTTAAACCTCTATACTTGATGATGGCATAGAGTTTATAGTGTTATAATGAACTCAATTATTGTAGGCCTATGTGTGGTTAAAGTTAAACTAGGGCCTAGTTTGGGTTTGGTCCTAGGTAGGGTTGCCATCATTATAATATGTGCCAACAAACTGCTTAATTAGGCCTACCTGCAAAACCTTTTTTGGGGGTGGAAAATTAGGGTTTATTTACTGTCATTTCTCCAAAATACCAAAACAGAACACCACCAAAACACCAATTTCCCCCTACCACAAAAAAATTGCGTGGCACCTGAATCGGCAAATTTACCCCCAATTCATATGTGGTAGGCCCACATCCGTCTTTACTCTTCTCGCATCTACAGGCATTGAGTTTGCAGGTCTTGCGTTGCTATGGGCCTAGGTTATTGTAGTATGAATAGCATTAGACCCATAGTGACCAAGACACACAGTCGACAACGATTCAGTCAAATCGATTCAGCCTGGAATGGTGATGAACACGTCAATTTCGGGCCCAAATTGATCTAGGCCTAGTTCCGACACGCTTCAAGATGTAGTTTACCACTGTTAAATCATATCTGAAATGTGTGAACAGGCCAAAACAGTTCATGGAGGGGCATGCCTGCAACTCCAAGCCTATAAGGCAGTGTGAATAAGAAAAATACGGCCAGGGTTTTTCGATTTCCAAACTTTTTACTGATGATGAATGGAAAATATTCCATCAAGCTAAATTGATTTGGCCAAACTGTTTTTCAGCTTTGTTATATAAACGTAGTCGTTCACGATTTTGGTTGGGGGAATGGGAGGGGGGGCCACAAAAGTCGAATGTCGAAGGGTATTGAGAACAGAGCCGGTCGCAATAATGCCGTGCATTAACTTATACAAATCTAATATTATTGTTACTGATATTCAATTCTCACAAGTAGGCCTACTTGTAAAAATCCCTTTGGAGGGTCGATTAGTAATCGTCTGGTTTGATCCCACAGGATGGACTCGAATACGCTTGCTGCGGTGAAAGTGGAGGGAGATCAAACAGAAACTGTTATGAAGGACGAACCATGGGATGAGCTTGAATCGGGTAGCTCAAAATGATCACTTCAACAATAAGCATGATCGAGAAATTTTGGCCAGGACCAAAAAAAAAAAAAAATGCGTTTCTCACCCAAAAGACCAACTGAAGTAGATTTTTGATAGTATCAATCAGTCGTATCGTACGTATTCAAACAGAAGTTCAATCAGTCATTGATGAGCATAGCGAAGTCTCCATCCCACTCTTATAGGGCTTTGTCTGTGTGTGTTTTTTTTTTTTTTGTAAGCACTCCACAGGTCGCAACGGTTGATTGATCAACATGAAACTTTTTTGTACACGCAAACTCATCCAACTTGGAACTGTATAGTTTTTGGAATGAATCGGTCAGACCGATTTTGAGAAAAATCATCTCAAAGTTTCTAAAAACCCCATAAGATTTGGCTGGGCGGAAAATGTTGAAAAATAAAATCTCTCCAAATGGGATGAAATTTTCTCTAAATGTGTAAACATGGATTTTACACATTATTACGATTTTATAAGCAATTCTGATCAGACGTTCTGAAGAAAAAAAATAAAATGACTGATAATATTCATAAAATATATCATAAAAATTGTTACAGAATTAAGTTGTCGAGATTCACTGCTTTCTAGATTCAAGAGTTGACGAACAATGAAGTACTTTTTATTGTGTCAAGGTGTGTAGAATACCAGAGTCAATGAAGTGGCAAGAGTAGAACTACTATAACGACTTTAATAGCTTATTCAGATATCAAGGTGTGTAGAATACCAGAGTCGATAAAGTAGCAAGGGTAGAACTACTTTAACGACTTTTATACCTCTCGCTCATCTTACAACGCATATTACGCGTTTGACTAGTATATAATTAAGGACTTCACAACCCAGAAATTAGATTTTAATGAATAATAACAATATTAAATGAACCCTAATTTTGGAGAAAACTAGGCACAGACATCTTCATCTCAATTTCAGAAATTATAATTGTCGTTTTTGACCTCCAGAGACCATGAATTACATGCATTACCAATTCTGTTGGACAGAATCGAGTAATGTCCACGTCACAACTCAGAAAAAGAGCTGGGACCCGGGGGACACGAGAATAAATGATAATTTCTGAATTGAGATGATGATTTCTAGTTTTCTCTAAAATCAGGGAAATAGATGTAGTCAATATTTGTTAAAATCTGGTTTCAGGGTTTGATGTCCTTTGATGGTTTGAAAGAAAAATTGTGCATAGTTTGTGTACGATTATTCCCATTTCTACTAGAATAAACGAGGCGTAAACACAAGAATAGGGAAAGATTGAACTTCACTTGCTCACTTTTTTCTCTTGCATTGCGGTAAACATGACAAAAACAATAAGATGAATCACCAGCCAACAGAAAAAATACCAACTTTAAAAAACACATTATCAATGAAGGATTGTTTCAGGTCTTTTTACTTTGAATTCTCGAAAATCTCACCGGACTGCTTTGAAAAAATAGAAACGTGCTTTTCTCAAGACTGACGATATGAGTATTTTTCCTTTCTCACCTTCGTTTAGAGTGATACGCACTTGTTTCCTGCTTCTTGTTTATTTTTAGAGATGTGCAAATTCAGCATTAATGAAATCTAAATTTTTCACAGGCAAATATATTTTTGGTGTGCTTCATGTTTCATTGTTATTTGGATTCATTCAACGTTATGGGCTTGAGATTTATAGGCTCGAAAATTTCGCTGGTAGCCAAGTCCCGCGCAAAGCCAGCTATACTGTTTACACAAAGTACTTCCAGGTGGTTTTGAGCATACTTATCCTCCGAAACTTGAATTTTTAGATTACTTGAGTTTGGTGTGGATGTTTGAATGTTTTGTTTCGAAAATTTTGGACGAAGTATAATAGTACGCCTAGGCCTATATAAAGTATTTTATTATTATGAGCTGTATTTGTAACTGTATTTTATAGTAACACTAAAATTTGTGATATCCCTACCAAAAGCAAAAACTTGTGAAAAGAGGGAGCCAAGCCCCTGCTATTGAAACACATTGTGAGAACAGTGTATTTACGTATCATAGCAAACATTGCTAATAAAGACTTATTATTATTATTATTATTATTATTATTATTATTATTTGATTGATTGTTTGATTGTTTATGTTTGATCATTCAATTACGATTCTTCTCAATTTCTTATAGATTGTCTTCTGTGACTAATTGAAAACAATTGAAGTTTCTTAATTTTTCTCTAATTTTTTTTCTTTTTAGCATGTAAAATTTGCAAAAGTCTTATATTGAGCGTTCTAAATCTTGAGTCCATATCATATAACCACTTTTTTCTGCTATGGTATTTTATATAGGGCCCCTAATTGGAATCTAAGTTCATCTGTTGGATTTACACCAATCATCTTGTTTTGTATTCATATAATAATTTTGTTTTGCCATTTGTCTCGTTTGTGGTGAGTTATTAATTTGATATTGATTGTATTTTTGTTCTACCATTCTAAGGCCCGGTATTACCAAGTCCAGTTAGCCTTTATCTGACAGTTCAAACTTTTTATCACCATGGTTACCTGTGCTATTTGTTTTCACCAACTCTCAGATAAATACTGACTGGCCGTGGTAATACTAAGGCTAATTATTGGAGAGCTATAAGACCTGTTTCTAGGTTCACTCTTATTTGGGAATGTTTTCATTCGTTTTTTCCCTTCATTTTAGTTTCAATTAATCAGGATACTTTTTTTCCACCTCGTCAATATATTGTTTATGCTCAGTTCAGTTCAATTTACGAATACATCTTTAGATTGAAGTTTATTTTCAAATTGTCATCCATTTAATTTTGGTTTCAGACGTGTAATTATTTTCGTTAAGTTTTGTTCTGACCTTGGATATGCCTTTCTATATTCTAAATCATTCTCTTAGTATCACTTCATATCTAAACAGCCTACTTTTTGGCACTAAACGTATTCCTTTCTTACATCTTAGTCTGAGCTTTACATATATTATATATTTTTTGTTATTTTTAACCCACAGATAAGCCTTCCTAGGCTTTGTGGAAAAGAGTTTAATTTTATTCTCATATGTATGTTCTTCGTTCTTTTGTGCAATAAAAAAAAAAAATGATGAAATAAATTATTATATACAAGTAGTGATATAAAAAGTTTTGTCCAAAGTAACTTTTGAAGGGAGGAAAATGCAGATCTGTGTGAATAGGCTGTGATGCGCTCATAAACAATAATAAGAATAATAATAATGTTTATTGTCATTTAACCGTTTTACAATGTGTATGAATTAAAATTACATATATAATGATACGATGTACAAACTTTTTTCCTCAAGCAATGGATAAAAATGAAATTAAACTTGGAAAGTAATCTAAGTAAGACATAAATCATCATTTGATAAAATGCAAATAACATTACAAATTAAGATTATATGAAGAACATAAGAATTGACTTGAAAGAATAGAATCATTGTTAATTCCGTAAACTTCGTTTTTTCAGTCATTCCTATATCTTCAAGAGCTCGACTTGCCACGGACAGGTATCAAACGAACCTCCTTATCACTTCGTAATCACTCAAACAATCATTTTGTATCATGTATTCAATATTCATTTCATGAAAAAAAAAACAGTGGAGCGCACCAAACATTTTTGCGCCTTGGTCGCCCCACCCACGAGCCGGCCCTGGTGACAGTATATACTGGTACAGATAGTGTGCACACTCGTTCATTATATTCTGATGAAGTATGTTGGTATCATTGCTCATAGTCTCACCTTGTTCTTGTTTGCAGTGGCTGCTAACATGACTAAATGTGCAGTAACTGAACATTCCTTCAAGCCAGCTGTTTCAAGCTCGCAAAAAGGGATGGAACAGGACGGCCAACTTGTGATAAAACAGCAAAAACAGGATGTCCCGGATGAGTGCAAGTCCGAGCCGCAGGAATTAGATGAGATAGTTTTCGTGACGATAAAAGAAGAACCATTTGAAGAATGTGAGAATATATACGTTTTTTAAATGACAATACTTTTAGTAGGCAAATCCGAGTATTGCATGTCAAGTGTATGTTAAGGTGAAGGTACGATTACTCTCATCTTTGTGCTACGTGCAACTCGCTTTGAGCAACGAGCAACTTGCGCTGACCAATTAGAGAAGAGCTTCTCCGGGTTGCATGAACACTTGCTAGGCGCCCCGAGAGATGGGCTATGTTCATCATTTCTAAAGGCAACGTGGGCTGAAACCCACAATGCAACGGGATGTTTTGTTTACTTGTCTGAACTGTCAAACCCAACTTGTCGACTGCTATTCATAAAGCAGTGTGCATGAGACATATATCAGTTTTATTGTGTAATTAATAGTCCAACAGAATTGAGCTCATGTAGTTTGATTGGATATATGGATATATTTGGTGGAAGTTTGAAAAATGTTTCATCGTACCATAGCAACAATTTGAATTCTAATTATCATGTCGTCACAGTGCTTGACAGTAAACGTATTCGTGCGCTCTGCGCATGTTGCCTGTTGCTCAAAGCGTGTTGAACCTAGCACAAAGCAGAAAAGTGAATGTACCAGTACCTTCAGGGTCGTTGTAAATTATGAAATGAAAGTCTGTCCTTCAATGAACCAATCAGAAACCACATTTAGCTTGTTTAGTATTGTCATAGAATAATAAATGTTCACTTAAGAAGCTTCTAAAATTTCCATGACAACGCAACATAATAACAAAGTAATGGTCTCTTAGCCCGCAACAATTGAGCACATTTCGTAGCCCACCTTCAGTAGCTTTGACATTTCCAATTTCACAATTAAAGTACCTTTCTATTATTTTGTCAAAGGTTGAAAAGGCAGTAGATTACTGTCTCACTCGATGAAAGCTCATTGGGTTGCAACAATCTGATTCATTGTACATCATAGTTGATGTACTTTATCTCGTAGTAAACGTCGCAAAATTGGATCCTCGACAAAAAAATATTCGAAACCAGTATAATATATCTTTCTATTACCGGAATCGAATTTTTGAGAATTGATCATTCAAAATAAAAATTCATGCGGCTTAGTTCACATTTCATCGAAGCGTTCAGCACAAACTGTAGCAATAATCCACAAGCATTAGAACATTAAAATACCTGAATAGATATTACTTCAGTCCTGTGATGAATTGATCTCTTAATGATAATAATTCATCTGCTTTTGCAGGCTACAATAACCAAGCCGATGAAACAAGTTCGATGATAAGTACGGATGATTTCACGGAGCAAGACGATGACACGCAAACATCGCCTACGAGTGTGGACAATGAAAGGAAGCGTCTGAAACTAGCCGTTCCCGGGAAGAACGAAAGAAGAGAATCATCCTCGAATATTGAGACATCAAAATCAAACAAGAGTACCGGTACTAATCCAGTTTCAAACAGAACTTGCAATGTGTGTGGTCACATATTCACCAGACCTGCAAATCTAAAGCAACATATGATGATACATACCGGTGAACAGCCTTTCCAGTGTAAAGAGTGCTCGTTCAAGTGCACCAACGTATTCAGTCTGAAAACACACATCATGATTCATACTGGCGAGAAACCATTCCAGTGCAAGGAATGTCTTTTGAAGTTCAGACAACAAGGCAGTCTAACCATTCACAAGTTGATACACACCGGTGAGCAGCCATTCCAGTGCACGGAATGTCCCTACAAGTGCCGTAGATCGACTCTACTCAAGAGACACACGTTGATTCATACCGGGGAATATCCGTACCACTGTAAAGAATGCACGTTCAAGTGCCGAGTGTCAACAGGTTTGAAGACGCACATGATGACGCATACCGGTGAACAGCCTTACCATTGCACGGGATGTCCTTTCAAGTCGAGACTACTGCACGATCTCAAAAAGCATATGATGATACACACTGGCGAACAACCGTTCCAGTGCAAGCAATGTTCGTTTAAATGTAGAGTAGCGACCGGTCTGAGAAAACATATGATGATACACACGGGCGAGCAGCCGTTTCATTGCGAGGAGTGTACTTTCAAGTGCAGGTCGGCGGCCGACTTACGACGACACAGGTTGAAACACACGAGCGATAAGCCGATAGAATGTAAGGAATGTTCTTATACGTGCTCGAGACAAAGTCTGCTGAGGATGCACATGTTGAATCACGCGGGCTTGAAGCCGTTTGTTTGTATGTTGTGTCCGTTCAAGTGTAATCAGTCTGCTAGTCTGAAGAGACACGTGTTGACGCACAAGTGAAAGTGTCGGCGTGATACTCGGATAACTGCTCATATAGCATCAGTTCACGTGAAGAACTAGTCATAGTAGTGATAGAAACTCCATTTAGCAATCAGGCCATCTTAGGGGATGTCCATAAATTACGTCACAGCTTAGGGGGGGGAGGGGGGTTGTCAAGATTGGTGGCAAGGTGTTACAGTGGGGGAGGGGGGGGGGAGGCAACTGTGTGACGTACCATTCTTTTGTTCTATGTATTTGGCGCAAATGATTATAGATTCTTATATTCATACCCACCCTAGAAACAGCAGATGCATATAAAGCAATTGTCAAGTAAACTGAGCACCTCGGTCAGTGAGGAGCGCTTCGGGGCAACCGTATTTAGAAATTATTTCTGTGACAAAAGCTTTGGCTACAGTCCTAGCTGTGATGTTGGCTAAGGGGATAATCACGGGATACTTGGTGAAGTGGTCTACAAAAGTTAGGAGATATCGATTTTGTTGTTTGGTGGGTAGCATAGGACCTACTGTGTCCATTGACACGCGTTGCCAGGGAGTTGTCACTTCCTCAAAACGCTGTAAGGGTGCCTTTGTTCGACCCACGGGGTTTTTCCTCATTTGACAGGACATACAATTTGTGCAATATGTCTTGATGCATGGCTCGCCAAAAGGAACGAGAACTGGTGAGGTCAGTGGTACGGTGTTTACCTGCATGTCCGGCAAATGGTAGATCATGATAGGTCCGAAGGATTTTATTCTTAAGTGAGGATGGTATAACTAATCGATCATTGTGATCTGGACCTGTGCTATATTTGTATAGTATTTTCTCTTCATCAAGGTAGAACTGTCTTTGATCTGTGGGTTTTGTTTCTAGGGTTGTTATGATCGACTGAATTTCTTCATCACGATCCTGTTCTCTTTTTATTAAGTGTCTATCTAGGAGAGGTTCTACAGGTGGTTTTGTTTGTTCCCGATTAATATTAACCTTGAGTCTGGATAGGGCATCTACATGTGAAATGGAGCTCCCTGGGCGATGTTCAACGTTGAATGTATACTCGGCTAAGGTGAGGGCCCAACGAGTTTGCTTACAATTTGGTTTTGGGAGAGAAAGGAGCCATTTTAATGATCTGTGGTCTGTATACACAGTGAAGTACCTCCCATAGAGGTAACAATTAAAGAATTTAATGCCGAATAGGACAGCAAGAAGTTCCCGTTCTGTTATTGAATAATTACATTCCGCAGTATTCAATTGTCTGGAAGCGTACCCAATAGGTCGCTCTTCACCATCTATCTTTTGTGATAGAACTGCAGCAATGGCATAACCTGATGAGTCTGTTGTGAGACAGAACTCTTTGGTGAAGTCAGGGTAGGCAAGTACGGGATCAGTACAAAGGGCCGTTCTAAGAGTGTGGAAGGCTTTTGTATGCTCCATTTTCCAAACAAAGGGGGCATCCTTTTTTGTTAACAATGTGAGAGGTTTAGCAATGTGCGCATAGTTAGGGATAAACCTCCGATAATAACCGGTTAAACCCAAAAAACCTCGAATTGTTCTAAGATTCGTGGGTCGGGGGTAATCAAGAATGGCAGTAATCGTACGAGGGTTTGGTTTCACTCCATCTGCAGTGATAAGGTGACCTAGGTATTCTACTTCGGTCTGTAAGAAATGACATTTGTCTGGGCGAAGTTTCAGATTTGCATCTCTTAATCGATCTAAGACTAAAGCTAGTTTTTCTACGTGTTCTTCTACAGTACTTGACCAGATAATTAGATCATCTATATAGATAAGAACAGTATCCACTGAGAACGGTATCCATCAATCTTTGCCAGGAGGCTGGGGCATTACATAAACCAAAAGGGAGGCGTTTGTATTGCCATAGGCCTGTGGGGGTGCAAAACGCTGTTTTGACCACATCTTCAGGCGCTATTTCAATGTGATTATAGCTTGAGTGGAGGTCAAGGGTTGCAAAATATTTAGCGTTACCGAGAAGATCCAGAGTTTCGGGTATGTTAGGTAAAGGATAACTGTCCTTCACAGTGACAGAATTTAGTTTACGGTAATCGCACACCATTTTGTATTCCTTTTCACCGCTAAGGGTGCGTTTTGGCACAAGGAGCATGGGGGCTGCCCATGGTGAGTAAGAGGGTTCTATAATACCTTTAGAGAACTGGTCAGAGATAATATCATCCACGATTTTTCGCTGGATGTGAGGAATGCGATAAGGAGGCCTCCTTATCGGCATTGATGATCCCGTATCAATTCGGTGTTGAATTGTGGGATGTTTCCCGATCTCATCTCCGGTGAGGAAGAAGAGATTTGTGTACTGGACCAAGACATTTTTCACTCATTCTTGGTGGTGAGAGGAGAGATGATCAAGTTGGCACTTTTCAGCAATGATCGCCTCACGTTCAGCTTTTGATTGACCTGCTACTATGGCATTATCACCTGTAGTTAAGGTAGCGAAACGTGAACCGTCAGTACAGATTAAGTCCTTATTGATAGTATCATCCATAGGTTGAACGCAACCGAGGACAGTTTTCTTAGGTATAACTAATTCTCTATCAACTATATTTAATAACCTAATTTGAAGAGTTAAATCTTTCCTTTCATTGATCAACAGTCTAGCGCAACTAAGGCCATGGACATTCACTTCATGGGGTTCAAACAAAAGTGACATTGGTATGTCTGGAGAGGTAGCTAATCTCTTTTTTTGTTTGCCCATGCACAAGTATTCACATCGAGGAGGAATGGTTATTTGGGAGGTGACTCGAACGGAGGTTCTGTTGAGTAATTTGGGGGAAACGGGTGTGGAACTGCTGGTATTTGCTATGCTTTGTTCAGGAGTCACGGAGACTTCTTTGGGTACTGTAATACTCACTACCGGTGATTTAGTAGAACGTGCACTTTCTATTTCGTCACGGAGGTGGGCAACTTTGAAGGAGGCGTCTTTTGGGGGGATTTTTTGATACACGGAAATGTGTATATCAGTGTCTTTGAATATCTCTGATATTTCCCAATTGAATGGGTCTATGTTTCCTTCCACTTGAGGTATTGCTAACCTTTTTATTTCATGTACTTGACAATGATGTTTTAAGTTTTGGAGGGCTGTTAGATAATCATGGTAACTAGTCGTAGCGGAAGACGTAGTCTTCGTGATCAAGTAACATACGTAGATAGATAGATAAGTACATAGATTTCATACGGATGTTCTGCGTGGCATCCGACATCAAAAAGTAACCTCATGAAACTAGAAAATATTCAAAACCGGGCCACCAAGTTCATAACAAAGAGAAGACATTGCTCATACGAGGATCGATTGAAATTGTGTGGGTTATTGTCAGTGGAGAGTTTTCTTAAAGAAATGGATTTGGTTTTTCTTAAAAAATTGTTACTACATGTAGTTGACATTGATCCAGGTGATAGATTGATGGTAAATAATAGCACTGCATCAACTACATTTAATAGTGGCTCTCCCACAATATTGACACCTTTTGCTCGAACCCAACAATACCAGAATGGTTTTTACATCAGATCTATATACCTTTACAATCAAATCAAATCAAAATTCCGTCAAGAAGATGATATTTCCAAATTTAAAATGTTATTAAGAGCAGATTTACTACGTGAAAATGAACTTGGCCCCACATGACTGTGTGCATTCATCCTTTTCAAATTTTATTTCATTTCTTTTTTTTATAATGATATTTATATGTTTTTTGTTTTGTTTTTTCTCATTGTATTACTCCATTATGTTATTTTATTCCAATTTTCTATTCCTTAAATGTTATATTTTATTATTCCAGTATGTTAATTTAGTTATCTTAGTTTAGGCTGGTGGTAAGGCACATGTTGTTACGGGGCTTGCTCTATTCTTACCACCAGCGATACACAACATTTAAAATTCATATGTATTATAATGTATTGTGTATCAAATAAATAACAATAATAATAATAGTTGTAAAAACACTGGTTGCTTATATTTAGCTATGCTTATTAGCACTGGTTTCTGTTGCATTTAGTCACATTGCCCCCAATGGACTTACTGTTTTGTTACAAAATATTTGTACAAAAAATTGAAAGTTCATTCACAGATAAATGCAACCTGTTCTAACAATTGAACATTGTATGTAAATCCTATTATAAATATCAATACGTAGACAAAATCATCAGTTACAAAGTTATACTTCATTTACATATAGAGATTTATTAATCAATTACCTTTACTCTGAACGTTTGTCAGGCAATTAAATACTGGGACCAAGTTGTTTAAAGAAGAGTTTAGAAATGGGCCTTAAATAAATTCGTGAATTAGTTCATGTTATGAGACCATTGTAACAGTAGGCCTATATTTGAATTATTAACAAAACTAGGTACAGTACTATATTTAGTTCAATATAAATGTATAATATTTTAAGATAAGAAATATCTACAGGAATAATTATGTAATAATTCTTTATTCCTGTACCATGATTTATGTATAATAAGTGTTATAAAATTGTATGTTGTATATGTAAACCAAAGAAAAAATAGCAATAATGCTAAAATTAATAAATATCTATCTATCTAATTTAGTTATAATGTAATATTTACAAACTTATCTCACTCGTTACATCTTAATAGGCTATAAGGAACCTGTTCTATGCACAGTGCCCCCACAACATTTTAATTGAACTTGCAATGTTCTTAAGTAACGTACAACGAAAATTGTACTTGACATATAGAAATGTATATATATTATATATATATACAAAAGTCAAAATTATCATTGCATAATAAAGTAGTCTATCACAGTACATTACATGACCACCAAAATATTCTTTTATGTAATTTAACTCATTTAACAATCAAATTACAATCACTTATATCATCCTATGTCACTGAAAGCACAAATTATTCGACTGCTTCTAAGTCTAAGCGTAACTTATTAAAAAGAGAAAAAAAAATAGGGTGTCATTACCACACATTATGAGCAATTTCACATTCTGGACAAAAGTTGATATAAGGTTTATCTGGTAAATAATCCTCGTGCATCAAGAATTCTACAGGTTTTTGTAGAAATAAATGTACATAATCAATATGCTTGTCGGGTGGTTTATTGGTCCTACTGTACACGGTCGGATCAATGTGACCCTCTACTGATTCGACCTTTGCTCGTTGCCCTGGTGATGACTATTGTTGTTGTCATTACTACCATTTCTGTTTACATTAGCTACCGGTGAATTATTTTGTGCATTGCTCATGTTATTGTTATGACTAGGAAAACGCTATATACGCGTTGTTAGACGAGCGGAAAGTAATAGTATGTCGACTTCTTTGCCAAACTTTTGCCCAAATTCGCCAATTGGGTGACATTTAAGTAATAAATGGGTAGAAACGGCTTCGAGTGGTACCAATTTAGCACATTTTATGTTCTTTCTTCAAAATGGCTGACCCGATCAAGTTGAGAATTTCCAGAAATGTGTATCAAGATGTGATTCAACTTCACACAAAATTTCATTTTTTTTTTTTAATAAAAATATTTTCATTTTTTTCCCGTCGTGTTATTCTAATGGGTATTTTTGAAAATTCTAAAATTCATAAAAATAGAAGTTACCACCCGATAATGCCACAAAACTATACAGATCTAAGTTAGATGAGTAACCATAACGAAAAAAAAATTGAAGTTGATAGCTGTAGCCGTTTGACCTGTGGATAACCGACAAAAAAACATGAGAAAAAAAAACGAACACCAATTTTTTTCAGTATGTCAAATTGAATCCTCGCTAAAGCTTGTCTAATTATACTCATGTTGAGCATATTTATGTAATATTGATTTTACGTGTATGTCTTTGTCTAATCGTTCTAACATGGAAACTGGGCTGTCTTTATTCCGTGGAATATTAATCAATAGCATTCTTATTTCAGGCGGATAATGACCAATCAGTACCGTAATTATCGTTTTTTCTGACATAACAATAGTTTTAGAAACGTAGCTTGCATTCTTAAGCAACCTAGTCGCATACGCTGATAGCATGCTGGTCTGACTGCAATCAAATCTACCCGTATAAATATACTTTGTTACCTGATGTTGTCTACCTATATTCCAATATTTGTTTTCGAATGCTATCTATATAAAGACTAGGAAAATGCGGGATGCGCGTTGTGAGATTAGCTTAGAAGTATGGCAATCTAGAATGAAAAATAACTTGTCAGCTCAATTTACATCTACAAACCTTGACTTGCTTCAAACGTTCAAAAACCTCACCTGCAACTTGTTGATATTTATAGTAACCTGCAACCTGTCGCATAAACACTTTGTAAAACCAATCGATCCAAATATTCAATAAAATGTACACGTTTATTGCGTTTTCTTCATTATTTCTCATTCAATTGTTGTAAAAATCTTTGAAAAGGTGTATAATAGTATTTTTCATATTCTGTGAGAATTTGAGAACTTTTGAAAAATTCTTGTTTCTCAAGTATTTTTCCTCCGGGTTATTCTTATGAGGATTTTCCAAACTTTCAGATTATTTTCCGGAAAAACCTTCCGACCGATTCCTCTGAATAACAATCCCAACCTATTCTGGTATGACACCAACGTTCAGAAAAAGTTTCAAGTTGATTGATTCATTTCTCTGACCTGTATGCCGCGTACATAATTACAAAAAAAAAAAACATACATAAAAACGAAGCCCATTTTTTTTCAGGGTGTGAAATGGAAAGCTTCGCTACGCTCATCTAATAAACATGATAATTATAAATGTAGTATATAAAGATCTTAATATTAACAATATTATAAGATGAACAAAATAATTGACAGAATATATTAAAATATAGTATTGAAGTACACTTTCTAGAATTTTGAGTGTCACAATACCAAAGTACAGAAAAATCAAAGTACAGTTTCTCAACTTCGATATAAATCCATTCAAGACACACTTTATTGAAGTACAGTTTCCGTATTTTCGAGGGACAGAAAAGCAAAGTACAGAATATCGGGGGTCATATTAATATAGTACCCGTCTAGAGCAATATCTTCTTCAAAGTGGCTATTCTCACTATAGCACTACCTATAGGCACTACCCACGACTGGGTAGTGGGAATAGCAGTACCCGCTCTGTGCGGCTATTCCCACTAACCGGTCCTGGGTAGTGGCACGACCGGGTGGGAATTTTTCCCAAAAATACCCAAAATTCAAGTATCTGTATCTAGTATTCTAGATACTTCAAGTTGAAATATTTTGCCCATGTCTGGTCACAGGATTATTATTATTATTATTATATAATAATGGGATGAAGTGGAAGACAAGAGATGGTGGGAGAATAGAGAACGATGGAGGGAACTCGTAGGAAGAGAAGAAGAAACAGAGGATAGAATAGAATGTCTTTATTTATCATGTACATACAAACGTCATACAATCAAAAAGGGCGAGGTTCGATCACATGACCTAGCAGTAGTGAAGAAGAGGAGGAATAAGTCGGAACTGGCAGGAACCGATTGATATGAGAAGTCTGCCCTAGAAAAACTGGTGGAAACACCCCCTGGCCCAATTTAATTGGTTATCTGGGTCTGAGATATATATATATATATATTATTATTATTATTAACTCTTGCAGTTGCACATAAATGCGCGGTGGCAAGTTCCCTATCAATCCTATCCTATCGCCTCCCTAACCTTCTGACGGAATAGCTTCAACTCTATTTCATCCTCCTCAAGTATACTTCTACTAAGCCCTTTCCAATCCCTACCTGTCCTATTCAAGAAAGAGAACTTACCGACATCTAATCTAGCCCTCTTTATAACTACTGCTCTATCATGACTTTGCCTAACCCCATACCCTGACTCATTCCTTTCAATCAACCTATTCAACTCTCCCCAGCCCCCTTCTCCTTCCATTACCCTGAAGAAATTACAGATCCGATCCTCCTTTCTCCGTATTTCCAATTTCCGCCATCCCAAGTCTCGGATCATCAGGATGTAGTGTCTAAAGACGCTAATGAATTGAATTTCATAATAATAAAATTCAGGTAAAGGTAACACTAGATAATTTTTCAATGATTTTTACATCAACGGGTATCGTTACATATAGGAATAACATATTATTGTGAATGCTTTGTATTTGTATTTGTATTTGTATTTATTGCCGTTTCTTATTAAAAAACAATATTAAAATTGTATAAACATTGTCAGAGATATTAGAAAATAAAATTATAATAATAATACATAAATATAAATAATAGGATAGAATGTAATAGCTTATGTGTCAATGATTTAAACCTGATTGAGAATTAAAATAGTCTTCTATACAATAAAACTTGTTTGTATGTAAGAATTTAATGGTCTCATTTTTGAACTGCTTTCTACTTCTCGAGTCCTTGATGTGGGACGGAAGTCTATTATGGATCGACAGTATTTCCTGAGATACTGCTCTGAATGGTGTGAAGCAGTTTCACTACATTAATATGTTCAAACGAAAAGTCACTACGATCAATTATGTAGTAGAAGTAGTAAACTTTATTAGCATGTTGCTATTTACATATTCAATTTCACTTTACATTCAATAAAACACTAAACTTGACATATTTCTGAATTCTAGAAAATCTAGGCCTATGCCTTTATATCTAGAATGTACGGTACATCTAAATATAATACATATAACATGATTTAATACAATAATCTATTTTGTCATTAAAAGCAATAGAGAAAAACCAATAATTACAATTAATTTAGTATACACTTAAGGAGTCCCAGTTATTTTTATTGCATTTTTCATACCCTTTGGGAATTAACATGTTTTATTTCATTACGTTCAAACATTCTCTTCTAAAACTACCTACAGTTTTTACCTCTTTAACTGATCCAGGTAACCTATTGAAAATTCTCATCCCTTTAACAAAAATAGAATTATCTTCCTCTTTTGATGAAGTCCTTATAATATTCACATTTTTTCTAGCTCTAGTTTCGTGTTTATGCCGGTCTCTATTTAATGTCACCCTATCACACAGGTAGTTTGGAACTAACCCGTTATTGATTTTATAAATTAGTGTCAGTGTGTTTAACAATATTCTTTCTTCTACGTTCAACCAGCATAAGGCTTTGCACATATCAGCTATCGGAATATCTCTTCTAACCCTTAATATATTTCTTATTGCTTGGTTCTGAATTTTCTGTAGAATAACAATTTCGTTCTTTTGCAATAAAAATAGAATAGAACTACAATAATCAAGATGCGGAGTAATTATGGCTTGATATAACATCAGTTTAGCATGTGTAGGTAAATATGATACAATGACACCAGTGGTTTTTTGTGGCTGATTCTTTTTTAAGAATAAAGCCAGGCTTACTCACCTATCTCTAGACTCTAGCTCTGTTGAGATGTAATATCTATGTTCAACAAAAGAAAATATTTTCAAAATTCCTTGCTACTAATGAGCTACACACATGAATGGCATTATTATAAAAAAGGTCCTCCAAAACACGTAAAATGCTCCAAATCTACCCCAAATGAATTCATTTCCCGGGGCTATGCGCCCCCAACACGCGTGATCTGGAGGGCCATCACTCCCTCCAGATCCCCCCCATTGTAAACAGGCATTTTGAGTACGGCGTAGGCGAACAAAAATAATACTGACTATTGTTTAGGAGGCTCACTCACCTTTTCCTTTACAAATGAACCACTGGTTGACACTGAAGACGTTACGCTTCCCCGTACACATCTTGGGTTCTCGTGACTTCAGCATGGTAGTGATGGGTACATTCCTGGCATTTATAATTCAGGAAATACTCCCAGGAATATTTTCAAAGTGGAAATTTTCAGGTAATATATTTTTTTTCTAGTTTACACACGATATAGAATAAAAACACCGACTAAAATGTTTACAAAAGTAGAGTCTGGATTCTCAAAGAGTCCTATCTTTAGGACGTCTTAAGATATGACTATTTTATTGAGTTAGGGTAGGACCAATATTTGTCTTAAGTGGAGACTATTTTACCGAGTTAGGACCAATATTTGTCTCAAGTGGGGACTATTTTACTGAGTTAGGACCAATATTTGTCTCAAGTGGGGACTATTTTACTGAGTTAGGACCAATATTTGTCTTAAGTGGGGACTATTTTACTGAGTTAGGACCAATATTTGTCTTAAGTGGGGACTATTTTACTGAGTTAGGACCAATATTTGTCTCAAGTGGGGAATATTTTACTGAGTTAGGACCAATATTTGTCTTAAGTGGGGACTATTTTATTGAGTTAGGACCAATATTTGTCTCAAGTGGGGACTATTTTACTGAGTTAGGACCAATATTTGTCTCAAGTGGGGACTATTTTACTGAGTTAGGAGCAATATTTGTCTTAAGTGGGGACTATTTTATTGAGTTAGGACCAATATTTGTCTCAAGTGGGGACCATTTTACTGAGTTAGGACCAATATTTGTCTTAAGTGGGGACTATTTTACTGAGTTAGGACCAATATTTGTCTTAAGTGGGGACTATTTTACTGAGTTAGGACCAATATTTGTCTCAAGTGGGGACTATTTTACTGAGTTAGGAACAATATTTGTCTCAAGTGGGGACTATTTTACTGAGTTAGGACCAATATTTGTCTTAAGTGGGGACTATTTTATTGAGTTAGGACCAATATTTGTCTCAAGTGGGGACTATTTTACTGAGTTGGGACCAATATTTGTCTCAAGTGGGGACTATTTTACTGAGTTAGGACCAATATTTGTCTCAAGTGGGGACTATTTTACTGAGTTAGGACCAATATTTGTCTTAAGTGGGGACTATTTTACTGAGTTAGGACCAATATTTGTCTCAAGTGGGGACTATTTTACTGAGTTAGGACCAATATTTGTCTTAAGTGGGGACTATTTTATTGAGTTAGGACCAATATTTGTCTCAAGTGGGGACTATTTTACTGAGTTAGGACCAATATTTGTCTCAAGTGGGGACTATTTTACTGAGTTAGGAGCAATATTTGTCTTAAGTGGGGACTATTTTATTGAGTTAGGACCAATATTTGTCTCAAGTGGGGACTATTTTACTGAGTTAGGACCAATATTTGTCTTAAGTGGGGACTATTTTACTGAGTTAGGACCAATATTTGTCTTAAGTGGGGACTATTTTACTGAGTTAGGACCAATATTTGTCTCAAGTGGGGACTATTTTACTGAGTTAGGACCAATATTTGTCTCAAGTGGGGACTATTTTACTGAGTTAGGACCAATATTTGTCTTAAGTGGGGACTATTTTATTGAGTTAGGACCAATATTTGTCTCAAGTGGGGACTATTTTACTGAGTTAGGACCAATATTTGTCTTAAGTGGGGACTATTTTATTGAGTTAGGACTAATATTTGTCTCAAGTGGGGACTATTTTACTGAGTTAGGACCAATATTTGTCTTAAGTGGGGACTATTTTATTGAGTTAGGACTAATATTTGTCTCAAGTGGGGACTATTTTACTGAGTTAGGACCAATATTTGTCTCAAGTGGGTACTATTTTACTGAGTTAGGACCAATATTTGTCTCAAGTGGGGACTATTTTACTGAGTTAGGACCAATATTTGTCTCAAGTGGGGACTATTTTACTGAGTTAGGACCAATATTTGTCTTAAGTGGGGACTATTTTATTGAGTTAGGACCAATATTTGTCTCAAGTGGGGACTATTTTACTGAGTTAGGACCAATATTTGTCTCAAGTGGGGACTATTTTACTGAGTTAGGAGCAATATTTGTCTCAAGTGGGGACTATTTTACTGAGTTAGGACCAATATTTGTCTCAAGTGGGGACTATTTTACTGAGTTAGGACCAATATTTGTCTTAAGTGGGGACTATTTTACTGAGTTAGGACCAATATTTGTCTCAAGTGGGGACTATTTTACCGAGTTAGGACCAATATTTGTCTCAAGTGGGGACTATTTTATTGAGTTAGGACTAATATTTGTCTCAAGTGGGGACTATTTTACTGAGTTAGGACCAATATTTGTCTCAAGTGGGGACTATTTTACTGAGTTAGGACCAATATTTGTCTCAAGTGGGGACTATTTTACCGAGTTAGGACCAATATTTGTCTCAAGTGGGGACTATTTTACTGAGTTAGGACCAATATTTGTCTCAAGTGGGGACTATTTTACTGAGTTAGGACCAATATTTGTCTCAAGTGGGGACTATTTTACCGAGTTAGGACCAATATTTGTCTCAAGTGGGGACTATTTTACTGAGTTAGGACCAATATTTGTCTTAAGTGGGGACTATTTTATTGAGTTAGGACCAATATTTGTCTCAAGTGGGGACTATTTTACTGAGTTGGGACCAATATTTGTCTCGAGTGGGGACTATTTTACTGAGTTAGGACCAATATTTGTCTCAAGTGGGGACTATTTTACTGAGTTAGGACCAATATTTGTCTTAAGTGGGGACTATTTTACTGAGTTAGGACCAATATTTGTCTCAAGTGGGGACTATTTTACTGAGTTAGGACCAATATTTGTCTTAAGTGGGGACTATTTTATTGAGTTAGGACCAATATTTGTCTCAAGTGGGGACTATTTTACTGAGTTAGGACCAATATTTGTCTCAAGTGGGGACTATTTTACTGAGTTAGGAGCAATATTTGTCTTAAGTGGGGACTATTTTATTGAGTTAGGACCAATATTTGTCTCAAGTGGGGACTATTTTACTGAGTTAGGACCAATATTTGTCTTAAGTGGGGACTATTTTACTGAGTTAGGACCAATATTTGTCTTAAGTGGGGACTATTTTACTGAGTTAGGACCAATATTTGTCTCAAGTGGGGACTATTTTACTGAGTTAGGACCAATATTTGTCTCAAGTGGGGACTATTTTACTGAGTTAGGACCAATATTTGTCTTAAGTGGGGACTATTTTATTGAGTTAGGACCAATATTTGTCTCAAGTGGGGACTATTTTACTGAGTTAGGACCAATATTTGTCTTAAGTGGGGACTATTTTATTGAGTTAGGACTAATATTTGTCTCAAGTGGGGACTATTTTACTGAGTTAGGACCAATATTTGTCTCAAGTGGGGACTATTTTACTGAGTTAGGAGCAATATTTGTCTTAAGTGGGGACTATTTTACTGAGTTAGGACCAATATTTGTCTCAAGTGGGGACTATTTTACCGAGTTAGGACCAATATTTGTCTCAAGTGGGGACTATTTTATTGAGTTAGGACTAATATTTGTCTCAAGTGGGGACTATTTTACTGAGTTAGGACCAATATTTGTCTCAAGTGGGGACTATTTTACTGAGTTAGGACCAATATTTGTCTCAAGTGGGGACTATTTTACCGAGTTAGGACCAATATTTGTCTCAAGTGGGGACTATTTTACTGAGTTAGGACCAATATTTGTCTCAAGTGGGGACTATTTTACTGAGTTAGGACCAATATTTGTCTCAAGTGGGGACTATTTTACTGAGTTAGGACCAATATTTGTCTTAAGTGGGGACTATTTTACTGAGTTAGGAGCAATATTTGTCTCAAGTGGGGACTATTTTACTGAGTTAGGAGCAATATTTGTCTCAAGTGGGGACTATTTTACTGAGTTAGGACCAATATTTGTCTCAAGTGGGGACTATTTTACTGAGTTAGGACCAATATTTGTCTTAAGTGGGGACTATTTTATTGAGTTAGGACTAATATTTGTCTCAAGTGGGGACTATTTTACTGAGTTAGGACCAATATTTGTCTTAAGTGGGGACTATTTTACTGAGTTAGGAGCAATATTTGTCTTAAGTGGGGACTATTTTACTGAGTTAGGACCAATATTTGTCTCAAGTGGGGACTATTTTACCGAGTTAGGACCAATATTTGTCTCAAGTGGGGACTATTTTACTGAGTTAGGAGCAATATTTGTCTTAAGTGGGGACTATTTTACTGAGTTAGGACCAATATTTGTCTCAAGTGGGGACTATTTTACCGAGTTAGGACCAATATTTGTCTCAAGTGGGGACTATTTTATTGAGTTAGGACTAATATTTGTCTCAAGTGGGGACTATTTTACTGAGTTAGGACCAATATTTGTCTCAAGTGGGGACTATTTTACTGAGTTAGGACCAATATTTGTCTCAAGTGGGGACTATTTTACCGAGTTAGGACCAATATTTGTCTCAAGTGGGGACTATTTTACTGAGTTAGGACCAATATTTGTCTCAAGTGGGGACTATTTTACTGAGTTAGGACCAATATTTGTCTCAAGTGGGGACTATTTTACTGAGTTAGGACCAATATTTGTCTCAAGTGGGGACTATTTTACTGAGTTAGGACCAATATTTGTCTTAAGTGGGGACTATTTTACTGAGTTAGGAGCAATATTTGTCTCAAGTGGGGACTATTTTACTGAGTTAGGACCAATATTTGTCTCAAGTGGGGACTATTTTACTGAGTTAGGACCAATATTTGTCTTAAGTGGGGACTATTTTATTGAGTTAGGACTAATATTTGTCTCAAGTGGGGACTATTTTACTGAGTTAGGACCAATATTTGTCTCAAGTGGGGACTATTTTACTGAGTTAGGACCAATATTTGTCTCAAGTGGGGACTATTTTACTGAGTTAGGACCAATATTTGTCTCAAGTGGGGACTATTTTACTGAGTTAGGACCAATATTTGTCTCAAGTGGGGACTATTTTACTGAGTTAGGACCAATATTTGTCTTAAGTGGGGACTATTTTACTGAGTTAGGAGCAATATTTGTCTCAAGTGGGGACTATTTTATTGAGTTAGGAGCAATATTTGTCTCAAGTGGGGACTATTTTATTGAGTTAGGGTAGGACCAATATTTGTCTTAAGTGGGGACTATTTTACTGAGTTAGGACCAATATTTGTCTCAAGTGGGGACTATTTTACTGAGTTAGGACTAATATTTGTCTCAAGTGGGGACTATTTTACTGAGTTAGGAGCAATATTTGTCTCAAGTGGGGACTATTTTATTGAGTTAGGGTAGGACCAATATTTGTCTTAAGTGGGGACTATTTTACTGAGTTAGGACTAATATTTGTCTCAAGTGGGGACTATTTTACTGAGTTAGGACCAATATTTGTCTTAAGTGGGGACTATTTTATTGAGTTAGGACCAATATTTGTCTCAAGTGGGGACTATTTTACTGAGTTAGGACCAATATTTGTCTCAAGTGGGGACTATTTTATTGAGTTAGGACTAATATTTGTCTCAAGTGGGGACTATTTTACTGAGTTAGGACCAATATTTGTCTCAAGTGGGGACTATTTTACTGAGTTAGGACCAATATTTGTCTCAAGTGGGGACTATTTTACCGAGTTAGGACCAATATTTGTCTCAAGTGGGGACTATTTTACTGAGTTAGGACCAATATTTGTCTCAAGTGGGGACTATTTTACTGAGTTAGGACCAATATTTGTCTCAAGTGGGGACTATTTTACTGAGTTAGGACCAATATTTGTCTCAAGTGGGGACTATTTTACTGAGTTAGGACCAATATTTGTCTTAAGTGGGGACTATTTTACTGAGTTAGGAGCAATATTTGTCTCAAGTGGGGACTATTTTACTGAGTTAGGACCAATATTTGTCTCAAGTGGGGACTATTTTACTGAGTTAGGACCAATATTTGTCTTAAGTGGGGACTATTTTATTGAGTTAGGACTAATATTTGTCTCAAGTGGGGACTATTTTACTGAGTTAGGACCAATATTTGTCTCAAGTGGGGACTATTTTACTGAGTTAGGACCAATATTTGTCTCAAGTGGGGACTATTTTACTGAGTTAGGACCAATATTTGTCTCAAGTGGGGACTATTTTACTGAGTTAGGACCAATATTTGTCTCAAGTGGGGACTATTTTACTGAGTTAGGACCAATATTTGTCTTAAGTGGGGACTATTTTACTGAGTTAGGAGCAATATTTGTCTCAAGTGGGGACTATTTTATTGAGTTAGGAGCAATATTTGTCTCAAGTGGGGACTATTTTATTGAGTTAGGGAAGGACCAATATTTGTCTTAAGTGGGGACTATTTTACTGAGTTAGGACCAATATTTGTCTCAAGTGGGGACTATTTTACTGAGTTAGGACTAATATTTGTCTCAAGTGGGGACTATTTTACTGAGTTAGGAGCAATATTTGTCTCAAGTGGGGACTATTTTATTGAGTTAGGGTAGGACCAATATTTGTCTTAAGTGGGGACTATTTTACTGAGTTAGGACTAATATTTGTCTCAAGTGGGGACTATTTTACTGAGTTAGGACTAATATTTGTCTCAAGTGGGGACTATTTTACTGAGTTAGGACTAATATTTGTCTTAAGTGGGGACTATTTTATTGAGTTAGGACTAATATTTGTCTCAAGTGGGGACTATTTTATTGAGTTAGGACCAATATTTGTCTTAAGTGGGGACTATTTTATTGAGTTAGGACTAATATTTGTCTTAAGTGGGGACTATTTTATTGAGTTAGGACCAATATTTGTCTTAAGTGGGGACTATTTTATTGAGTTAGGACTAATATTTGTCTCAAGTGGGGACTATTTTACTGAGTTAGGACCAATATTTGTCTCAAGTGGGGACTATTTTATTGAGTTAGGACTAATATTTGTCTTAAGTGGGGACTATTTTATTGAGTTAGGACTAATATTTGTCTCAAGTGGGGACTATTTTACCGAGTTAGGACCAATATTTGTCTTAAGTGGGGACTATTTTACTGAGTTAGGACCAATATTTGTCTTAAGTGGGGACTATTTTATTGAGTTAGGACTAATATTTGTCTCAAGTGGGGACTATTTTACTGAGTTAGGACCAATATTTGTCTCAAGTGGGGACTATTTTATTGAGTTAGGACTAATATTTGTCTTAAGTGGGGACTATTTTACTGAGTTAGGACCAATATTTGTCTCAAGTGGGGACTATTTTACTGAGTTAGGACCAATATTTGTCTTAAGTGGGGACTATTTTATTGAGTTAGGACTAATATTTGTCTTAAGTGGGGACTATTTTATTGAGTTAGGACTAATATTTGTCTCAAGTGGGGACTATTTTATTGAGTTAGGACCAATATTTGTCTTAAGTGGGGACTATTTTACTGAGTTAGGACCAATATTTGTCTTAAGTGGGGACTATTTTATTGAGTTAGGACTAATATTTGTCTTAAGTGGGGACTATTTTATTGAGTTAGGACTAATATTTGTCTCAAGTGGGGACTATTTTATTGAGTTAGGACCAATATTTGTCTTAAGTGGGGACTATTTTATTGAGTTAGGACTAATATTTGTCTTAAGTGGGGACTATTTTATTGATTTAGGACCAATATTTGTCTTAAGTGGGGACTATTTTATTGAGTTAGGACTAATATTTGTCTCAAGTGGGGACTATTTTACTGAGTTAGGACCAATATTTGTCTCAAGTGGGGACTATTTTACTGAGTTAGGACCAATATTTGTCTCAAGTGGGGACTATTTTATTGAGTTAGGACTAATATTTGTCTTAAGTGGGGACTATTTTATTGAGTTAGGACTAATATTTGTCTCAAGTGGGGACTATTTTACCGAGTTAGGACCAATATTTGTCTTAAGTGGGGACTATTTTACTGAGTTAGGACCAATATTTGTCTTAAGTGGGGACTATTTTATTGAGTTAGGACTAATATTTGTCTCAAGTGGGGACTATTTTACTGAGTTAGGACCAATATTTGTCTCAAGTGGGGACTATTTTATTGAGTTGGGACTAATATTTGTCTTAAGTGGGGACTATTTTATTGAGTTAGGACTAATATTTGTCTTAAGTGGGGACTATTTTATTGAGTTAGGACCAATATTTGTCTTAAGTGGGGACTATTCTATTGAGTTAGGACTAATATTTGTCTTAAGTGGGGACTATTTTATTGAGTTAGGACTAATATTTGTCTCAAGTGGGGACTATTTTATTGAGTTAGGACCAATATTTGTCTTAAGTGGGGACTATTTTATTGAGTTAGGACCAATATTTGTCTTAAGTGGGGACTATTTTATTGAGTTAGGACTAATATTTGTCTCAAGTGGGGACTATTTTATTGAGTTAGGACTAATATTTGTCTCAAGTGGGGACTATTTTATTGAGTTAGGACCAATATTTGTCTTAAGTGGGGACTATTTTATTGAGTTAGGACTAATATTTGTCTTAAGTGGGGACTATTTTATTGAGTTAGGACCAATATTTGTCTTAAGTGGGGACTATTTTATTGAGTTAGGACTAATATTTGTCTCAAGTGGGGACTATTTTACTGAGTTAGGACCAATATTTGTCTCAAGTGGGGACTATTTTATTGAGTTAGGACTAATATTTGTCTTAAGTGGGGACTATTTTACTGAGTTAGGACCAATATTTGTCTCAAGTGGGGACTATTTTATTGAGTTAGGACTAATATTTGTCTTAAGTGGGGACTATTTTATTGAGTTAGGACTAATATTTGTCTCAAGTGGGGACTATTTTACCGAGTTAGGACCAATATTTGTCTTAAGTGGGGACTATTTTACTGAGTTAGGACCAATATTTGTCTTAAGTGGGGACTATTTTATTGAGTTAGGACTAATATTTGTCTCAAGTGGGGACTATTTTACTGAGTTAGGACCAATATTTGTCTCAAGTGGGGACTATTTTATTGAGTTAGGACTAATATTTGTCTTAAGTGGGGACTATTTTATTGAGTTAGGACTAATATTTGTCTCAAGTGGGGACTATTTTACCGAGTTAGGACCAATATTTGTCTTAAGTGGGGACTATTTTACTGAGTTAGGACCAATATTTGTCTCAAGTGGGGACTATTTTACTGAGTTAGGACCAATATTTGTCTCAAGTGGGGACTATTTTACTGAGTTAGGACCAATATTTGTCTCAAGTGGGGACTATTTTACTGAGTTAGGACCAATATTTGTCTCAAGTGGGGACTATTTTACTGAGTTAGGACCAATATTTGTCTTAAGTGGGGACTATTTTACTGAGTTAGGACCAATATTTGTCTCAAGTGGGGACTATTTTATTGAGTTAGGACCAATATTTGTCTTAAGTGGGGACTATTTTATTGAGTTAGGACCAATATTTGTCTCAAGTGGGGACTATTTTACTGAGTTAGGAGCAATATTTGTCTCAAGTGGGGACTATTTTACTGAGTTAGGACCAATATTGTCTTAAGTGGGGACTATTTTACTGAGTTAGGACCAATATTTGTCTCAAGTGGGGACTATTTTACTGAGTTAGGACCAATATTTGTCTCAAGTGGGGACTATTTTACTGAGTTAGGACCAATATTTGTCTCAAGTGGGGACTATTTTACTGAGTTAGGACTAATATTTGTCTCAAGTGGGGACTATTTTATTGAGTTAGGACTAATATTTGTCTCAAGTGGGGACTATTTTACTGAGTTAGGACCAATATTTGTCTCAAGTGGGGACTATTTTACTGAGTTAGGACCAATATTTGTCTCAAGTGGGGACTATTTTATTGAGTTAGGACTAATATTTGTCTTAAGTGGGGACTATTTTATTGAGTTAGGACTAATATTTGTCTCAAGTGGGGACTATTTTACCGAGTTAGGACCAATATTTGTCTTAAGTGGGGACTATTTTACTGAGTTAGGACCAATATTTGTCTTAAGTGGGGACTATTTTATTGAGTTAGGACTAATATTTGTCTCAAGTGGGGACTATTTTACTGAGTTAGGACCAATATTTGTCTCAAGTGGGGACTATTTTATTGAGTTGGGACTAATATTTGTCTTAAGTGGGGACTATTTTATTGAGTTAGGACTAATATTTGTCTTAAGTGGGGACTATTTTATTGAGTTAGGACCAATATTTGTCTTAAGTGGGGACTATTCTATTGAGTTAGGACTAATATTTGTCTTAAGTGGGGACTATTTTATTGAGTTAGGACTAATATTTGTCTCAAGTGGGGACTATTTTATTGAGTTAGGACCAATATTTGTCTTAAGTGGGGACTATTTTATTGAGTTAGGACCAATATTTGTCTTAAGTGGGGACTATTTTATTGAGTTAGGACTAATATTTGTCTCAAGTGGGGACTATTTTATTGAGTTAGGACTAATATTTGTCTCAAGTGGGGACTATTTTATTGAGTTAGGACCAATATTTGTCTTAAGTGGGGACTATTTTATTGAGTTAGGACTAATATTTGTCTTAAGTGGGGACTATTTTATTGAGTTAGGACCAATATTTGTCTTAAGTGGGGACTATTTTATTGAGTTAGGACTAATATTTGTCTCAAGTGGGGACTATTTTACTGAGTTAGGACCAATATTTGTCTCAAGTGGGGACTATTTTATTGAGTTAGGACTAATATTTGTCTTAAGTGGGGACTATTTTACTGAGTTAGGACCAATATTTGTCTCAAGTGGGGACTATTTTATTGAGTTAGGACTAATATTTGTCTTAAGTGGGGACTATTTTATTGAGTTAGGACTAATATTTGTCTCAAGTGGGGACTATTTTACCGAGTTAGGACCAATATTTGTCTTAAGTGGGGACTATTTTACTGAGTTAGGACCAATATTTGTCTTAAGTGGGGACTATTTTATTGAGTTAGGACTAATATTTGTCTCAAGTGGGGACTATTTTACTGAGTTAGGACCAATATTTGTCTCAAGTGGGGACTATTTTATTGAGTTAGGACTAATATTTGTCTTAAGTGGGGACTATTTTATTGAGTTAGGACTAATATTTGTCTCAAGTGGGGACCATTTTACCGAGTTAGGACCAATATTTGTCTTAAGTGGGGACTATTTTACTGAGTTAGGACCAATATTTGTCTCAAGTGGGGACTATTTTACTGAGTTAGGACCAATATTTGTCTCAAATGGGGACTATTTTACTGAGTTAGGACCAATATTTGTCTCAAGTGGGGACTATTTTACTGAGTTAGGACCAATATTTGTCTCAAGTGGGGACTATTTTACTGAGTTAGGACCAATATTTGTCTTAAGTGGGGACTATTTTACTGAGTTAGGACCAATATTTGTCTCAAGTGGGTACTATTTTATTGAGTTAGGACCAATATTTGTCTTAAGTGGGGACTATTTTATTGAGTTAGGACCAATATTTGTCTCAAGTGGGGACTATTTTACTGAGTTAGGAGCAATATTTGTCTCAAGTGGGGACTATTTTACTGAGTTAGGACCAATATTTGTCTTAAGTGGGGACTATTTTACTGAGTTAGGACCAATATTTGTCTCAAGTGGGGACTATTTTACTGAGTTAGGACCAATATTTGTCTCAAGTGGGGACTATTTTACTGAGTTAGGACCAATATTTGTCTCAAGTGGGGACTATTTTACTGAGTTAGGACTAATATTTGTCTCAAGTGGGGACTATTTTACCGAGTTAGGACCAATATTTGTCTTAAGTGGGGACTATTTTACTGAGTTAGGACTAATATTTGTCTCAAGTGGGGACTATTTTACTGAGTTAGGACCAATATTTGTCTTGAGTGGGGACTATTTTACTGAGTTAGGACTAATATTTGTCTCAAGTGGGGACTATTTTACCGAGTTAGGACCAATATTTGTCTTAAGTGGGGACTATTTTACTGAGTTAGGACTAATATTTGTCTCAAGTGGGGACTATTTTACTGAGTTAGGTCCAATATTTGTCTTAAGTGGGGACTATTTTACTGAGTTAGGACCAATATTTGTCTCAAGTGGGGACTATTTTACTGAGTTAGGAGCAATATTTGTCTCAAGTGGGGACTATTTTACCGAGTTAGGACCAATATTTGTCTCAAGTGGGGACTATTTTACTGAGTTAGGACCAATATTTGTCTCAAGTGGGTACTATTTTACTGAGTTAGGACCAATATTTGTCTCAAGTGGGGACTATTTTACTGAGTTAGGACCAATATTTGTCTCAAGTGGGGACTATTTTATTGAGTTAGGACTAATATTGGTCTCAAGTGGGGACTATTTTACTGAGTTAGGACCAATATTTGTCTTAAGTGGGGACTATTTTACTGAGTTAGGACCAATATTTGTCTCAAGTGGGTACTATTTTACTGAGTTGGGACCAATATTTGTCTCAAGTGGAGACTATTTTACTGAGTTAGGACCAATATTTGTCTTAAGTGGGGACTATTTTACTGAGTTAGGACCAATATTTGTCTCAAGTGGGGACTATTTTACTGAGTTAGGAGCAATATTTGTCTCAAGTGGGGACTATTTTATTGAGTTAGGACCAATATTTGTCTCAAGTGGGTACTATTTTACTGAGTTAGGACCAATATTTGTCTCAAGTGGGGACTATTTTACTGAGTTAGGACCAATATTTGTCTCAAGTGGGGACTATTTTATTGAGTTAGGACTAATATTGGTCTCAAGTGGGGACTATTTTACTGAGTTAGGACCAATATTTGTCTTAAGTGGGGACTATTTTACTGAGTTAGGACCAATATTTGTCTCAAGTGGGTACTATTTTACTGAGTTAGGACCAATATTTGTCTCAAGTGGGGACTATTTTACTGAGTTAGGACCAATATTTGTCTCAAGTGGGGACTATTTTACTGAGTTAGGACCAATATTTGTCTCAAGTGGGTACTATTTTACTGAGTTAGGAGCAATATTTGTCTCAAGTGGGGACTATTTTACTGAGTTAGGACCAATATTTGTCTCAAGTGGGGACTATTTTATTGAGTTAGGACTAATATTTGTCTCAAGTGGGGACTATTTTACTGAGTTAGGAGCAATATTTGTCTCAAGTGGGGACTATTTTACTGAGTTAGGACCAATATTGGTCTCAAGTGGGGACTATTTTATTGAGTTAGGACTAATATTTGTCTCAAGTGGGGACTATTTTACTGAGTTAGGACCAATATTTGTCTCAAGTGGGGACTATTTTACTGAGTTAGGAGCAATATTTGTCTCAAGTGGGGACTATTTTACTGAGTTAGGACCAATATTGGTCTCAAGTGGGGACTATTTTATTGAGTTAGGACTAATATTTGTCTCAAGTGGGGACTATTTTACTGAGTTAGGACCAATATTTGTCTCAAGTGGGGACTATTTTACTGAGTTAGGACCAATATTTGTCTCAAGTGGGGACTATTTTACTGAGTTAGGACCAATATTTGTCTCAAGTGGGTACTATTTTACTGAGTTAGGACCAATATTTGTCTCAAGTGGAGACTATTTTACTGAGTTAGGACCAATATTTGTCTCAAGTGGGGACTATTTCACTGAGTTAGGACCAATATTTGTCTCAAGTGGGGACTATTTTACTGAGTTAGGACCAATATTGGTCTCAAGTGGGGACTATTTTACTGAGTTAGGACCAATATTTGTCTTAAGTGGGGACTATTTTACTGAGTTAGGACCAATATTTGTCTCAAGTGGGGACTATTTTACTGAGTTAGGACCAATATTTGTCTCAAGTGGGGACTATTTTACTGAGTTAGGACCAATATTTGTCTTAAGTGGGGACTATTTTACTGAGTTAGGACCAATATTTGTCTCAAGTGGGGACTATTTTACTGAGTTAGGACCAATATTTGTCTCAAGTGGGGAATATTTTACTGAGTTAGGACCAATATTTGTCTCAAGTGGGTACTATTTTACTGAGTTAGGACCAATATTTGTCTCAAGTGGGGACTATTTTACTGAGTTAGGACCAATATTTGTCTCAAGTGGGGACTATTTTATTGAGTTAGGACTAATATTGGTCTCAAGTGGGGACTATTTTACTGAGTTAGGACCAATATTTGTCTTAAGTGGGGACTATTTTACTGAGTTAGGACCAATATTTGTCTCAAGTGGGGACTATTTTACTGAGTTAGGACCAATATTTGTCTCAAGTGGGTACTATTTTACTGAGTTAGGACCAATATTTGTCTCAAGTGGAGACTATTTTACTGAGTTAGGACCAATATTTGTCTCAAGTGGGGACTATTTCACTGAGTTAGGACCAATATTTGTCTCAAGTGGGGACTATTTTACTGAGTTAGGACCAATATTGGTCTCAAGTGGGGACTATTTTACTGAGTTAGGACCAATATTTGTCTTAAGTGGGGACTATTTTACTGAGTTAGGACCAATATTTGTCTCAAGTGGGGACTATTTTACTGAGTTAGGACCAATATTTGTCTCAAGTGGGGACTATTTTACTGAGTTAGGACCAATATTTGTCTTAAGTGGGGACTATTTTACTGAGTTAGGACCAATATTTGTCTCAAGTGGGGACTATTTTACTGAGTTAGGACCAATATTTGTCTCAAGTGGGGACTATTTTACTGAGTTAGGACCAATATTTGTCTCAATTGGGTACTATTTTACTGAGTTAGGACCAATATTTGTCTCAAGTGGAGACTATTTTACTGAGTTAGGACCAATATTTGTCTCAAGTGGGGACTATTTCACTGAGTTAGGACCAATATTTGTCTTAAGTGGGGACTATTTTATTGAGTTAGGACTAATATTTGTCTCAAGTGGGGACTATTTTACTGAGTTAGGACCAATATTTGTCTCAAGTGGGTACTATTTTACTGAGTTAGGACCAATATTTGTCTCAAGTGGGGACTATTTTACTGAGTTAGGACCAATATTTGTCTTAAGTGGGGACTATTTTACTGAGTTAGGACTAATATTTGTCTCAAGTGGGGACTATTTTATTGAGTTAGGACCAATATTTGTCTTAAGTGGGGACTATTTTATTGAGTTAGGACCAATATTTGTCTCAAGTGGGGACTATTTTACTGAGTTAGGACCAATATTTGTCTCAAGTGGGGACTATTTTACTGAGTTAGGACCAATATTTGTCTTAAGTGGGGACTATTTTACTGAGTTAGGACCAATATTTGTCTCAAGTGGGGACTATTTCACTGAGTTAGGACCAATATTTGTCTTAAGTGGGGACTATTTTATTGAGTTAGGACTAATATTTGTCTCAAGTGGGGACTATTTTACTGAGTTAGGACCAATATTTGTCTCAAGTGGGTACTATTTTACTGAGTTAGGACCAATATTTGTCTCAAGTGGGGACTATTTTACTGAGTTAGGACCAATATTTGTCTTAAGTGGGGACTATTTTACTGAGTTAGGACTAATATTTGTCTCAAGTGGGGACTATTTTATTGAGTTAGGACCAATATTTGTCTTAAGTGGGGACTATTTTATTGAGTTAGGACTAATATTTGTCTCAAGTGGGGACTATTTTACTGAGTTAGGACCAATATTTGTTCAAGTGGGTACTATTTTACTGAGTTAGGACCAATATTTGTCTCAAGTGGGGACTATTTTACTGAGTTAGGACCAATATTTGTCTCAAGTGGGTACTATTTTACTGAGTTAGGACCAATATTTGTCTCAAGTGGGGACTATTTTACTGAGTTAGGACCAATATTTGTCTTAAGTGGGGACTATTTTACTGAGTTAGGACTAATATTTGTCTCAAGTGGGGACTATTTTATTGAGTTAGGACCAATATTTGTCTTAAGTGGGGACTATTTTATTGAGTTAGGACTAATATTGGTCTCAAGTGGGGACTATTTTACTGAGTTAGGACCAATATTTGTCTTAAGTGGGGACTATTTTACTGAGTTAGGACTAATATTGGTCTCAAGTGGGGACTATTTTACTGAGTTAGGACCAATATTTGTCTTAAGTGGGGACTATTTTATTGAGTTAGGACTAATATTTGTCTCAAGTGGGGACTATTTTACTGAGTTAGGACCAATATTTGTCTCAAGTGGGTACTATTTTACTGAGTTAGGACCAATATTGGTCTCAAGTGGGGACTATTTTACTGAGTTAGGACCAATATTTGTCTTAAGTGGGGACTATTTCACTGAGTTAGGACCAATATTGGTCTCAAGTGGGGACTATTTTACTGAGTTAGGACCAATATTTGTCTCAAGTGGGGACTATTTTACTGAGTTAGGACCAATATTTGTCTCAAGTGGGGACTATTTTACTGAGTTAGGAGCAATATTTGTCTCAAGTGGGGACCATTTTACTGAGTTAGGACCAATATTTGTCTCAAGTGGGGACTATTTTACTGAGTTAGGAGCAATATTTGTCTCAAGTGGGTACTATTTTACTGAGTTAGGACCAATATTTGTCTCAAGTGGGTACTATTTTACTGAGTTAGGACCAATATTTGTCTCAAGTGGGGACTATTTTACTGAGTTAGGACCAATATTTGTCTCAAGTGGGGACTATTTTATTGAGTTAGGACTAATATTGGTCTCAAGTGGGGACTATTTTACTGAGTTAGGACCAATATTTGTCTTAAGTGGGGACTATTTTACTGAGTTAGGACCAATATTTGTCTCAAGTGGGTACTATTTTACTGAGTTAGGACCAATATTTGTCTCAAGTGGGGACTATTTTACTGAGTTAGGACCAATATTTGTCTCAAGTGGGGACTATTTTACTGAGTTAGGACCAATATTGGTCTCAAGTGGGGACTATTTTATTGAGTTAGGACTAATATTTGTCTCAAGTGGGGACTATTTTACTGAGTTAGGACCAATATTTGTCTCAAGTGGGTACTATTTTACTGAGTTAGGACCAATATTTGTCTCAAGTGGAGACTATTTTACTGAGTTAGGACCAATATTTGTCTCAAGTGGGGACTATTTCACTGAGTTAGGACCAATATTGGTCTCAAGTGGGGACTATTTTACTGAGTTAGGACCAATATTTGTCTCAAGTGGGGACTATTTCACTGAGTTAGGACCAATATTGGTCTCAAGTGGGGACTATTTTACTGAGTTAGGACCAATATTTGTCTCAAGTGGGGACTATTTCACTGAGTTAGGACCAATATTGGTCTCAAGTGGGGACTATTTTACTGAGTTAGGACCAATATTTGTCTCAAGTGGGGACTATTTTACTGAGTTAGGACCAATATTTGTCTCAAGTGGGGACTATTTTACTGAGTTAGGAGCAATATTTGTCTCAAGTGGGGACCATTTTACTGAGTTAGGACCAATATTTGTCTCAAGTGGGGACTATTTTACTGAGTTAGGAGCAATATTTGTCTCAAGTGGGTACTATTTTACTGAGTTAGGACCAATATTTGTCTCAAGTGGGTACTATTTTACTGAGTTAGGACCAATATTTGTCTCAAGTGGGGACTATTTTACTGAGTTAGGACCAATATTTGTCTCAAGTGGGGACTATTTTATTGAGTTAGGACTAATATTGGTCTCAAGTGGGGACTATTTTACTGAGTTAGGACCAATATTTGTCTTAAGTGGGGACTATTTTACTGAGTTAGGACCAATATTTGTCTCAAGTGGGTACTATTTTACTGAGTTAGGACCAATATTTGTCTCAAGTGGGGACTATTTTACTGAGTTAGGACCAATATTTGTCTCAAGTGGGGACTATTTTACTGAGTTAGGACCAATATTGGTCTCAAGTGGGGACTATTTTATTGAGTTAGGACTAATATTTGTCTCAAGTGGGGACTATTTTACTGAGTTAGGACCAATATTTGTCTCAAGTGGGTACTATTTTACTGAGTTAGGACCAATATTTGTCTCAAGTGGAGACTATTTTACTGAGTTAGGACCAATATTTGTCTCAAGTGGGGACTATTTCACTGAGTTAGGACCAATATTGGTCTCAAGTGGGGACTATTTTACTGAGTTAGGACCAATATTTGTCTTAAGTGGGGACTATTTTACTGAGTTAGGACCAATATTTGTCTCAAGTGGGGACTATTTTACTGAGTTAGGACCAATATTTGTCTCAAGTGGGGACTATTTTACTGAGTTAGGACCAATATTTGTCTTAAGTGGGGACTATTTTACTGAGTTAGGACCAATATTTGTCTCAAGTGGGGACTATTTTACTGAGTTAGGACCAATATTTGTCTCAAGTGGGGACTATTTTACTGAGTTAGGACCAATATTTGTCTCAAGTGGGGACTATTTTACTGAGTTAGGACCAATATTTGTCTCAAGTGGGGACTATTTTACTGAGTTAGGACCAATATTTGTCTTAAGTGGGGACTATTTTACTGAGTTAGGACCAATATTTGTCTCAAGTGGGTACTATTTTACTGAGTTAGGACTAATATTTGTCTCAAGTGGGGACTATTTTACTGAGTTAGGACTAATATTTGTCTCAAGTGGGGACTATTTTACTGAGCTAGGACCAATATTTGTCTTAAGTGGGGACCATTTTACTGAGTTAGGACCAATATTTGTCTCAAGTGGGGACTATTTTACTGAGTTAGGACCAATATTTGTCTCAAGTGGGGACTATTTTACTGAGTTAGGACCAATATTTGTCTCAAGTGGGGACTATTTTACTGAGTTAGGAGCAATATTTGTCTCAAGTGGGGACTATTTTACTGAGTTAGGACCAATATTTGTCTCAAGTGGGGACTATTTTACTGAGTTAGGACCAATATTTGTCTCAAGTGGGGACTATTTTACTGAGTTAGGACCAATATTTGTCTTAAGTGGGGACTATTTTACTGAGTTAGGACCAATATTTGTCTCAAGTGGGGACTATTTTACTGAGTTAGGACCAATATTTGTCTCAAGTGGGGACTATTTTACTGAGTGATGACCAATATTTGTCTCAAGTGGGGACTATTTCACTGAGTTAGGACCAATATTTGTCTCAAGTGGGGACTATTTTACTGAGTTAGGACCAATATTTGTCTCAAGTGGGGACTATTTTACTGAGTTAGGACCAATATTTGTCTCAAGTGGGTACTATTTTACTGAGTTAGGACTAATATTTGTCTCAAGTGGGGACTATTTTACTGAGTTAGGACTAATATTTGTCTCAAGTGGGGACTATTTTACTGAGTTAGGACCAATATTTGTCTTAAGTGGGGACTATTTTACTGAGTTAGGACCAATATTTGTCTCAAGTGGGGACTATTTTACTGAGTTAGGACCAATATTTGTCTCAAGTGGGTACTATTTTACTGAGTTAGGACCAATATTTGTCTCAAGTGGGGACTATTTTACTGAGTTAGGACCAATATTTGTCTTAAGTGGGGACTATTTTACTGAGTTAGGACCAATATTTGTCTCAAGTGGGGACTATTTTACTGAGTTAGGACCAATATTTGTCTCAAGTGGGGACTATTTTACTGAGTTAGGACCAATATTTGTCTCAAGTGGGGACTATTTTACTGAGTTAGGACCAATATTTGTCTCAAGTGGGGACTATTTTACTGAGTTAGGACCAATATTTGTCTCAAGTGGGGACTATTTTATTGAGTTAGGACCAATATTTGTCTCAAGTGGGGACTATTTTACTGAGTTAGGACCAATATTTGTCTCAAGTGGGGACTATTTTACTGAGTTAGGACCAATATTTGTCTTAAGTGGGGACTATTTTACTGTGTTAGGAGCAATATTTGTCTCAAGTGGGGACTATTTTACTGAGTTAGGACCAATATTTGTCTCAAGTGGGGACTATTTTATTGAGTTAGGACCAATATTTGTCTCAAGTGGGGACTATTTTACTGAGTTAGGACCAATATTTGTCTCAAGTGGGGACTATTTTACTGAGTTAGGACCAATATTTGTCTCAAGTGGGGACTATTTTACTGAGTTAGGAGCAATATTTGTCTCAAGTGGGGACTATTTTACCGAGTTGGGACCAATATTTGTCTCAAGTGGGGACTATTTTACTGAGTTAGGACCAATATTTGTCTCAAGTGGGGACTATTTTACTGAGTTAGGACCAATATTTGTCTCAAGTGGGGACTATTTTACCGAGTTAGGACCAATATTTGTCTCAAGTGGGGACTATTTTACTGAGTTAGGACCAATATTTGTCTTAAGTGGGGACTATTTTACTGAGTTAGGAGCAATATTTGTCTCAAGTGGGGACTATTTTACCGAGTTGGGACCAATATTTGTCTCAAGTGGGGACTATTTTACTGAGTTAGGACCAATATTTTTCTCAAGTGGGGACTATTTTACTGAGTTAGGACCGATATTTGTCTTAAGTGGGGACTATTTTACTGAGTTAGGACCAATATTTGTCTCAAGTGGGGACTATTTTACTGAGTTAGGACCAATATTTGTCTTAAGTGGGGACTATTTTACTGAGTTAGGAGCAATATTTGTCTCAAGTGGGGACTATTTTACCGAGTTAGGACCAATATTTGTCTCAAGTGGGGACTATTTTATTGAGTTAGGACCAATATTTGTCTCAAGTGGGGACTATTTTACTGAGTTAGGACCAATATTTGTCTCAAGTGGGGACTATTTTACTGAGTTAGGACTAATATTTGTCTCAAGTGGGGACTATTTTACTGAGTTAGGACCAATATTTGTCTCAAGTGGGGACTATTTTACTGAGTTAGGACCAATATTTGTCTCAAGTGGGGACTATTTTACTGAGTTAGGACCAATATTTGTCTCAAGTGGGGACTATTTTACTGAGGTAGGACCAATATTTGTCTCAAGTGGGGACTATTTTACTGAGTTAGGACCAATATTTGTCTCAAGTGGGGACTATTTTACTGAGTTAGGACCAATATTTGTCTCAAGTGGGGACTATTTTACTGAGTTAGGACCAATATTTGTCTCAAGTGGGGACTATTTTACTGAGTTAGGACCAATATTTGTCTCAAGTGGGGACTATTTTATTGAGTTAGGACCAATATTTGTCTTAAGTGGGGACTATTTTACTGAGTAAGGACCAATATTTGTCTTAAGTGGGGACTATTTTACTGAGTTAGGACCAATATTTGTCTCAAGTGGGGACTATTTTACTGAGTTAGGACCAATATTTGTCTTAAGTGGGGACTATTTTATTGAGTTAGGACTAATATTTGTCTCAAGTGGGGACTATTTTACTGAGTTAGGACTAATATTTGTCTCAAGTGGGGACTATTTTACTGAGTTAGGAGCAATATTTGTCTCAAGTGGGGACTATTTTACTGAGTTAGGACCAAAATTTGTCTTAAGTGGGGACTATTTTACTGAGTTAGGAGCAATATTTGTCTCAAGTGGGGACTATTTTACCGAGTTAGGACCAATATTTGTCTCAAGTGGGGACTATTTTACTGAGTTAGGACCAATATTTGTCTCAAGTGGGGACTATTTTATTGAGTTAGGACCAATATTTGTCTTAAGTGGGGACTATTTTACTGAGTTAGGACCAATATTTGTCTCAAGTGGGGACTATTTTACTGAGTTAGGAGCAATATTTGTCTCAAGTGGGGACTATTTTACTGAGTTAGGACCAATATTTGTCTCAAGTGGGGACTATTTTACCGAGTTAGGACCAATATTTGTCTCAAGTGGGGACTATTTTACTGAGTTAGGACCAATATTTGTCTTAAGTGGGGACTATTTTACTGAGTTAGGACTAATATTTGTCTCAAGTGGGGACTATTTTACTGAGTTAGGAGCAATATTTGTCTCAAGTGGGGACTATTTTACTGAGTTAGGACCAATATTTGTCTCAAGTGGGGACTATTTTACTGAGTTAGGACTAATATTTGTCTCAAGTGAGGACTATTTTACTGAGTTAGGACCAATATTTGTCTCAAGTGGGGACTATTTTACTGAGTTAGGACCAATATTTGTCTTAAGTGGGGACTATTTTACTGAGTTAGGACTAATATTTGTCTCAAGTGGGGACTATTTTACTGAGTTAGGAGCAATATTTGTCTCAAGTGGGGACTATTTTACTGAGTTAGGACCAATATTTGTCTCAAGTGGGGACTATTTTACTGAGTTAGGACTAATATTTGTCTCAAGTGAGGACTATTTTACTGAGTTAGGACCAATATTTGTCTCAAGTGGGGACTATTTTACTGAGTTAGGACCAATATTTGTCTCAAGTGGGGACTATTTTACTTAGTTAGGAGCAATATTTGTCTCAAGTTGCGACTATTTTACTGAGTTAGGAGCAATATTTGTCTCAAGTGGGGACTATTTTACCGAGTTAGGACCAATATTTGTCTCAAGTGGGGACTATTTTACTGAGTTAGGACCAATATTTGTCTCAAGTGGGGACTATTTTACTGAGTTAGGACCGATATTTGTCTTAAGTGGGGACTATTTTACCGAGTTAGGACCAATATTTGTCTCAAGTGGGGACTATTTTACTGAGTTAGGACCAATATTTGTCTCAAGTGGGTACTATTTTACTGAGTTAGGACCAATATTTGTCTTAAGTGGGGCCTATTTTACTGAGTTAGGAGCAATATTTGTCTCAAGTGGGGACTATTTTACCGAGTTAGGACCAATATTTGTCTCAAGTGGGGACTATTTTACTGAGTTAGGACCAATATTTGTCTCAAGTGGGGACTATTTTACTGAGTTAGGACCAATATTTGTCTTAAGTGGGGACAATTTTACTGAGTTAGGAGCAATATTTGTCTCAAGTGGGGACTATTTTACCGAGTTAGGACCAATATTTGTCTCAAGTGGGGACTATTTTACTGAGTTAGGACCAATATTTGTCTCAAGTGGGTACTATTTTACTGAGTTAGGACCAATATTTGTCTCAAGTGGGGACTATTTTACTGAGTTAGGACTAATATTTGTCTTAAGTGGGGACTATTTTACTGAGTTTGGACCAATATTTGTCTCAAGTGGGTACTATTTTACTGAGTTAGGAGCAATATTTGTCTCAAGTGGGGACTATTTTACTGAGTTAGGACCAATATTTGTCTCAAGTGGGGACTATTTTACCGAGTTAGGACCAATATTTGTCTTAAGTGGGGACTATTTTACTGAGTTAGGACCAATATTTGTCTCAAGTGGAGACTATTTTACTGAGTTAGGACCAATATTTGTCTCAAGTGGGGACTATTTTACTGAGTTAGGACCAATATTTGTCTCAAGTGGGTACTATTTTACTGAGTTAGGACCAATATTTGTCTCAAGTGGGGACTATTTTACTGAGTTAGGACCAATATTTGTCTCAAGTGGGGACTATTTTACTGAGTTAGGACCAATATTTGTCTCAAGTGGGGACTATTTTACCGAGTTAGGACCAATATTTGTCTCAAGTGGGGACTATTTTACTGAGTTAGGACCAATATTTGTCTCAAGTGGGGACTATTTTACTGAGTTAGGACCAATATTTGTCTCAAGTGGATACTATTTTACTGAGTTAGGACCAATATTTGTCTCAAGTGGGGACTATTTTACTGAGTTAGGACCAATATTTGTCTCAAGTGGGTACTATTTTACTGAGTTAGGACCAATATTTGTCTCAAGTGGGGACTATTTTACTGAGTTAGGACCAATATTTGTCTCAAGTGGGGACTATTTTACTGAGTTAGGACCAATATTTGTCTCAAGTGGGGACTATTTTACCGAGTTAGGACCAATATTTGTCTCAAGTGGGGACTATTTTACTGAGTTAGGACCAATATTTGTCTCAAGTGGGGACTATTTTACTGAGTTAGGACCAATATTTGTCTCAAGTGGGTACTATTTTACTGAGTTAGGACTAATATTTGTCTCAAGTGAGGACTATTTTATTGAGTTAGGACCAATATTTGTCTCAAGTGGGTACTATTTTACTGAGTTAGGACCAATATTTGTCTCAAGTGGGGACTATTTTACTGAGTTAGGACCAATATTTGTCTCAAGTGGGGACTATTTTACTGAGTTAGGACCAATATTTGTCTCAAGTGGGTACTATTTTACTGAGTTAGGACCAATATTTGTCTCAAGTGGGGACTATTTTACTGAGTTAGGACCAATATTTGTCTCAAGTGGGGACTATTTTACTGAGTTAGGACCAATATTTGTCTCAAGTGGAGACTATTTTACTGAGTTAGGACCAATATTTGTCTCAAGTGGGGACTATTTTACTGAGTTAGGACCAATATTTGTCTCAAGTGGGTACTATTTTACTGAGTTAGGACCAATATTTGTCTCAAGTGGGGACTATTTTACTGAGTTAGGACCAATATTTGTCTCAAGTGGGGACTATTTTACTGAGTTAGGACCAATATTTGTCTCAAGTGGGGACTATTTTACCGAGTTAGGACCAATATTTGTCTCAAGTGGGGACTATTTTACTGAGTTAGGACCAATATTTGTCTCAAGTGGGGACTATTTTACTGAGTTAGGACCAATATTTGTCTCAAGTGGATACTATTTTACTGAGTTAGGACCAATATTTGTCTCAAGTGGGGACTATTTTACTGAGTTAGGACCAATATTTGTCTCAAGTGGGTACTATTTTACTGAGTTAGGACCAATATTTGTCTCAAGTGGGGACTATTTTACTGAGTTAGGACCAATATTTGTCTCAAGTGGGGACTATTTTACTGAGTTAGGACCAATATTTGTCTCAAGTGGGGACTATTTTACCGAGTTAGGACCAATATTTGTCTCAAGTGGGGACTATTTTACTGAGTTAGGACCAATATTTGTCTCAAGTGGGGACTATTTTACTGAGTTAGGACCAATATTTGTCTCAAGTGGGTACTATTTTACTGAGTTAGGACTAATATTTGTCTCAAGTGAGGACTATTTTATTGAGTTAGGACCAATATTTGTCTCAAGTGGGTACTATTTTACTGAGTTAGGACCAATATTTGTCTCAAGTGGGGACTATTTTACTGAGTTAGGACCAATATTTGTCTCAAGTGGGGACTATTTTACTGAGTTAGGACCAATATTTGTCTCAAGTGGGTACTATTTTACTGAGTTAGGACCAATATTTGTCTCAAGTGGGGACTATTTTACTGAGTTAGGACCAATATTTGTCTCAAGTGGGGACTATTTTACTGAGTTAGGACCAATATTTGTCTCAAGTGGGGACTATTTTACTGAGTTAGGACCAATATTTGTCTCAAGTGGGGACTATTTTACTGAGTTAGGACTAATATTTGTCTCAAGTGGGGACTATTTTACTGAGTTAGGACCAATATTTGTCTCAAGTGGGTACTATTTTATTGAGTTAGGACCAATATTTGTCTCAAGTGGGGACTATTTTACTGAGTTAGGACCAATATTTGTCTCAAGTGGGGACTATTTTACTGAGTTAGGACCAATATTTGTCTCAAGTGGGGACTATTTTACTGAGTTAGGACCAATATTTGTCTCAAGTGGAGACTATTTTACTGAGTTAGGACCAATATTTGTCTCAAGTGGGGACTATTTTACTGAGTTAGGACCAATATTTGTCTCAAGTGGGTACTATTTTACTGAGTTAGGACCAATATTTGTCTCAAGTGGGGACTATTTTACTGAGTTAGGACCAATATTTGTCTCAAGTGGAGACTATTTTACCGAGTTAGGACCAATATTTGTCTCAAGTGGGGACTATTTTACTGAGTTAGGACCAATATTTGTCTCAAGTGGAGACTATTTTACTGAGTTGGGACCAATATTTGTCTCAAGTGGGGACTATTTTACTGAGTTAGGACCAATATTTGTCTCAAGTGGGTACTATTTTACTGAGTTAGGACCAATATTTGTCTCAAGTGGGGACTATTTTACTGAGTTAGGACCAATATTTGTCTCAAGTGGGGACTATTTTACTGAGTTAGGACCAATATTTGTCTCAAGTGGGGACTATTTTACTGAGTTAGGACCAATATTTGTCTCAAGTGGGGACTATTTTACTGAGTTAGGACCAATATTTGTCTCAAGTGGAGACTATTTTACTGAGTTAGGACCAATATTTGTCTCAAGTGGGGACTATTTTATTGAGTTAGGACCAATATTTGTCTCAAGTGGGTACTATTTTACTGAGTTAGGACCAATATTTGTCTCAAGTGGGGACTATTTTACTGAGTTAGGACCAATATTTGTCTCAAGTGGGGACTATTTTACTGAGTTAGGACCAATATTTGTCTCAAGTGGGGACTATTTTACTGAGTTAGGACCAATATTTGTCTCAAGTGGGGACTATTTTACTGAGTTAGGACCAATATTTGTCTCAAGTGGAGACTATTTTACTGAGTTAGGACCAATATTTGTCTCAAGTGGGGACTATTTTATTGAGTTAGGACCAATATTTGTCTCAAGTGGGTACTATTTTACTGAGTTAGGACCAATATTTGTCTCAAGTGGGGACTATTTTACTGAGTTAGGACCAATATTTGTCTCAAGTGGGGACTATTTTACTGAGTTAGGACCAATATTTGTCTCAAGTGGAGACTATTTTACTGAGTTAGGACCAATATTTGTCTCAAGTGGGGACTATTTTACTGAGTTAGGACCAATATTTGTCTCAAGTGGGTACTATTTTACTGAGTTAGGACCAATATTTGTCTCAAGTGGGGACTATTTTACTGAGTTAGGACCAATATTTGTCTCAAGTGGGGACTATTTTACTGAGTTAGGACCAATATTTGTCTCAAGTGGGGACTATTTTACCGAGTTAGGACCAATATTTGTCTCAAGTGAGGACTATTTTATTGAGTTAGGACCAATATTTGTCTCAAGTGGGTACTATTTTACTGAGTTAGGACCGATATTTGTCTCAAGTGGGTACTATTTTACTGAGTTAGGACTAATATTTGTCTCAAGTGAGGACTATTTTATTGAGTTAGGACCAATATTTGTCTCAAGTGGGGACTATTTTACCGAGTTAGGACCAATATTTGTCTCAAGTGGGGACTATTTTACTGAGTTAGGACCAATATTTGTCTCAAGTGGGGACTATTTTACTGAGTTAGGACCAATATTTGTCTCAAGTGGGTACTATTTTACTGAGTTAGGACTAATATTTGTCTCAAGTGAGGACTATTTTATTGAGTTAGGACCAATATTTGTCTCAAGTGGGTACTATTTTACTGAGTTAGGACCAATATTTGTCTCAAGTGGGGACTATTTTACTGAGTTAGGACCAATATTTGTCTCAAGTGGGTACTATTTTACTGAGTTAGGACTAATATTTGTCTCAAGTGAGGACTATTTTACTGAGTTAGGACCAATATTTGTCTCAAGTGAGGACTATTTTACTGAGTTAGGACCAATATTTGTCTCAAGTGGGGACTATTTTACTGAGTTAGGACCAATATTTGTCTCAAGTGGGTACTATTTTACTGAGTTAGGACTAATATTTGTCTCAAGTGGGTACTATTTTACTGAGTTAGGACCAATATTTGTCTCAAGTGGGGACTATTTTACTGAGTTAGGAGCAATATTTGTCTCAAGTGGGGACTATTTTATTGAGTTAGGACCAATATTTGTCTCAAGTGGGTACTATTTTACTGAGTTAGGACCAATATTTGTCTCAAGTGGGGACTATTTTACTGAGTTAGGACCAATATTTGTCTCAAGTGGGTACTATTTTACTGAGTTAGGACTAATATTTGTCTCAAGTGAGGACTATTTTACTGAGTTAGGACCAATATTTGTCTCAAGTGAGGACTATTTTACTGAGTTAGGACCAATATTTGTCTCAAGTGGGGACTATTTTACTGAGTTAGGACCAATATTTGTCTCAAGTGGGGACTATTTTACTGAGTTAGGACTAATATTTGTCTCAAGTGGGTACTATTTTACTGAGTTAGGACCAATATTTGTCTCAAGTGGGGACTATTTTACTGAGTTAGGACCAATATTTGTCTCAAGTGGGTACTATTTTACTGAGTTAGGACTAATATTTGTCTCAAGTGAGGACTATTTTACTGAGTTAGGACCAATATTTGTCTCAAGTGAGGACTATTTTACTGAGTTAGGACCAATATTTGTCTCAAGTGGGGACTATTTTACTGAGTTAGGACCAATATTTGTCTCAAGTGGGTACTATTTTACTGAGTTAGGACCAATATTTGTCTCAAGTGGGGACTATTTTATTGAGTTAGGACCAATATTTGTCTTAAGTGGGGACTATTTTACTGAGTTAGGAGCAATATTTGTCTCAAGTGGGGACTATTTTACTGAGTTAGGAGCAATATTTGTCTCAAGTGGGGACTATTTTACCGAGTTAGGACCAATATTTGTCTCAAGTGGGTACTATTTTACTGAGTTAGGAGCAATATTTGTCTTAAGTGGGGACTATTTTACTGAGTTAGGAGCAATATTTGTCTCAAGTGGGGACTATTTTACCGAGTTAGGACCAATATTTGTCTCAAGTGGGGACTATTTTACTGAGTTAGGACCAATATTTGTCTCAAGTGGGTACTATTTTACTGAGTTGGGACCAATATTTGTCTCAAGTGGGGACTATTTTACTGAGTTAGGACCAATATTTGTCTCAAGTGGGTACTATTTTACTGAGTTAGGAGCAATATTTGTCTCAAGTGGGGACTATTTTACTGAGTTAGGACCAATATTTGTCTCAAGTGGGTACTATTTTACTGAGTTAGGAGCAATATTTGTCTCAAGTGGGGACTATTTTACTGAGTTAGGAGCAATATTTGTCTCAAGTGGGGACTATTTTACCGAGTTAGGACCAATATTTGTCTCAAGTGGGTACTATTTTACTGAGTTAGGAGCAATATTTGTCTTAAGTGGGGACTATTTTACTGAGTTAGGAGCAATATTTGTCTCAAGTGGGGACTATTTTACCGAGTTAGGACCAATATTTGTCTCAAGTGGGGACTATTTTACTGAGTTAGGACCAATATTTGTCTCAAGTGGGGACTATTTTACTGAGTTAGGACCAATATTGGTCTCAAGTGGGGACTATTTTACTGAGTTAGGACCAATATTTGTCTCAAGTGGGGACTATTTCACTGAGTTAGGACCAATATTGGTCTCAAGTGGGGACTATTTTACTGAGTTAGGACCAATATTTGTCTCAAGTGGGGACTATTTTACTGAGTTAGGACCAATATTTGTCTCAAGTGGGGACTATTTTACTGAGTTAGGAGCAATATTTGTCTCAAGTGGGGACCATTTTACTGAGTTAGGACCAATATTTGTCTCAAGTGGGGACTATTTTACTGAGTTAGGAGCAATATTTGTCTCAAGTGGGTACTATTTTACTGAGTTAGGACCAATATTTGTCTCAAGTGGGTACTATTTTACTGAGTTAGGACCAATATTTGTCTCAAGTGGGGACTATTTTACTGAGTTAGGACCAATATTTGTCTCAAGTGGGGACTATTTTATTGAGTTAGGACTAATATTGGTCTCAAGTGGGGACTATTTTACTGAGTTAGGACCAATATTTGTCTTAAGTGGGGACTATTTTACTGAGTTAGGACCAATATTTGTCTCAAGTGGGTACTATTTTACTGAGTTAGGACCAATATTTGTCTCAAGTGGGGACTATTTTACTGAGTTAGGACCAATATTTGTCTCAAGTGGGGACTATTTTACTGAGTTAGGACTAATATTTGTCTCAAGTGAGGACTATTTTATTGAGTTAGGACCAATATTTGTCTCAAGTGGGTACTATTTTACTGAGTTAGGACCAATATTTGTCTCAAGTGGGGACTATTTTACTGAGTTAGGACCAATATTTGTCTCAAGTGGGTACTATTTTACTGAGTTAGGACTAATATTTGTCTCAAGTGAGGACTATTTTACTGAGTTAGGACCAATATTTGTCTCAAGTGAGGACTATTTTACTGAGTTAGGACCAATATTTGTCTCAAGTGGGGACTATTTTACTGAGTTAGGACCAATATTTGTCTCAAGTGGGTACTATTTTACTGAGTTAGGACTAATATTTGTCTCAAGTGGGTACTATTTTACTGAGTTAGGACCAATATTTGTCTCAAGTGGGGACTATTTTACTGAGTTAGGAGCAATATTTGTCTCAAGTGGGGACTATTTTATTGAGTTAGGACCAATATTTGTCTCAAGTGGGTACTATTTTACTGAGTTAGGACCAATATTTGTCTCAAGTGGGGACTATTTTACTGAGTTAGGACCAATATTTGTCTCAAGTGGGTACTATTTTACTGAGTTAGGACTAATATTTGTCTCAAGTGAGGACTATTTTACTGAGTTAGGACCAATATTTGTCTCAAGTGAGGACTATTTTACTGAGTTAGGACCAATATTTGTCTCAAGTGGGGACTATTTTACTGAGTTAGGACCAATATTTGTCTCAAGTGGGGACTATTTTACTGAGTTAGGACTAATATTTGTCTCAAGTGGGTACTATTTTACTGAGTTAGGACCAATATTTGTCTCAAGTGGGGACTATTTTACTGAGTTAGGACCAATATTTGTCTCAAGTGGGTACTATTTTACTGAGTTAGGACTAATATTTGTCTCAAGTGAGGACTATTTTACTGAGTTAGGACCAATATTTGTCTCAAGTGAGGACTATTTTACTGAGTTAGGACCAATATTTGTCTCAAGTGGGGACTATTTTACTGAGTTAGGACCAATATTTGTCTCAAGTGGGGACTATTTTATTGAGTTAGGACCAATATTTGTCTCAAGTGGGGACTATTTTACTGAGTTAGGACCAATATTTGTCTCAAGTGGGGACTATTTTACTGAGTTAGGACTAATATTTGTCTCAAGTGGGGACTATTTTACTGAGTTAGGACCAATATTTGTCTCAAGTGGGGACTATTTTACTGAGTTAGGACCAATATTTGTCTCAAGTGGGGACTATTTTACTGAGTTAGGACCAATATTTGTCTCAAGTGGGGACTATTTTACTGAGTTAGGACCAATATTTGTCTCAAGTGGGGACTATTTTACTGAGTTAGGACCAATATTTGTCTCAAGTGGGGACTATTTTACTGAGTTAGGACCAATATTTGTCTCAAGTGGGGACTATTTTACTGAGTTAGGACCAATATTTGTCTCAAGTGGGGACTATTTTACTGAGTTAGGACCAATATTTGTCTCAAGTGGGGACTATTTTATTGAGTTAGGACCAATATTTGTCTTAAGTGGGGACTATTTTACTGAGTAAGGACCAATATTTGTCTTAAGTGGGGACTATTTTACTGAGTTAGGACCAATATTTGTCTCAAGTGGGGACTATTTTACTGAGTTAGGACCAATATTTGTCTTAAGTGGGGACTATTTTATTGAGTTAGGACTAATATTTGTCTCAAGTGGGGACTATTTTACTGAGTTAGGACTAATATTTGTCTCAAGTGGGGACTATTTTACTGAGTTAGGAGCAATATTTGTCTCAAGTGGGGACTATTTTACTGAGTTAGGACCAAAATTTGTCTTAAGTGGGGACTATTTTACTGAGTTAGGAGCAATATTTGTCTCAAGTGGGGACTATTTTACCGAGTTAGGACCAATATTTGTCTCAAGTGGGGACTATTTTACTGAGTTAGGACCAATATTTGTCTCAAGTGGGGACTATTTTATTGAGTTAGGACCAATATTTGTCTTAAGTGGGGACTATTTTACTGAGTTAGGACCAATATTTGTCTCAAGTGGGGACTATTTTACTGAGTTAGGAGCAATATTTGTCTCAAGTGGGGACTATTTTACTGAGTTAGGACCAATATTTGTCTCAAGTGGGGACTATTTTACCGAGTTAGGACCAATATTTGTCTCAAGTGGGGACTATTTTACTGAGTTAGGACCAATATTTGTCTTAAGTGGGGACTATTTTACTGAGTTAGGACTAATATTTGTCTCAAGTGGGGACTATTTTACTGAGTTAGGAGCAATATTTGTCTCAATTGGGGACTATTTTACTGAGTTAGGACCAATATTTGTCTCAAGTGGGGACTATTTTACTGAGTTAGGACTAATATTTGTCTCAAGTGAGGACTATTTTACTGAGTTAGGACCAATATTTGTCTCAGGTGGGGACTATTTTACTGAGTTAGGACCAATATTTGTCTTAAGTGGGGACTATTTTACTGAGTTAGGACTAATATTTGTCTCAAGTGGGGACTATTTTACTGAGTTAGGAGCAATATTTGTCTCAAGTGGGGACTATTTTACTGAGTTAGGACCAATATTTGTCTCAAGTGGGGACTATTTTACTGAGTTAGGACTAATATTTGTCTCAAGTGAGGACTATTTTACTGAGTGAGGACCAATATTTGTCTCAAGTGGGGACTATTTTACTGAGTTAGGACCAATATTTGTCTCAAGTGGGGACTATTTTACTGAGTTAGGAGCAATATTTGTCTCAAGTGGGGACTATTTTACTGAGTTAGGAGCAATATTTGTCTCAAGTGGGGACTATTTTACCGAGTTAGGACCAATATTTGTCTCAAGTGGGGACTATTTTACTGAGTTAGGACCAATATTTGTCTCAAGTGGGGACTATTTTACTGAGTTAGGACCGATATTTGTCTTAAGTGGGGACTATTTTACCGAGTTAGGACCAATATTTGTCTCAAGTGGGGACTATTTTACTGAGTTAGGACCAATATTTGTCTCAAGTGGGTACTATTTTACTGAGTTAGGACCAATATTTGTCTTAAGTGGGGACTATTTTACTGAGTTAGGAGCAATATTTGTCTCAAGTGGGGACTATTTTACCGAGTTAGGACCAATATTTGTCTCAAGTGGGGACTATTTTACTGAGTTAGGACCAATATTTGTCTCAAGTGGGGACTATTTTACTGAGTTAGGACCAATATTTGTCTTAAGTGGGGACTATTTTACTGAGTTAGGAGCAATATTTGTCTCAAGTGGGGACTATTTTACCGAGTTAGGACCAATATTTGTCTCAAGTGGGGACTATTTTACTGAGTTAGGACCAATATTTGTCTCAAGTGGGTACTATTTTACTGAGTTAGGACCAATATTTGTCTCAAGTGGGGACTATTTTACTGAGTTAGGACTAATATTTGTCTTAAGTGGGGACTATTTTACTGAGTTTGGACCAATATTTGTCTCAAGTGGGTACTATTTTACTGAGTTAGGAGCAATATTTGTCTCAAGTGGGGACTATTTTACTGAGTTAGGACCAATATTTGTCTCAAGTGGGGACTATTTTACCGAGTTAGGACCAATATTTGTCTTAAGTGGGGACTATTTTACTGAGTTAGGACCAATATTTGTCTCAAGTGGAGACTATTTTACTGAGTTAGGACCAATATTTGTCTCAAGTGGGGACTATTTTACTGAGTTAGGACCAATATTTGTCTCAAGTGGGTACTATTTTACTGAGTTAGGACCAATATTTGTCTCAAGTGGGGACTATTTTACTGAGTTAGGACCAATATTTGTCTCAAGTGGGGACTATTTTACTGAGTTAGGACCAATATTTGTCTCAAGTGGGGACTATTTTACCGAGTTAGGACCAATATTTGTCTCAAGTGGGGACTATTTTACTGAGTTAGGACCAATATTTGTCTCAAGTGGGGACTATTTTACTGAGTTAGGACCAATATTTGTCTCAAGTGGAGACTATTTTACTGAGTTAGGACCAATATTTGTCTCAAGTGGGGACTATTTTACTGAGTTAGGACCAATATTTGTCTCAAGTGGGTACTATTTTACTGAGTTAGGACCAATATTTGTCTCAAGTGGGGACTATTTTACTGAGTTAGGACCAATATTTGTCTCAAGTGGGGACTATTTTACTGAGTTAGGACCAATATTTGTCTCAAGTGGGGACTATTTTACCGAGTTAGGACCAATATTTGTCTCAAGTGGGGACTATTTTACTGAGTTAGGACCAATATTTGTCTCAAGTGGGGACTATTTTACTGAGTTAGGACCAATATTTGTCTCAAGTGGGTACTATTTTACTGAGTTAGGACTAATATTTGTCTCAAGTGAGGACTATTTTATTGAGTTAGGACCAATATTTGTCTCAAGTGGGTACTATTTTACTGAGTTAGGACCAATATTTGTCTCAAGTGGGGACTATTTTACTGAGTGAGGACCAATATTTGTCTCAAGTGGGGACTATTTTACTGAGTTAGGACCAATATTTGTCTCAAGTGGGTACTATTTTACTGAGTTAGGACCAATATTTCTCTCAAGTGGGGACTATTTTACTGAGTTAGGACCAATATTTGTCTCAAGTGGGGACTATTTTACTGAGTTAGGACCAATATTTGTCTCAAGTGGGGACTATTTTACTGAGTTAGGACCAATATTTGTCTCAAGTGGGGACTATTTTACTGAGTTAGGACTAATATTTGTCTCAAGTGGGGACTATTTTACTGAGTTAGGACCAATATTTGTCTCAAGTGGATACTATTTTATTGAGTTAGGACCAATATTTGTCTCAAGTGGGGACTATTTTACTGAGTTAGGACCAATATTTGTCTCAAGTGGGGACTATTTTACTGAGTTAGGACCAATATTTGTCTCAAGTGGGGACTATTTTACTGAGTTAGGACCAATATTAGTCTCAAGTGGAGACTATTTTACTGAGTTAGGACCAATATTTGTCTCAAGTGGGGACTATTTTACTGAGTTAGGACCAATATTTGTCTCAAGTGGGTACTATTTTACTGAGTTAGGACCAATATTTGTCTCAAGTGGGGACTATTTTACTGAGTTAGGACCAATATTTGTCTCAAGTGGAGACTATTTTACCGAGTTAGGACCAATATTTGTCTCAAGTGGGGACTATTTTACTGAGTTAGGACCAATATTTGTCTCAAGTGGAGACTATTTTACTGAGTTAGGACCAATATTTGTCTCAAGTGGGGACTATTTTACTGAGTTAGGACCAATATTTGTCTCAAGTGGGTACTATTTTACTGAGTTAGGACCAATATTTGTCTCAAGTGGGGACTATTTTACTGAGTTAGGACCAATATTTGTCTCAAGTGGGGACTATTTTACTGAGTTAGGACCAATATTTGTCTCAAGTGGGGACTATTTTACTGAGTTAGGACCAATATTTGTCTCAAGTGGGGACTATTTTACTGAGTTAGGACCAATATTTGTCTCAAGTGGAGACTATTTTACTGAGTTAGGACCAATATTTGTCTCAAGTGGGGACTATTTTATTGAGTTAGGACCAATATTTGTCTCAAGTGGGTACTATTTTACTGAGTTAGGACCAATATTTGTCTCAAGTGGGGACTATTTTACTGAGTTAGGACCAATATTTGTCTCAAGTGGGGACTATTTTACTGAGTTAGGACCAATATTTGTCTCAAGTGGGGACTATTTTACTGAGTTAGGACCAATATTTGTCTCAAGTGGGGACTATTTTACTGAGTTAGGACCAATATTTGTCTCAAGTGGAGACTATTTTACTGAGTTAGGACCAATATTTGTCTCAAGTGGGGACTATTTTATTGAGTTAGGACCAATATTTGTCTCAAGTGGGTACTATTTTACTGAGTTAGGACCAATATTTGTCTCAAGTGGGGACTATTTTACTGAGTTAGGACCAATATTTGTCTCAAGTGGGGACTATTTTACTGAGTTAGGACCAATATTTGTCTCAAGTGGAGACTATTTTACTGAGTTAGGACCAATATTTGTCTCAAGTGGGGACTATTTTACTGAGTTAGGACCAATATTTGTCTCAAGTGGGTACTATTTTACTGAGTTAGGACCAATATTTGTCTCAAGTGGGGACTATTTTACTGAGTTAGGACCAATATTTGTCTCAAGTGGGGACTATTTTACTGAGTTAGGACCAATATTTGTCTCAAGTGGGGACTATTTTACCGAGTTAGGACCAATATTTGTCTCAAGTGAGGACTATTTTATTGAGTTAGGACCAATATTTGTCTCAAGTGGGTACTATTTTACTGAGTTAGGACCAATATTTGTCTCAAGTAGGTACTATTTTACTGAGTTAGGACTAATATTTGTCTCAAGTGAGGACTATTTTATTGAGTTAGGACCAATATTTGTCTCAAGTGGGGACTATTTTACCGAGTTAGGACCAATATTTGTCTCAAGTGGGGACTATTTTACTGAGTTAGGACCAATATTTGTCTAAAGTGGGGACTATTTTACTGAGTTAGGACCAATATTTGTCTCAAGTGGGTACTATTTTACTGAGTTAGGACTAATATTTGTCTCAAGTGAGGACTATTTTATTGAGTTAGGACCAATATTTGTCTCAAGTGGGTACTATTTTACTGAGTTAGGACCAATATTTGTCTCAAGTGGGGACTATTTTACTGAGTTAGGACCAATATTTGTCTCAAGTGGGTACTATTTTACTGAGTTAGGACTAATATTTGTCTCAAGTGAGGACTATTTTACTGAGTTAGGACCAATATTTGTCTCAAGTGAGGACTATTTTACTGAGTTAGGACCAATATTTGTCTCAAGTGGGGACTATTTTACTGAGTTAGGACCAATATTTGTCTCAAGTGGGTACTATTTTACTGAGTTAGGACTAATATTTGTCTCAAGTGGGTACTATTTTACTGAGTTAGGACCAATATTTGTCTCAAGTGGGGACTATTTTACTGAGTTAGGAGCAATATTTGTCTCAAGTGGGGACTATTTTATTGAGTTAGGACCAATATTTGTCTCAAGTGGGTACTATTTTACTGAGTTAGGACCAATATTTGTCTCAAGTGGGGACTATTTTACTGAGTTAGGACCAATATTTGTCTCAAGTGGGTACTATTTTACTGAGTTAGGACTAATATTTGTCTCAAGTGAGGACTATTTTACTGAGTTAGGACCAATATTTGTCTCAAGTGAGGACTATTTTACTGAGTTAGGACCAATATTTGTCTCAAGTGGGGACTATTTTACTGAGTTAGGACCAATATTTGTCTCAAGTGGGGACTATTTTACTGAGTTAGGACTAATATTTGTCTCAAGTGGGTACTATTTTACCGAGTTAGGACCAATATTTGTCTCAAGTGGGGACTATTTTACTGAGTTAGGACCAATATTTGTCTCAAGTGGGTACTATTTTACTGAGTTAGGACTAATATTTGTCTCAAGTGAGGACTATTTTACTGAGTTAGGACCAATATTTGTCTCAAGTGAGGACTATTTTACTGAGTTAGGACCAATATTTGTCTCAAGTGGCGACTATTTTACTGAGTTAGGACCAATATTTGTCTCAAGTGGGTACTATTTTACTGAGTTAGGACCAATATTTGTCTCAAGTGGGGACTATTTTATTGAGTTAGGACCAATATTTGTCTTAAGTGGGGACTATTTTACTGAGTTAGGAGCAATATTTGTCTCAAGTGGGGACTATTTTACTGAGTTAGGAGCAATATTTGTCTCAAGTGGGGACTATTTTACCGAGTTAGGACCAATATTTGTCTCAAGTGGGTACTATTTTACTGAGTTAGGAGCAATATTTGTCTTAAGTGGGGACTATTTTACTGAGTTAGGAGCAATATTTGTCTCAAGTGGGGACTATTTTACCGAGTTAGGACCAATATTTGTCTCAAGTGGGGACTATTTTACTGAGTTAGGACCAATATTTGTCTCAAGTGGGTACTATTTTACTGAGTTGGGACCAATATTTGTCTCAAGTGGGGACTATTTTACTGAGTTAGGACCAATATTTGTCTCAAGTGGGTACTATTTTACTGAGTTAGGAGCAATATTTGTCTCAAGTGGGGACTATTTTACTGAGTTAGGACCAATATTTGTCTCAAGTGGGTACTATTTTACTGAGTTAGGAGCAATATTTGTCTCAAGTGGGGACTATTTTACTGAGTTAGGAGCAATATTTGTCTCAAGTGGGGACTATTTTACCGAGTTAGGACCAATATTTGTCTCAAGTGGGTACTATTTTACTGAGTTAGGAGCAATATTTGTCTTAAGTGGGGACTATTTTACTGAGTTAGGAGCAATATTTGTCTCAAGTGGGGACTATTTTACCGAGTTAGGACCAATATTTGTCTCAAGTGGGGACTATTTTACTGAGTTAGGACCAATATTTGTCTCAAGTGGGTACTATTTTACTGAGTTAGGACCAATATTTGTCTCAAGTGGGGACTATTTTACTGAGTTAGGAGCAATATTTGTCTCAAGTGGGGACTATTTTACCGAGTTAGGACCAATATTTGTCTCAAGTGGGGACTATTTTACTGAGTTAGGACCAATATTTGTCTCAAGTGGGGACTATTTTACTGAGTTAGGACCAATATTTGTCTTAAGTGGGGACTATTTTACTGAGTTAGGAGCAATATTTGTCTCAAGTGGGGACTATTTTACCGAGTTAGGAACAATATTTGTCTCAAGTGGGGACTATTTTACTGAGTTAGGACCAATATTTGTCTCAAGTGGGTACTATTTTACTGAGTTAGGACCAATATTTGTCTCAAGTGGGGACTATTTTACTGAGTTAGGACTAATATTTGTCTTAAGTGGGGACTATTTTACTGAGTTAGGACCAATATTTGTCTCAAGTGGGTACTATTTTACTGAGTTAGGACCAATATTTGTCTCAAGTGGGTACTATTTTACTGAGTTAGGACCAATATTTGTCTCAAGTGGGGACTATTTTACTGAGTTAGGACCAATATTTGTCTCAAGTGGGGACTATTTTACTGAGTTAGGACCAATATTTGTCTCAAGTGGGGACTATTTTACTGAGTTAGGACCAATATTTGTCTCAAGTGGGGACTATTTTACTGAGTTAGGACCAATATTTGTCTCAAGTGGGGACTATTTTACTGAGTTAGGACCAATATTTGTCTCAAGTGGGGACTATTTTACTGAGTTAGGACCAATATTTGTCTCAAGTAGGGACTATTTTATTGAGTTAGGACCAATATTTGTCTCAAGTGAGGACTATTTTACTGAGTTAGGAGCAATATTTGTCTCAAGTGGGGACTATTTTACTGAGTTAGGACCAATATTTGTCTTAAGTGGGGACTATTTTACTGAGTTAGGACCAATATTTGTCTCAAGTGGGTACTATTTTACTGAGTTAGGACCAATATTTGTCTCAAGTGGGGACTATTTTACTGAGTTAGGACCAATATTTGTCTCAAGTGGGGACTATTTTACTGAGTTAGGACCAATATTTGTCTCAAGTGGGGACTATTTTACTGAGTTAGGACCAATATTTGTCTCAAGTGGGGACTATTTTATTGAGTTAGGACCAATATTTGTCTCAAGTGGCGACTATTTTACTGAGTTAGGAGCAATATTTGTCTTAAGTGGGTACTATTTTACTGAGTTAGGACCAATATTTGTCTCAAGTGGGTACTATTTTACTGAGTTAGGACCAATATTTGTCTCAAGTGGGTACTATTTTACTGAGTTAGGAGCAATATTTGTCTCAAGTGGGGACTATTTTACTGAGTTAGGAGCAATATTTGTCTCAAGTGGGGACTATTTTACCGAGTTAGGACCAATATTTGTCTCAAGTGGGGACTATTTTATTGAGTTAGGACCAATATTTGTCTCAAGTGGGGACTATTTTACTGAGTTAGGACCAATATTTGTCTCAAGTGGGGACTATTTTACTGAGTTAGGACCAATATTTGTCTCAAGTGGGTACTATTTTACTGAGTTAGGACCAATATTTGTCTCAAGTGGGGACTATTTTATTGAGTTAGGACCAATATTTGTCTCAAGTGGGGACTATTTTACTGAGTTAGGACCAATATTTGTCTCAAGTGGGGACTATTTTACTGAGTTAGGACCAATATTTGTCTCAAGTGGGGACTATTTTACTGAGTTAGGACCAATATTTGTCTCAAGTGGGTACTATTTTACTGAGTTAGGACCAATATTTGTCTCAAGTGGGGACTATTTTACTGAGTTAGGAGCAATATTTGTCTCAAGTGGGGACTATTTTACTGAGTTAGGACCAATATTTGTCTCAAGTGGGGACTATTTTACTGAGTTAGGACCAATATTTGTCTCAAGTGGGGACTATTTTACTTAGTTAGGACCAATATTTGTCTCAAGTGGGTACTATTTTACTGAGTTAGGACCAATATTTGTCTCAAGTGAGGACTATTTTACTGAGTTAGGAGCAATATTTGTCTCAAGTGGGGACTATTTTACTGAGTTAGGAGCAATATTTGTCTTAAGTGGGTACTATTTTACTGAGTTAGGACCAATATTTGTCTCAAGTGGGGACTATTTTACTGAGTTAGGACCAATATTTGTCTCAAGTGGGGACTATTTTATTGAGTTAGGACCAATATTTGTCTCAAGTGGGGACTATTTTACTGAGTTAGGAGCAATATTTGTCTTAAGTGGGTACTATTTTACTGAGTTAGGACCAATATTTGTCTCAAGTGGGTACTATTTTATTGAGTTAGGACCAATATTTGTCTCAAGTGGGGACTATTTTACTGAGTTAGGACTAATATTTGTCTCAAGTGGGGACTATTTTACTGAGTTAGGACCAATATTTGTCTCAAGTGGGTACTATTTTACTGAGTTAGGACCAATATTTGTCTCAAGTGGGGACTATTTTACTGAGTTAGGAGCAATATTTGTCTCAAGTGGGTACTATTTTACTGAGTTATGAGCAATATTTGTCTCAAGTGGGTACTATTTTACTGAGTTAGGACCAATATTTGTCTCAAGTGGGGACTATTTTACTGAGTTAGGACCAATATTTGTCTCAAGTGGGGACTATTTTATTGAGTTAGGACCAATATTTGTCTCAAGTGGGGACTATTTTACTGAGTTAGGACTAATATTTGTCTTAAGTGGGGACTATTTTATTGAGTTAGGACTAATATTTGTCTCAAGTGGGGACTATTTTACTGAGTTAGGACCAATATTTGTCTCAAGTGGGGACTATTTTACTGAGTTAGGACCAATATTTGTCTCAAGTGGGTACTATTTTACTGAGTTAGGACCAATATTTGTCTCAAGTGGGGACTATTTTACTGAGTTAGGAGCAATATTTGTCTCAAGTGGGTACTATTTTACTGAGTTAGGACCAATATTTGTCTCAAGTGGGGACTATTTTATTGAGTTAGGACCAATATTTGTCTCAAGTGGGGACTATTTTACTGAGTTAGGACTAATATTTGTCTCAAGTGGGGACTATTTTACTGAGTTAGGACCAATATTTGTCTCAAGTGGGGACTATTTTACTGAGTTAGGACCAATATTTGTCTCAAGTGGGGACTATTTTACTGAGTTAGGACCAATATTTGTCTCAAGTGGGGACTATTTTACTGAGTTAGGACCAATATTTGTCTCAAGTGGGGACTATTTTACTGAGTTAGGAGCAATATTTGTCTCAAGTGGGGACTATTTTACTGAGTTAGGAGCAATATTTGTCTTAAGTGGGGACTATTTTATTGAGTTAGGACCAATATTTGTCTCAAGTGGGGACTATTTTACTGAGTTAGGACCAATATTTGTCTCAAGTGGGGACTATTTTACTGAGTTAGGACCAATATTTGTCTCAAGTGGGGACTATTTTACTGAGTTAGGACCAATATTTGTCTCAAGTGGGGACTATTTTACTGAGTTAGGACCAATATTTGTCTCAAGTGGGGACTATTTTACTGAGTTAGGACCAATATTTGTCTCAAGTGGGGACTATTTTACTGAGTTAGGACCAATATTTGTCTCAAGTGGGGACTATTTTATTGAGTTAGGACTGATATTTGTCTCAAGTGGGGACTATTTTACTGAGTTAGGACCAATATTTGTCTTAAGTGGGGACTATTTTACTGAGTTAGGACCAATATTTGTCTCAAGTGGGGACTATTTTACTGAGTTAGGACCAATATTTGTCTCAAGTGGGGACTATTTTACTGAGTTAGGACCAATATTTGTCTCAAGTGGGGACTATTTTACTGAGTTAGGACCAATATTTGTCTCAAGTGGGTACTATTTTACTGAGTTAGGACCAATATTTGTCTCAAGTGGGGACTATTTTATTGAGTTAGGACCAATATTTGTCTCAAGTGGGGACTATTTTACTGAGTTAGGAGCAATATTTGTCTTAAGTGGGGACTATTTTATTGAGTTAGGACCAATATTTGTCTCAAGTGGGGACTATTTTAATGAGTTAGGACCAATATTTGTCTCAAGTGGGGACTATTTTACTGAGTTAGGACCAATATTTGTCTCAAGTGGGGACTATTTTACTGAGTTAGGAGCAATATTTGTCTCAAGTGGGGACTATTTTACTGAGTTAGGACCAATATTTGTCTTAAGTGGGGACTATTTTATTGAGTTAGGACTAATATTTGTCTCAAGTGGGGACTATTTTACTGAGTTAGGACTAATATTTGTCTCAAGTGGGGACTATTTTACTGAGCTAGGACCAATATTTGTCTTAAGTGGGGACTATTTTATTGAGTTAGGACCAATATTTGTCTCAAGTGGGGACTATTTTATTGAGTTAGGACTAATATTTGTCTCAAGTGGGGACTATTTTACTGAGTTAGGACCAATATTTGTCTCAAGTGGGGACTATTTTACTGAGTTAGGACCAATATTTGTCTCAAGTGGGGACTATTTTACTGAGTTAGGACCAATATTTGTCTTAAGTGGGGACTATTTTATTGAGTTAGGACTAATATTTGTCTTAAGTGGGGACTATTTTACTGAGTTAGGACCAATATTTGTCTTAAGTGGGGACTATTTTATTGAGTTAGGACCAATATTTGTCTCAAGTGGGTACTATTTTACTGAGTTAGGAGCAATATTTGTCTCAAGTGGGTACTATTTTACTGAGTTAGGACCAATATTTGTCTCAAGTGGGGACTATTTTACTGAGTTAGGACCAATATTTGTCTCAAGTGGGGACTATTTTACTGAGTTAGGACCAATATTTGTCTCAAGTGGGTACTATTTTACTGAGTTAGGACCAATATTTGTCTCAAGTGGGGACTATTTTACTGAGTTAGGACCAATATTTGTCTCAAGTGGGGACTATTTTATTGAGTTAGGACCAATATTTGTCTCAAGTGGGGACTATTTTACTGAGTTAGGAGCAATATTTGTCTCAAGTGGGTACTATTTTACTGAGTTAGGACCAATATTTGTCTCAAGTGGGGACTATTTTACTGAGTTAGGACCAATATTTGTCTCAAGTGGGGACTATTTTATTGAGTTAGGACCAATATTTGTCTCAAGTGGGGACTATTTTACTGATTTAGGAGCAATATTTGTCTTAAGTGGGGACTATTTTATTGAGTTAGGACCAATATTTGTCTCAAGTGGGGACTATTTTACTGAGTTAGGACCAATATTTGTCTCAAGTGGGGACTATTTTACTGAGTTAGGAACAATATTTGTCTCAAGTGGGGACTATTTTACTGAGTTAGGAGCAATATTTGTCTCAAGTGGGGACTATTTTACTGAGTTAGGACCAATATTTGTCTTAAGTGGGGACTATTTTATTGAGTTAGGACCAATATTTGTCTTAAGTGGGGACTATTTTACTGAGTTAGGACCAATATTTGTCTCAAGTGGGGACTATTTTACTGAGTTAGGACCAATATTTGTCTCAAGTGGGGACTATTTTACTGAGTTAGGACCAATATTTGTCTTAAGTGGGGACTATTTTACTGAGTTAGGACCAATATTTGTCTCAAGTGGGGACTATTTTACTGAGTTAGGACCAATATTTGTCTTAAGTGGGGACTATTTTACTGAGTTAGGACCAATATTTGTCTCAAGTGGGGACTATTTTACTGAGTTAGGACCAATATTTGTCTCAAGTGGGGACTATTTTACTGAGTTAGGACCAATATTTGTCTTAAGTGGGGACTATTTTACTGAGTTAGGAGCAATATTTGTCTCAAGTGGGGACTATTTTATTGAGTTAGGACCAATATTTGTCTCAAGTGGGGACTATTTTACTGAGTTAGGACCAATATTTGTCTCAAGTGGGGACTATTTTACTGAGTTAGGACCAATATTTGTCTTAAGTGGGGACTATTTTATTGAGTTAGGACTAATATTTGTCTCAAGTGGGGACTATTTTACTGAGTTAGGACTAATATTTGTCTCAAGTGGGGACTATTTTACTGAGTTAGGAGCAATATTTGTCTCAAGTGGGGACTATTTTACTGAGTTAGGACCAAAATTTGTCTTAAGTGGGGACTATTTTACTGAGTTAGGAGCAATATTTGTCTCAAGTGGGGACTATTTTGCCGAGTTAGGACCAATATTTGTCTCAAGTGGGGACTATTTTACTGAGTTAGGACCAATATTTGTCTCAAGTGGGGACTATTTTATTGAGTTAGGACCAATATTTGTCTTAAGTGGGGACTATTTTACTGAGTTAGGACCAATATTTGTCTCAAGTGGGGACTATTTTACTGAGTTAGGAGCAATATTTGTCTCAAGTGGGGACTATTTTACTGAGTTAGGACCAATATTTGTCTCAAGTGGGGACTATTTTACTGAGTTAGGAGCAATATTTGTCTCAAGTGGGGACTATTTTACTGAGTTAGGACCAATATTTGTCTCAAGTGGGGACTATTTTACTGAGTTAGGACCAATATTTGTCTCAAGTGGGGACTATTTTACTGAGTTAGGACCAATATTTGTCTCAAGTGGGGACTATTTTACTGAGTTAGGAGCAATATTTGTCTCAAGTGGGGACTATTTTACTGAGTTAGGACCAATATTTGTCTCAAGTGGGGACTATTTTACTGAGTTAGGACCAATATTTGTCTCAAGTGGGGACTATTTTACTGAGTTAGGACCAATATTTGTCTCAAGTGGGGACTATTTTACTGAGTTAGGAGCAATATTTGTCTCAAGTGGGGACTATTTTACTGAGTTAGGACCAATATTTGTCTCAAGTGGGGACTATTTTACTGAGTTAGGACCAATATTTGTCTCAAGTGGGGACTATTTTACTGAGTTAGGACCAATATTTGTCTCAAGTGGGGACTATTTCACTGAGTTAGGACCAATATTTGTCTCAAGTGGGGACTATTTTACTGAGTTAGGACCAATATTTGTCTCAAGTGGGGACTATTTTACTGAGTTAGGACCAATATTTGTCTCAAGTGGGGACTATTTTACCGAGTTAGGACCAATATTTGTCTCAAGTGGGGACTATTTTACTGAGTTAGGACCAATATTTGTCTCAAGTGGGGACTATTTTACTGAGTTAGGAGCAATATTTGTCTCAAGTGGGGACTATTTTACTGAGTTAGGAGCAATATTTGTCTCAAGTGGGGACTATTTTACCGAGTTAGGACCAATATTTGTCTCAAGTGGGGACTATTTTACTGAGTTAGGACCAATATTTGTCTCAAGTGGGGACTATTTTACTGAGTTAGGACCGATATTTGTCTCAAGTGGGGACTATTTTACCGAGTTAGGACCAATATTTGTCTCAAGTGGGGACTATTTTACTGAGTTAGGACCAATATTTGTCTCAAGTGGGTACTATTTTACTGAGTTAGGACCAATATTTGTCTTAAGTGGGGACTATTTTACTGAGTTAGGAGCAATATTTGTCTCAAGTGGGGACTATTTTACCGAGTTAGGACCAATATTTGTCTCAAGTGGGGACTATTTTACTGAGTTAGGACCAATATTTGTCTCAAGTGGGGACTATTTTACTGAGTTGGGACCAATATTTGTCTTAAGTGGGGACTATTTTACTGAGTTAGGAGCAATATTTGTCTCAAGTGGGGACTATTTTACCGAGTTAGGACCAATATTTGTCTCAAGTGGGGACTATTTTACTGAGTTAGGACCAATATTTGTCTCAAGTGGGTACTATTTTACTGAGTTAGGACCAATATTTGTCTCAAGTGGGGACTATTTTACTGAGTTAGGACTAATATTTGTCTTAAGTGGGGACTATTTTACTGAGTTAGGACCAATATTTGTCTCAAGTGGGTACTATTTTACTGAGTTAGGAGCAATATTTGTCTCAAGTGGGGACTATTTTACTGAGTTAGGACCAATATTTGTCTCAAGTGGGGACTATTTTACCGAGTTAGGACCAATATTCGTCTCAAGTGGGGACTATTTTACTGAGATAGGACCAATATTTGTCTCAAGTGGGTACTATTTTACTGAGTTAGGACCAATATTTGTCTCAAGTGGGGACTATTTTACTGAGTTAGGACCAATATTTGTCTCAAGTGGGTACTATTTTACTGAGTTAGGAGCAATATTTGTCTCAAGTGGGGACTATTTTACTGAGTTAGGAGCAATATTTGTCTCAAGTGGGGACTATTTTACCGAGTTAGGACCAATATTTGTCTCAAGTGGGTACTATTTTACTGAGTTAGGAGCAATATTTGTCTTAAGTGGGGACTATTTTACTGAGTTAGGAGCAATATTTGTCTCAAGTGGGGACTATTTTACCGAGTTAGGACCAATATTTGTCTCAAGTGGGGACTATTTTACTGAGTTAGGACCAATATTTGTCTCAAGTGGGTACTATTTTACTGAGTTAGGACCAATATTTGTCTCAAGTGGGGACTATTTTACTGAGTTAGGACCAATATTTGTCTCAAGTGGGTACTATTTTACTGAGTTAGGAGCAATATTTGTCTTAAGTGGGGACTATTTTACTGAGTTAGGAGCAATATTTGTCTCAAGTGGGGACTATTTTACCGAGTTAGGACCAATATTTGTCTCAAGTGGGGACTATTTTACTGAGTTAGGACCAATATTTGTCTCAAGTGGGGACTATTTTACCGAGTTAGGACCAATATTTGTCTCAAGTGGGGACTATTTTACTGAGTTAGGACCAATATTTGTCTCAAGTGGGTACTATTTTACTGAGTTAGGAGCAATATTTGTCTCAAGTGGGGACTATTTTACTGAGTTAGGACCAATATTTGTCTCAAGTGGGTACTATTTTACTGAGTTAGGACCAATATTTGTCTCAAGTGGGGACTATTTTACTGAGTTAGGACCAATATTTGTCTCAAGTGGGTACTATTTTACTGAGTTAGGAGCAATATTTGTCTTAAGTGGGGACTATTTTACTGAGTTAGGAGCAATATTTGTCTCAAGTGGGGACTATTTTACCGAGTTAGGACCAATATTTGTCTCAAGTGGGGACTATTTTACTGAGTTAGGACCAATATTTGTCTCAAGTGGGTACTATTTTACTGAGTTAGGACCAATATTTGTCTCAAGTGGGGACTATTTTACTGAGTTAGGAGCAATATTTGTCTCAAGTGGGGACTATTTTACCGAGTTAGGACCAATATTTGTCTCAAGTGGGGACTATTTTACTGAGTTAGGACCAATATTTGTCTCAAGTGGGGACTATTTTACTGAGTTAGGACCAATATTTGTCTTAAGTGGGGACTATTTTACTGAGTTAGGACCAATATTTGTCTCAAGTGGGGACTATTTTACTGAGTTAGGACCAATATTTGTCTCAAGTGGGGACTATTTTACTGAGTTAGGACCAATATTTGTCTTAAGTGGGGACTATTTTACTGAGTTAGGACCAATATTTGTCTCAAGTGGGTACTATTTTACTGAGTTAGGACCAATATTTGTCTTAAGTGGGGACTATTTTACTGAGTTAGGACCAATATTTGTCTTAAGTGGGGACTATTTTACTGAGTTAGGACCAATATTTGTCTCAAGTGGGTACTATTTTACTGAGTTAGGACCAATATTTGTCTCAAGTGGGGACTATTTTACTGAGTTAGGACCAATATTTGTCTTAAGTGGGGACTATTTTACTGAGTTAGGAGCAATATTTGTCTCAAGTGGGGACTATTTTACCGAGTTAGGACCAATATTTGTCTCAAGTGGGGACTATTTTACTGAGTTAGGACCAATATTTGTCTCAAGTGGGGACTATTTTACTGAGTTAGGACTAATATTTGTCTTAAGTGGGGACTATTTTACTGAGTTAGGACCAATATTTGTCTCAAGTGGGTACAATTTTACTGAGTTAGGACCAATATTTGTCTCAAGTGGGTACTATTTTACTGAGTTAGGACCAATATTTGTCTCAAGTGGGGACTATTTTACTGAGTTAGGACCAATATTTGTCTCAAGTGGGGACTATTTTACTGAGTTAGGACCAATATTTGTCTCAAGTGGGGACTATTTTACCGAGTTAGGACCAATATTTGTCTCAAGTGGGGACTATTTTACTGAGTTAGGACCAATATTTGTCTCAAGTGGGGACTATTTTACTGAGTTAGGAGCAATATTTGTCTCAAGTGGGGACTATTTTACTGAGTTAGGAGCAATATTTGTCTCAAGTGGGGACTATTTTACCGAGTTAGGACCAATATTTGTCTCAAGTGGGGACTATTTTACTGAGTTAGGACCAATATTTGTCTCAAGTGGGGACTATTTTACTGAGTTAGGACCGATATTTGTCTCAAGTGGGGACTATTTTACCGAGTTAGGACCAATATTTGTCTCAAGTGGGGACTATTTTACTGAGTTAGGACCAATATTTGTCTCAAGTGGGTACTATTTTACTGAGTTAGGACCAATATTTGTCTTAAGTGGGGACTATTTTACTGAGTTAGGAGCAATATTTGTCTCAAGTGGGGACTATTTTACCGAGTTAGGACCAATATTTGTCTCAAGTGGGGACTATTTTACTGAGTTAGGACCAATATTTGTCTCAAGTGGGGACTATTTTACTGAGTTGGGACCAATATTTGTCTTAAGTGGGGACTATTTTACTGAGTTAGGAGCAATATTTGTCTCAAGTGGGGACTATTTTACCGAGTTAGGACCAATATTTGTCTCAAGTGGGGACTATTTTACTGAGTTAGGACCAATATTTGTCTCAAGTGGGTACTATTTTACTGAGTTAGGACCAATATTTGTCTCAAGTGGGGACTATTTTACTGAGTTAGGACTAATATTTGTCTTAAGTGGGGACTATTTTACTGAGTTAGGACCAATATTTGTCTCAAGTGGGTACTATTTTACTGAGTTAGGAGCAATATTTGTCTCAAGTGGGGACTATTTTACTGAGTTAGGACCAATATTTGTCTCAAGTGGGGACTATTTCATTGAGTTAGGGTAGGACCAATATTTGTCTTAAGTGGGGACTATTTTACTGAGTTAGGACTAATATTTGTCTCAAGTGGGGACTATTTTACTGAGTTAGGACCAATATTTGTCTCAAGTGGGGACTATTTTACTGAGTTAGGACCAATATTTGTCTCAAGTGGGGACTATTTTACTGAGTTAGGACCAATATTTGTCTCAAGTGGGGACTATTTTATTGAGTTAGGACCAATATTTGTCTCAAGTGGGGACTATTTTACTGAGTTAGGACCAATATTTGTCTCAAGTGGGGACTATTTTATTGAGTTAGGTTAGGACCAATATTTGTCTTAAGTGGGGACTATTTTACTGAGTTAGGACCAATATTTGTCTCAAGTGGGGACTATTTTACTGAGTTAGGACCAATATTTGTCTTAAGTGAGGACTATTTTACTGAGTTAGGACCAATATTTGTCACAAGTGGGGACTATTTTACTGAGTTAGGACCAATATTTGTCTTAAGTGGGGACTATTTTACTGAGTTAGGACCAATATTTGTCTTAAGTGGGGACTATTTTATTGAGTTAGGACTAATATTTGTCTCAAGTGGGGACTATTTTACTGAGTTAGGACCAATATTTGTCTTAAGTGGGGACTATTTTATTGAGTTAGGACTAATATTTGTCTTAAGTGGGGACTATTTTATTGAGTTAGGACTAATATTTGTCTCAAGTGGGGACTATTTTATTGAGTTAGGACCAATATTTGTCTTAAGTGGGGACTATTTTATTGAGTTAGGACTAATATTTGTCTTAAGTGGGGACTATTTTATTGAGTTAGGACTAATATTTGTCTTAAGTGGGGACTATTTTATTGAGTTATGACTAATATTTGTCTCAAGTGGGGACTATTTTATTGAGTTAGGACCAATATTTGTCTTAAGTGGGGACTATTTTATTGAGTTAGGACTAATATTTGTCTTAAGTGGGGACTATTTTACTGAGTTAGGACTAATATTTGTCTTAATTGGGGACTATTTTATTGAGTTAGGACTAATATTTGTCTTAAGTGGGGACTATTTTATTGAGTTAGGACTAATATTTGTCTTAAGTGGGGACTATTTTATTGAGTTAGGACTAATATTTGTCTCAAGTGGGGACTATTTTATTGAGTTATGACCAATATTTGTCTTAAGTAGGGACTATTTTATTGAGTTAGGACTAATATTTGTCTTAAGTGGGGACTATTTTACTGAGTTAGGACCAATATTTGTCTCAAGTGGGGACTATTTTACTGAGTTAGGACCAATATTTGTCTTAAGTGGGGACTATTTTACTGAGTTAGGACCAATATTTGTCTTAAGTGGGGACTATTTTATTGAGTTAGGACTAATATTTGTCTCAAGTGGGGACTATTTTACTGAGTTAGGACCAATATTTGTCTTAAGTGGGGACTATTTTATTGAGTTAGGACTAATATTTGTCTTAAGTGGGGACTATTTTATTGAGTTAGGACTAATATTTGTCTCAAGTGGGGACTATTTTATTGAGTTAGGACCAATATTTGTCTTAATTGGGGACTATTTTATTGAGTTAGGACTAATATTTGTCTTAAGTGGGGACTATTTTACTGAGTTAGGACCAATATTTGTCTTAAGTGGGGACTATTTTATTGAGTTAGGACTAATATTTGTCTTGAGTGGGGACTATTTTATTGATTTAGGACTAATATTTGTCTTAAGTGGGGACTATTTTACTGAGTTAGGACCAATATTTGTCTTAAGTGGGGACTATTTTACTGAGTTAGGACCAATATTTGTCTTAAGTGGGGACTATTTTATTGAGTTAGGACTAATATTTGTCTTAAGTGGGGACTATTTTATTGAGTTAGGACTAATATTTGTCTCAAGTGGGGACTATTTTATTGAGTTAGGACCAATATTTGTCTTAAGTGGGGACTATTTTATTGAGTTAGGACTAATATTTGTCTCAAGTGGGGACTATTTTATTGAGTTAGGACCAATATTTGTCTTAAGTGGGGACTATTTTACTGAGTTAGGACTAATATTTGTCTCAAGTGGGGACTATTTTACTGAGTTAGGACCAATATTTGTCTTAAGTGGGGACTATTTTATTGAGTTAGGACTAATATTTGTCTTAAGTGGGGACTATTTTATTGAGTTAGGACTAATATTTGTCTCAAGTGGGGACTATTTTATTGAGTTAGGACCAATATTTGTCTTAAGTGGGGACTATTTTACTGAGTTAGGACCAATATTTGTCTTAAGTGGGGACTATTTTATTGAGTTAGGACTAATATTTGTCTTAAGTGGGGACTATTTTATTGAGTTAGGACTAATATTTGTCTCAAGTGGGGACTATTTTATTGAGTTAGGACCAATATTTGTCTTAAGTGGGGACTATTTTATTGAGTTAGGACTAATATTTGTCTTAAGTGGGGACTATTTTATTGAGTTAGGACCAATATTTGTCTTAAGTGGGGACTATTTTATTGAGTTAGGACTAATATTTGTCTCAAGTGGGGACTATTTTACTGAGTTAGGACCAATATTTGTCTCAAGTGGGGACTATTTTATTGAGTTAGGACTAATATTTGTCTTAAGTGGGGACTATTTTATTGAGTTAGGACTAATATTTGTCTCAAGTGGGGACTATTTTACCGAGTTAGGACCAATATTTGTCTTAAGTGGGGACTATTTTACTGAGTTAGGACCAATATTTGTCTTAAGTGGGGACTATTTTATTGAGTTAGGACTAATATTTGTCTCAAGTGGGGACTATTTTACTGAGTTAGGACCAATATTTGTCTCAAGTGGGGACTATTTTATTGAGTTAGGACTAATATTTGTCTTAAGTGTGGACTATTTTATTGAGTTAGGACTAATATTTGTCTTAAGTGGGGACTATTTTATTGAGTTAGGACCAATATTTGTCTTAAGTGGGGACTATTTTATTGAGTTAGGACTAATATTTGTCTTAAGTGGGGACTATTTTATTGAGTTAGGACTAATATTTGTCTCAAGTGGGGACTATTTTATTGAGTTAGGACCAATATTTGTCTTAAGTGGGGACTATTTTATTGAGTTAGGACCAATATTTGTCTCAAGTGGGGACTATTTTATTGAGTTAGGACTAATATTTGTCTTAAGTGGGGACTATTTTATTGAGTTAGGACCAATATTTGTCCTAAGTGGGGACTATTTTATTGAGTTAGGACTAATATTTGTCTCAAGTGGGGACTATTTTACTGAGTTAGGACCAATATTTGTCTTAAGTGGGGACTATTTTATTGAGTTAGGACCAATATTTGTCTTAAGTGGGGACTATTTTATTGAGTTAGGACTAATATTTGTCTTAATTGGGGACTATTTTATTGAGTTAGGACCAATATTTGTCTCAAGTGGGGACTATTTTATTGAGTTAGGACCAATATTTGTCTTAAGTGGGGACTATTTTACTGAGTTAGGACCAATATTTGTCTTAAGTGGGGACTATTTTATTGATTTAGGACCAATATTTGTCTCAAGTGGGGACTATTTTACTGAGTTAGGACTAATATTTGTCTCAAGTGGGGACTATTTTACCGAGTTAGGACCAATATTTGTCTCAAGTGGGGACTATTTTACTGAGTTAGGACCAATATTTGTCTCAAGTGGGGACTATTTTACCGAGTTAGGACCAATATTTGTCTCAAGTGGGGACTATTTTACTGAGTTAGGACCAATATTTGTCTCAAGTGGGTACTATTTTACTGAGTTAGGACCAATATTTGTCTCAAGTGGGGACTATTTTACTGAGTTAGGACCAATATTTGTCTCAAGTGGGTACTATTTTACTGAGTTAGGACCAATATTTGTCTCAAGTGGGGACTATTTTACTGAGTTAGGACCAATATTTGTCTCAAGTGGGTACTATTTTACTGAGTTAGGAGCAATATTTGTCTTAAGTGGGGACTATTTTACTGAGTTAGGAGCAATATTTGTCTCAAGTGGGGACTATTTTACCGAGTTAGGACCAATATTTGTCTCAAGTGGGGACTATTTTACTGAGTTAGGACCAATATTTGTCTCAAGTGGGTACTATTTTACTGAGTTAGGACCAATATTTGTCTCAAGTGGGGACTATTTTACTGAGTTAGGAGCAATATTTGTCTCAAGTGGGGACTATTTTACCGAGTTAGGACCAATATTTGTCTCAAGTGGGGACTATTTTACTGAGTTAGGACCAATATTTGTCTCAAGTGGGGACTATTTTACTGAGTTAGGACCAATATTTGTCTTAAGTGGGGACTATTTTACTGAGTTAGGACCAATATTTGTCTCAAGTGGGGACTATTTTACTGAGTTAGGACCAATATTTGTCTCAAGTGGGGACTATTTTACTGAGTTAGGACCAATATTTGTCTTAAGTGGGGACTATTTTACTGAGTTAGGACCAATATTTGTCTCAAGTGGGTACTATTTTACTGAGTTAGGACCAATATTTGTCTTAAGTGGGGACTATTTTACTGAGTTAGGACCAATATTTGTCTTAAGTGGGGACTATTTTACTGAGTTAGGACCAATATTTGTCTCAAGTGGGTACTATTTTACTGAGTTAGGACCAATATTTGTCTCAAGTGGGGACTATTTTACTGAGTTAGGACCAATATTTGTCTTAAGTGGGGACTATTTTACTGAGTTAGGAGCAATATTTGTCTCAAGTGGGGACTATTTTACCGAGTTAGGACCAATATTTGTCTCAAGTGGGGACTATTTTACTGAGTTAGGACCAATATTTGTCTCAAGTGGGGACTATTTTACTGAGTTAGGACTAATATTTGTCTTAAGTGGGGACTATTTTACTGAGTTAGGACCAATATTTGTCTCAAGTGGGTACTATTTTACTGAGTTAGGACCAATATTTGTCTCAAGTGGGTACTATTTTACTGAGTTAGGACCAATATTTGTCTCAAGTGGGGACTATTTTACTGAGTTAGGACCAATATTTGTCTCAAGTGGGGACTATTTTACTGAGTTAGGACCAATATTTGTCTCAAGTGGGGACTATTTTACTGAGTTAGGACCAATATTTGTCTCAAGTGGGGACTATTTTACTGAGTTAGGACCAATATTTGTCTCAAGTGGGGACTATTTTACTGAGTTAGGACCAATATTTGTCTCAAGTGGGGACTATTTTACTGAGTTAGGACCAATATTTGTCTCAAGTGGGGACTATTTTATTGAGTTAGGACCAATATTTGTCTCAAGTGAGGACTATTTTACTGAGTTAGGAGCAATATTTGTCTCAAGTGGGGACTATTTTACTGAGTTAGGACCAATATTTGTCTTAAGTGGGGACTATTTTACTGAGTTAGGACCAATATTTGTCTCAAGTGGGTACTATTTTACTGAGTTAGGACCAATATTTGTCTCAAGTGGGGACTATTTTACTGAGTTAGGACCAATATTTGTCTCAAGTGGGGACTATTTTACTGAGTTAGGACCAATATTTGTCTCAAGTGGGGACTATTTTACTGAGTTAGGACCAATATTTGTCTCAAGTGGGGACTATTTTATTGAGTTAGGACCAATATTTGTCTCAAGTGGGGACTATTTTACTGAGTTAGGAGCAATATTTGTCTTAAGTGGGTACTATTTTAATGAGTTAGGACCAATATTTGTCTCAAGTGGGTACTATTTTACTGAGTTAGGACCAATATTTGTCTCAAGTGGGTACTATTTTACTGAGTTAGGAGCAATATTTGTCTCAAGTGGGGACTATTTTACTGAGTTAGGAGCAATATTTGTCTCAAGTGGGGACTATTTTACCGAGTTAGGACCAATATTTGTCTCAAGTGGGGACTATTTTATTGAGTTAGGACCAATATTTGTCTCAAGTGGGGACTATTTTACTGAGTTAGGACCAATATTTGTCTCAAGTGGGGACTATTTTACTGAGTTAGGACCAATATTTGTCTCAAGTGGGTACTATTTTACTGAGTTAGGACCAATATTTGTCTCAAGTGGGGACTATTTTATTGAGTTAGGACCAATATTTGTCTCAAGTGGGGACTATTTTACTGAGTTAGGACCAATATTTGTCTCAAGTGGGGACTATTTTATTGAGTTAGGACTAATATTTGTCTTAAGTGGGGACTATTTTATTGAGTTAGGACTAATATTTGTCTCAAGTGGGGACTATTTTACTGAGTTAGGACCAATATTTGTCTCAAGTGGGTACTATTTTACTGAGTTAGGAGCAATATTTGTCTTAAGTGGGGACTATTTTACTGAGTTAGGACCAATATTTGTCTCAAGTGGGGACTATTTTACTGAGTTAGGAGCAATATTTGTCTCAAGTGGGGACTATTTTACTGAGTTAGGACCAATATTTGTCTCAAGTGGGGACTATTTTACTGAGTTAGGACCAATATTTGTCTCAAGTGGGGACTATTTTACTGAGTTAGGACCAATATTTGTCTCAAGTGGGGACTATTTTACTGAGTTAGGACCAATATTTGTCTTAAGTGGGGACTATTTTACTGAGTTAGGACCAATATTTGTCTCAAGTGGGGACTATTTTACTGAGTTAGGACCAATATTTGTCTCAAGTGGGGACTATTTCATTGAGTTAGGGTAGGACCAATATTTGTCTTAAGTGGGGACTATTTTACTGAGTTAGGACTAATATTTGTCTCAAGTGGGGACTATTTTACTGAGTTAGGACCAATATTTGTCTCAAGTGGGGACTATTTTACTGAGTTAGGACCAATATTTGTCTCAAGTGGGGACTATTTTACTGAGTTAGGACCAATATTTGTCTCAAGTGGGGACTATTTTATTGAGTTAGGACCAATATTTGTCTCAAGTGGGGACTATTTTACTGAGTTAGGACCAATATTTGTCTCAAGTGGGGACTATTTTATTGAGTTAGGGTAGGACCAATATTTGTCTTAAGTGGGGACTATTTTACTGAGTTAGGACCAATATTTGTCTCAAGTGGGGACTATTTTACTGAGTTAGGACCAATATTTGTCTTAAGTGGGGACTATTTTACTGAGTTAGGACCAATATTTGTCACAAGTGGGGACTATTTTACTGAGTTAGGACCAATATTTGTCTTAAGTGGGGACTATTTTACTGAGTTAGGACCAATATTTGTCTTAAGTGGGGACTATTTTATTGAGTTAGGACTAATATTTGTCTCAAGTGGGGACTATTTTACTGAGTTAGGACCAATATTTGTCTTAAGTGGGGACTATTTTATTGAGTTAGGACTAATATTTGTCTTAAGTGGGGACTATTTTATTGAGTTAGGACTAATATTTGTCTCAAGTGGGGACTATTTTATTGAGTTAGGACCAATATTTGTCTTAAGTGGGGACTATTTTATTGAGTTAGGACTAATATTTGTCTTAAGTGGGGACTATTTTATTGAGTTAGGACTAATATTTGTCTTAAGTGGGGACTATTTTATTGAGTTAGGACTAATATTTGTCTCAAGTGGGGACTATTTTATTGAGTTAGGACCAATATTTGTCTTAAGTGGGGACTATTTTATTGAGTTAGGACTAATATTTGTCTTAAGTGGGGACTATTTTACTGAGTTAGGACTAATATTTGTCTTAATTGGGGACTATTTTATTGAGTTAGGACTAATATTTGTCTTAAGTGGGGACTATTTTATTGAGTTAGGACTAATATTTGTCTTAAGTGGGGACTATTTTATTGAGTTAGGACTAATATTTGTCTCAAGTGGGGACTATTTTATTGAGTTAGGACCAATATTTGTCTTAAGTGGGGACTATTTTATTGAGTTAGGACTAATATTTGTCTTAAGTGGGGACTATTTTACTGAGTTAGGACCAATATTTGTCTCAAGTGGGGACTATTTTACTGAGTTAGGACCAATATTTGTCTTAAGTGGGGACTATTTTACTGAGTTAGGACCAATATTTGTCTTAAGTGGGGACTATTTTATTGAGTTAGGACTAATATTTGTCTCAAGTGGGGACTATTTTACTGAGTTAGGACCAATATTTGTCTTAAGTGGGGACTATTTTATTGAGTTAGGACTAATATTTGTCTTAAGTGGGGACTATTTTATTGAGTTAGGACTAATATTTGTCTCAAGTGGGGACTATTTTATTGAGTTAGGACCAATATTTGTCTTAAGTGGGGACTATTTTATTGAGTTGGGACTAATATTTGTCTTAAGTGGGGACTATTTTACTGAGTTAGGACCAATATTTGTCTTAAGTGGGGACTATTTTACTGAGTTAGGACCAATATTTGTCTTAAGTGGGGACTATTTTATTGAGTTAGGACTAATATTTGTCTTAAGTGGGGACTATTTTATTGAGTTAGGACTAATATTTGTCTCAAGTGGGGACTATTTTATTGAGTTAGGACCAATATTTGTCTTAAGTGGGGACTATTTTATTGAGTTAGGACTAATATTTGTCTCAAGTGGGGACTATTTTATTGAGTTAGGACCAATATTTGTCTTAAGTGGGGACTATTTTACTGAGTTAGGACTAATATTTGTCTCAAGTGGGGACTATTTTACTGAGTTAGGACCAATATTTGTCTTAAGTGGGGACTATTTTATTGAGTTAGGACTAATATTTGTCTTAAGTGGGGACTATTTTATTGAGTTAGGACTAATATTTGTCTCAAGTGGGGACTATTTTATTGAGTTAGGACCAATATTTGTCTTAAGTGGGGACTATTTTACTGAGTTAGGACCAATATTTGTCTTAAGTGGGGACTATTTTATTGAGTTAGGACTAATATTTGTCTTAAGTGGGGACTATTTTATTGAGTTAGGACTAATATTTGTCTCAAGTGGGGACTATTTTATTGAGTTAGGACCAATATTTGTCTTAAGTGGGGACTATTTTATTGAGTTAGGACTAATATTTGTCTTAAGTGGGGACTATTTTATTGAGTTAGGACCAATATTTGTCTTAAGTGGGGACTATTTTATTGAGTTAGGACTAATATTTGTCTCAAGTGGGGACTATTTTACTGAGTTAGGACCAATATTTGTCTCAAGTGGGGACTATTTTATTGAGTTAGGACTAATATTTGTCTTAAGTGGGGACTATTTTATTGAGTTAGGACTAATATTTGTCTCAAGTGGGGACTATTTTACCGAGTTAGGACCAATATTTGTCTTAAGTGGGGACTATTTTACTGAGTTAGGACCAATATTTGTCTTAAGTGGGGACTATTTTATTGAGTTAGGACTAATATTTGTCTCAAGTGGGGACTATTTTACTGAGTTAGGACCAATATTTGTCTCAAGTGGGGACTATTTTATTGAGTTAGGACTAATATTTGTCTTAAGTGGGGACTATTTTATTGAGTTAGGACTAATATTTGTCTTAAGTGGGGACTATTTTATTGAGTTAGGACCAATATTTGTCTTAAGTGGGGACTATTTTATTGAGTTAGGACTAATATTTGTCTTAAGTGGGGACTATTTTATTGAGTTAGGACTAATATTTGTCTCAAGTGGGGACTATTTTATTGAGTTAGGACCAATTTTTGTCTTAAGTGGGGACTATTTTATTGAGTTAGGACCAATATTTGTCTCAAGTGGGGACTATTTTATTGAGTTAGGACTAATATTTGTCTTAAGTGGGGACTATTTTATTGAGTTAGGACCAATATTTGTCCCAAGTGGGGACTATTTTATTGAGTTAGGACTAATATTTGTCTCAAGTGGGGACTATTTTACTGAGTTAGGACCAATATTTGTCTTAAGTGGGGACTATTTTATTGAGTTAGGACCAATATTTGTCTTAAGTGGGGACTATTTTATTGAGTTAGGACTAATATTTGTCTTAAGTGGTGACTATTTTATTGAGTTAGGACCAATATTTGTCTCAAGTGGGGACTATTTTATTGAGTTAGGACCAATATTTGTCTTAAGTGGGGACTATTTTACTGAGTTAGGACCAATATTTGTCTCAAGTGGGGACTATTTTACCGAGTTAGGACCAATATTTGTCTCAAGTGGGGACTATTTTACTGAGTTAGGACCAATATTTGTCTCAAGTGGGGACTATTTTACTGAGTTAGGACCAATATTTGTCTCAATTGGGGACTATTTTATTGAGTTAGGACTAATATTTGTCTTAAGTGGTGACTATTTTATTGAGTTAGGACTAATATTTGTCTTAAGTGGGGACTATTTTATTGAGTTAGGACCAATATTTGTCTCAAGTGGGGACTATTCTATTGAGTTAGGACTAATATTTGTCTTAAGTGGGGACTATTTTATTGAGTTAGGACTAATATTTGTCTCAAGTGGGGACTATTTTATTGAGTTAGGACCAATATTTGTCTTAAGTGGGGACTATTTTATTGAGTTAGGACCAATATTTGTCTTAAGTGGGGACTATTTTATTGAGTTAGGACTAATATTTGTCTCAAGTGGGGACTATTTTATTGAGTTAGGACTAATATTTGTCTCAAGTGGGGACTATTTTATTGAGTTAGGACCAATATTTGTCTTAAGTGGGGACTATTTTATTGAGTTAGGACTAATATTTGTCTTAAGTGGGGACTATTTTATTGAGTTAGGACCAATATTTGTCTTAAGTGGGGACTATTTTATTGAGTTAGGACTAATATTTGTCTCAAGTGGGGACTATTTTACTGAGTTGGGACCAATATGTGTCTCAAGTGGGGACTATTTTATTGAGTTAGGACTAATATTTGTCTTAAGTGGGGACTATTTTACTGAGTTAGGACCAATATTTGTCTCAAGTGGGGACTATTTTATTGAGTTAGGACTAATATTTGTCTTAAGTGGGGACTATTTTATTGAGTTAGGACTAATATTTGTCTCAAGTGGGGACTATTTTACCGAGTTAGGACCAATATTTGTCTTAAGTGGGGACTATTTTACTGAGTTAGGACCAATATTTGTCTTAAGTGGGGACTATTTTATTGAGTTAGGACTAATATTTGTCTCAAGTGGGGACTATTTTACTGAGTTAGGACCAATATTTGTCTCAAGTGGGGACTATTTTATTGAGTTAGGACTAATATTTGTCTTAAGTGGGGACTATTTTATTGAGTTAGGACTAATATTTGTCTCAAGTGGGGACTATTTTACCGAGTTAGGACCAATATTTGTCTTAAGTGGGGACTATTTTACTGAGTTAGGACCAATATTTGTCTCAAGTGGGGACTATTTTACTGAGTTAGGACCAATATTTGTCTCAAGTGGGGACTATTTTACTGAGTTAGGACCAATATTTGTCTCAAGTGGGGACTATTTTACTGAGTTAGGAGCAATATTTGTCTCAAGTGGGGACTATTTTACTGAGTTAGGACCAATATTTGTCTCAAGTGGGGACTATTTTACTGAGTTAGGAGCAATATTTGTCTCAAGTGGGGACTATTTTACTGAGTTAGGAGCAATATTTGTCTCAAGTGGGGACTATTTTACTGAGTTAGGACCAATATTTGTCTCAAGTGGGGACTATTTTACTGAGTTAGGACCAATATTTGTCTCAAGTGGGGACTATTTTACTGAGTTAGGACCAATATTTGTCTCAAGTGGGGACTATTTTACTGAGTTAGGAGCAATATTTGTCTCAAGTGGGGACTATTTTACTGAGTTAGGAGCAATATTTGTCTCAAGTGGGGACTATTTTACTGAGTTAGGACCAATATTTGTCTCAAGTGGGGACTATTTTACTGAGTTAGGAGCAATATTTGTCTCAAGTGGGGACTATTTTACTGAGTTAGGACCAATATTTGTCTCAAGTGGGGACTATTTTACTGAGTTAGGACCAATATTTGTCTCAAGTGGGGACTATTTTACTGAGTTAGGACCAATATTTGTCTCAAGTGGGGACTATTTTACTGAGTTAGGAGCAATATTTGTCTCAAGTGGGGACTATTTTACTGAGTTAGGACCAATATTTGTCTCAAGTGGGGACTATTTTACTGAGTTAGGACCAATATTTGTCTCAAGTGGGGACTATTTTACTGAGTTAGGACCAATATTTGTCTTAAGTGGGGACTATTTTACTGAGTTAGGACCAATATTTGTCTCAAGTGGGGACTATTTTACTGAGTTAGGACCAATATTTGTCTCAAGTGGGGACTATTTTACTGAGTTAGGACTAATATTTGTCTCAAGTGGGGACTATTTTACCGAGTTAGGACCAATATTTGTCTCAAGTGGGGACTATTTTACTGAGTTAGGACCAATATTTGTCTTAAGTGGGGACTATTTTACTGAGTTAGGACCAATATTTGTCTCAAGTGGGGACTATTTTACTGAGTTAGGACCAATATTTGTCTCAAGTGGGGACTATTTTACTGAGTTAGGACCAATATTTGTCTCAAGTGGGGACTATTTTACTGAGTTAGGAGCAATATTTGTCTCAAGTGGGGACTATTTTACTGAGTTAGGAGCAATATTTGTCTCAAGTGGGGACTATTTCACTGAGTTAGGAGCAATATTTGTCTCAAGTGGGGACTATTTTACTGAGTTAGGACCAATATTTGTCTCAAGTGGGGACTATTTTACTGAGTTAGGACCAATATTTGTCTCAAGTGGGGACTATTTTACTGAGTTAGGACCAATATTTGTCTCAAGTGGGGACTATTTTACTGAGTTAGGAGCAATATTTGTCTCAAGTGGGGACTATTTTACTGAGTTAGGAGCAATATTTGTCTCAAGTGGGGACTATTTTACTGAGTTAGGACCAATATTTGTCTCAAGTGGGGACTATTTTACTGAGTTAGGAGCAATATTTGTCTCAAGTGGGGACTATTTTACTGAGTTAGGACCAATATTTGTCTCAAGTGGGGACTATTTTACTGAGTTAGGACCAATATTTGTCTCAAGTGGGGACTATTTTACTGAGTTAGGACCAATATTTGTCTCAAGTGGGGACTATTTTACTGAGTTAGGAGCAATATTTGTCTCAAGTGGGGACTATTTTACTGAGTTAGGACCAATATTTGTCTCAAGTGGGGACTATTTTACTGAGTTAGGACCAATATTTGTCTCAAGTGGGGACTATTTTACTGAGTTAGGACCAATATTTGTCTTAAGTGGGGACTATTTTACTGAGTTAGGACCAATATTTGTCTCAAGTGGGGACTATTTTACTGAGTTAGGACCAATATTTGTCTCAAGTGGGGACTATTTTACTGAGTTAGGACCAATATTTGTCTCAAGTGGGGACTATTTTACTGAGTTAGGACTAATATTTGTCTCAAGTGGGGACTATTTTACCGAGTTAGGACCAATATTTGTCTTAAGTGGGGACTATTTTACTGAGTTAGGACTAATATTTGTCTCAAGTGGGGACTATTTTACTGAGTTAGGACCAATATTTGTCTTGAGTGGGGACTATTTTACTGAGTTAGGACTAATATTTGTCTCAAGTGGGGACTATTTTACCGAGTTAGGACCAATATTTGTCTTAAGTGGGGACTATTTTACTGAGTTAGGACTAATATTTGTCTCAAGTGGGGACTATTTTACTGAGTTAGGTCCAATATTTGTCTTAAGTGGGGACTATTTTACTGAGTTAGGACCAATATTTGTCTCAAGTGGGGACTATTTTACTGAGTTAGGAGCAATATTTGTCTCAAGTGGGGACTATTTTACCGAGTTAGGACCAATATTTGTCTCAAGTGGGGACTATTTTACTGAGTTAGGACCAATATTTGTCTCAAGTGGGTACTATTTTACTGAGTTAGGACCAATATTTGTCTTAAGTGGGGACTATTTTACTGAGTTAGGACCAATATTTGTCTCAAGTGGGGACTATTTTACTGAGTTAGGACCAATATTTGTCTAAAGTGGGGACTATTTTACTGAGTTAGGACCAATATTTGTCTCAAGTGGGGACTATTTTATTGAGTTAGGACTAATATTGGTCTCAAGTGGGGACTATTTTACTGAGTTAGGACCAATATTTGTCTCAAGTGGGGACTATTTTACTGAGTTAGGACCAATATTTGTCTCAAGTGGGGACTATTTTATTGAGTTAGGACTAATATTGGTCTCAAGTGGGGACTATTTTACTGAGTTAGGACCAATATTTGTCTTAAGTGGGGACTATTTTACTGAGTTAGGACCAATATTTGTCTCAAGTGGGTACTATTTTACTGAGTTAGGACCAATATTTGTCTCAAGTGGAGACTATTTTACTGAGTTAGGACCAATATTTGTCTTAAGTGGGGACTATTTTACTGAGTTAGGACCAATATTTGTCTCAAGTGGGGACTATTTTACTGAGTTAGGACCAATATTTGTCTCAAGTGGGGACTATTTTATTGAGTTAGGACCAATATTTGTCTTAAGTGGGGACTATTTTACTGAGTTAGGACCAATATTTGTCTCAAGTGGGGACTATTTTACTGAGTTAGGACCAATATTTGTCTCAAGTGGGGACTATTTTACTGAGTTAGGACCAATATTTGTCTCAAGTGGGGACTATTTTACTGAGTTAGGACCAATATTTGTCTCAAGTGGGGACTATTTTATTGAGTTAGGACTAATATTGGTCTCAAGTGGGGACTATTTTACTGAGTTAGGACCAATATTTGTCTCAAGTGGGGACTATTTTACTGAGTTAGGACCAATATTTGTCTCAAGTGGGGACTATTTTACTGAGTTAGGACCAATATTTGTCTCAAGTGGGGACTATTTTACTGAGTTAGGACCAATATTTGTCTCAAGTGGAGACTATTTTACTGAGTTAGGACCAATATTTGTCTTAAGTGGGGACTATTTTACTGAGTTAGGACCAATATTTGTCTCAAGTGGGGACTATTTTACTGAGTTAGGACCAATATTTGTCTCAAGTGGGGACTATTTTATTGAGTTAGGACTAATATTGGTCTCAAGTGGGGACTATTTTACTGAGTTAGGACCAATATTTGTCTTAAGTGGGGACTATTTTACTGAGTTAGGACCAATATTTGTCTCAAGTGGGTACTATTTTACTGAGTTAGGACCAATATTTGTCTCAAGTGGGGACTATTTTACTGAGTTAGGACCAATATTTGTCTCAAGTGGGGACTATTTTACTGAGTTAGGACCAATATTGGTCTCAAGTGGGGACTATTTTATTGAGATAGGACTAATATTTGTCTCAAGTGGGGACTATTTTACTGAGTTAGGACCAATATTTGTCTCAAGTGGGTACTATTTTACTGAGTTAGGAGCAATATTTGTCTCAAGTGGGGACTATTTTACTGAGTTAGGACCAATATTTGTCTCAAGTGGGGACTATTTTACTGAGTTAGGAGCAATATTTGTCTCAAGTGGGGACTATTTTACTGAGTTAGGACCAATATTTGTCTCAAGTGGGGACTATTTTACTGAGTTAGGACCAATATTTGTCTCAAGTGGGGACTATTTTACTGAGTTAGGAGCAATATTTGTCTCAAGTGGGGACTATTTTACTGAGTTAGGACCAATATTTGTCTCAAGTGGGGACTATTTTACTGAGTTAGGACCAATATTTGTCTCAAGTGGGGACTATTTTACTGAGTTAGGACCAATATTTGTCTTAAGTGGGGACTATTTTACTGAGTTAGGACCAATATTTGTCTCAAGTGGGGACTATTTTACTGAGTTAGGACCAATATTTGTCTCAAGTGGGGACTATTTTACTGAGTTAGGACCAATATTTGTCTCAAGTGGGGACTATTTTACTGAGTTAGGACTAATATTTGTCTCAAGTGGGGACTATTTTACCGAGTTAGGACCAATATTTGTCTTAAGTGGGGACTATTTTACTGAGTTAGGACTAATATTTGTCTCAAGTGGGGACTATTTTACTGAGTTAGGACCAATATTTGTCTTGAGTGGGGACTATTTTACTGAGTTAGGACTAATATTTGTCTCAAGTGGGGACTATTTTACCGAGTTTGGACCAATATTTGTCTTAAGTGGGGACTATTTTACTGAGTTAGGACTAATATTTGTCTCAATTGGGGACTATTTTACTGAGTTAGGTCCAATATTTGTCTTAAGTGGGGACTATTTTACTGAGTTAGGACCAATATTTGTCTCAAGTGGGGACTATTTTACTGAGTTAGGAGCAATATTTGTCTCAAGTGGGGACTATTTTACCGAGTTAGGACCAATATTTGTCTCAAGTGGGGACTATTTTACTGAGTTAGGACCAATATTTGTCTCAAGTGGGTACTATTTTACTGAGTTAGGACCAATATTTGTCTTAAGTGGGGACTATTTTACTGAGTTAGGACCAATATTTGTCTCAAGTGGGGACTATTTTACTGAGTTAGGACCAATATTTGTCTCAAGTGGGGACTATTTTACTGAGTTAGGACCAATATTTGTCTCAAGTGGGGACTATTTTATTGAGTTAGGACTAATATTGGTCTCAAGTGGGGACTATTTTACTGAGTTAGGACCAATATTTGTCTCAAGTGGGGACTATTTTACTGAGTTAGGACCAATATTTGTCTCAAGTGGGGACTATTTTATTGAGTTAGGACTAATATTGGTCTCAAGTGGGGACTATTTTACTGAGTTAGGACCAATATTTGTCTTAAGTGGGGACTATTTTACTGAGTTAGGACCAATATTTGTCTCAAGTGGGTACTATTTTACTGAGTTAGGACCAATATTTGTCTCAAGTGGAGACTATTTTACTGAGTTAGGACCAATATTTGTCTTAAGTGGGGACTATTTTACTGAGTTAGGACCAATATTTGTCTCAAGTGGGGACTATTTTACTGAGTTAGGACCAATATTTGTCTCAAGTGGGGACTATTTTATTGAGTTAGGACCAATATTTGTCTTAAGTGGGGACTATTTTACTGAGTTAGGACCAATATTTGTCTCAAGTGGGGACTATTTTACTGAGTTAGGACCAATATTTGTCTCAAGTGGGGACTATTTTACTGAGTTAGGACCAATATTTGTCTCAAGTGGGGACTATTTTACTGAGTTAGGACCAATATTTGTCTCAAGTGGGGACTATTTTATTGAGTTAGGACTAATATTGGTCTCAAGTGGGGACTATTTTACTGAGTTAGGACCAATATTTGTCTCAAGTGGGGACTATTTTACTGAGTTAGGACCAATATTTGTCTCAAGTGGGGACTATTTTACTGAGTTAGGACCAATATTTGTCTCAAGTGGGGACTATTTTACTGAGTTAGGACCAATATTTGTCTCAAGTGGAGACTATTTTACTGAGTTAGGACCAATATTTGTCTTAAGTGGGGACTATTTTACTGAGTTAGGACCAATATTTGTCTCAAGTGGGGACTATTTTACTGAGTTAGGACCAATATTTGTCTCAAGTGGGGACTATTTTATTGAGTTAGGACTAATATTGGTCTCAAGTGGGGACTATTTTACTGAGTTAGGACCAATATTTGTCTTAAGTGGGGACTATTTTACTGAGTTAGGACCAATATTTGTCTCAAGTGGGTACTATTTTACTGAGTTAGGACCAATATTTGTCTCAAGTGGGGACTATTTTACTGAGTTAGGACCAATATTTGTCTCAAGTGGGGACTATTTTACTGAGTTAGGACCAATATTGGTCTCAAGTGGGGACTATTTTATTGAGATAGGACTAATATTTGTCTCAAGTGAGGACTATTTTACTGAGTTAGGACCAATATTTGTCTCAAGTGGGTACTATTTTACTGAGTTAGGACCAATATTTGTCTCAAGTGGAGACTATTTTACTGAGTTAGGACCAATATTTGTCTCAAGTGGGGACTATTTTACTGAGTTAGGACCAATATTTGTCTCAAGTGGGGACTATTTTACTGAGTTAGGACCAATATTTGTCTCAAGTGGGGACTATTTTACTGAGTTAGGACCAATATTTGTCTCAAGTGGGGACTATTTCACTGAGTTAGGACCAATATTTGTCTCAAGTGGGGACTATTTTACTGAGTTAGGACCAATATTGGTCTCAAGTGGGGACTATTTTACTGAGTTAGGACCAATATTTGTCTTAAGTGGGGACTATTTTACTGAGTTAGGACCAATATTTGTCTCAAGTGGGGACTATTTTACTGAGTTAGGACCAATATTTGTCTCAAGTGGGGACTATTTTACTGAGTAGGACCAATATTTGTCTTAAGTGGGGACTATTTTACTGAGTTAGGACCAATATTTGTCTCAAGTGGGGACTATTTTACTGAGTTAGGACGAATATTTGTCTCAAGTGGGGACTATTTTACTGAGTTAGGACCAATATTTGTCTCAAGTGGGTACTATTTTACTGAGTTAGGACCAATATTTGTCTCAAGTGGGGACTATTTTACTGAGTTAGGACCAATATTTGTCTCAAGTGGGGACTATTTTATTGAGTTAGGACTAATATTGGTCTCAAGTGGGGACTATTTTACTGAGTTAGGACCAATATTTGTCTTAAGTGGGGACTATTTTACTGAGTTAGGACCAATATTTGTCTCAAGTGGGGACTATTTTACTGAGTTAGGACCAATATTTGTCTCAAGTGTGTACTATTTTACTGAGTTAGGACCAATATTTGTCTTAAGTGGGGACTATTTTACTGAGTTAGGACCAATATTTGTCTTAAGTGGGGACTATTTTACTGAGTTAGGACCAATATTTGTCTCAAGTGGGGACTATTTTACTGAGTTAGGACCAATATTTGTCTCAAGTGGGGACTATTTTACTGAGTTAGGACCAATATTTGTCTCAAGTGGGGACTATTTTACTGAGTTAGGACCAATATTTGTCTCAAGTGGGGACTGATTTACTGAGTTAGGACCAATATTTGTCTCAAGTGGGGACTATTTTATTGAGTTAGGACTAATATTTGTCTCAAGTGGGGACTATTTTACTGAGTTAGGACCAATATTTGTCTCAAGTGGGGACTATTTTACTGAGTTAGGACTAATATTGGTCTCAAGTGGGGACTATTTTACTGAGTTAGGACCAATATTTGTCTTAAGTGGGGACTATTTCACTGAGTTAGGACCAATATTGGTCTCAAGTGGGGACTATTTTACTGAGTTAGGACCAATATTTGTCTCAATTGGGTACTATTTTACTGAGTTAGGACCAATATTTGTCTCAAGTGGGTACTATTTTACTGAGTTAGGACCAATATTTGTCTTAAGTGGGGACTATTTTATTGAGTTAGGACTAATATTTGTCTCAAGTGGGGACTATTTTACTGAGTTAGGACCAATATTTGTCTTAAGTGGGGACTATTTTATTGAGTTAGGACTAATATTTGTCTCAAGTGGGGACTATTTTACTGAGTTAGGACCAATATTTGTCTCAAGTGGGTACTATTTTACTGAGTTAGGACCAATATTTGTCTTAAGTGGGGACTATTTTATTGAGTTAGGACCAATATTTGTCTCAAGTGGGGACTATTTTACTGAGTTAGGACCAATATTTGTCTCAAGTGGGTACTATTTTACTGAGTTAGGACCAATATTTGTCTTAAGTGGGGACTATTTTATTGAGTTAGGACTAATATTTGTCTCAAGTGGGGACTATTTTACTGAGTTAGGACCAATATTTGTCTTAAGTGGGGACTATTTTATTGAGTTAGGACCAATATTTGTCTCAAGTGGGGACTATTTTACTGAGTTAGGACCAATATTTGTCTCAAGTGGGTACTATTTTACTGAGTTAGGACCAATATTTGTCTCAAGTGGGTACTATTTTACTGAGTTAGGACCAATATTTGTCTTAAGTGGGGACTATTTTATTGAGTTAGGACTAATATTTGTCTCAAGTGGGGACTATTTTACTGAGTTAGGACCAATATTTGTCTCAAGTGGGTACTATTTTACTGAGTTAGGACCAATATTTGTCTCAAGTGGGGACTATTTTACTGAGTTAGGACCAATATTTGTCTTAAGTGGGGACTATTTTATTGAGTCAGGACTAATATTTGTCTCAAGTGGGGACTATTTTACTGAGTTAGGACCAATATTTGTCTCAAGTGGGGACTATTTTACTGAGTTAGGACTAATATTGGTCTCAAGTGGGGACTATTTTACTGAGTTAGGACCAATATTTGTCTTAAGTGGGGACTATTTCACTGAGTTAGGACCAATATTGGTCTCAAGTGGGGACTATTTTACTGAGTTAGGACCAATATTTGTCTCAAGTGGGTACTATTTTACTGAGTTAGGACCAATATTTGTCTCAAGTGGGGACTATTTTACTGAGTTAGGACCAATATTTGTCTCAAGTGGGGACTATTTTATTGAGTTAGGACTAATATTGGTCTCAAGTGGGGACTATTTTACTGAGTTAGGACCAATATTTGTCTTAAGTGGGGACTATTTTACTGAGTTAGGACCAATATTTGTCTCAAGTGGGTACTATTTTACTGAGTTAGGACCAATATTTGTCTCAAGTGGGGACTATTTTACTGAGTTAGGACCAATATTTGTCTCAAGTGGGGACTATTTTACTGAGTTAGGACCAATATTTGTCTCAAGTGGGGACTATTTTATTGAGTTAGGACCAATATTTGTCTCAAGTGGGGACTATTTCACTGAGTTAGGACCAATATTTGTCTCAAGTGGGGACTATTTTACTGAGTTAGGACCAATATTTGTCTCAAGTGGGGACTATTTTACTGAGTTAGGACCAATATTTGTCTCAAGTGGGGACTATTTTACTGAGTTAGGACCAATATTTGTCTTAAGTGGGGACTATTTTACTGAGTTAGGACCAATATTTGTCTCAAGTGGGGACTATTTTACTGAGTTAGGACCAATATTGGTCTCAAGTGGGGACTATTTTACTGAGTTAGGACCAATATTTGTCTTAAGTGGGGACTATTTTACTGAGTTAGGACCAATATTTGTCTCAAGTGGGGACTATTTTACTGAGTTAGGACCAATATTTGTCTCAAGTGGGGACTATTTTACTGAGTTAGGACCAATATTTGTCTTAAGTGGGGACTATTTTACTGAGTTAGGACCAATATTTGTCTCAAGTGGGGACTATTTTACTGAGTTAGGACCAATATTTGTCTCAAGTGGGGACTATTTTACTGAGTTAGGACCAATATTTGTCTCAAGTGGGGACTATTTTACTGAGTTAGGACCAATATTTGTCTCAAGTGGGGACTATTTTACTGAGTTAGGACCAATATTTGTCTCAAGTGGGGACTATTTTACTGAGTTAGGACCAATATTTGTCTCAAGTGGGGACTATTTTACTGAGTTAGGACCAATATTTGTCTCAAGTGGGGACTATTTTACTGAGTTAGGACCAATATTTGTCTCAAGTGGGGACTATTTTACTGAGTTAGGACTAATATTTGTCTCAAGTGGGGACTATTTTACTGAGTTAGGACCAATATTTGTCTCAAGTGGGGACTATTTTACTGAGTTAGGACCAATATTTGTCTCAAGTGGGGACTATTTTACTGAGTTAGGACCAATATTTGTCTCAAGTGGGGACTATTTTACTGAGTTAGGACCAATATTTGTCTCAAGTGGGGACTATTTTACTGAGTTAGGACCAATATTTGTCTCAAGTGGGGACTATTTTACTGAGTTAGGACCAATATTTGTCTCAAGTGGGGACTATTTTACTGAGTTAGGACTAATATTTGTCTCAAGTGGGGACTATTTTACTGAGTTAGGAGCAATATTTGTCTCAAGTGGGGACTATTTTACTGAGTTAGGACCAATATTTGTCTCAAGTGGGGACTATTTTACTGAGTTAGGACCAATATTTGTCTCAAGTGGGGACTATTTTACTGAGTTAGGACCAATATTTGTCTTAAGTGGGGACTATTTTACTGAGTTAGGACCAATATTTGTCTCAAGTGGGGACTATTTTACTGAGTTAGGACCAATATTTGTCTCAAGTGGGGACTATTTTACTGAGTTAGGACCAATATTTGTCTCAAGTGGGGACTATTTTACTGAGTTAGGACCAATATTTGTCTCAAGTGGGTACTATTTTACTGAGTTAGGACTAATATTTGTCTCAAGTGGGGACTATTTTACTGAGTTAGGACTAATATTTGTCTCAAGTGGGGACTATTTTACTGAGTTAGGACCAATATTTGTCTTAAGTGGGGACTATTTTACTGAGTTAGGACCAATATTTGTCTCAAGTGGGGACTATTTTACTGAGTTAGGACCAATATTTGTCTCAAGTGGGTACTATTTTACTGAGTTAGGACCAATATTTGTCTCAAGTGGGGACTATTTTACTGAGTTAGGACCAATATTTGTCTTAAGTGGGGACTATTTTACTGAGTTAGGACCAATATTTGTCTCAAGTGGGGACTATTTTACTGAGTTAGGACCAATATTTGTCTCAAGTGGGGACTATTTTACTGAGTTAGGACCAATATTTGTCTCAAGTGGGGACTATTTTACTGAGTTAGGAGCAATATTTGTCTCAAGTGGGGACTATTTTACTGAGTTAGGACCAATATTTGTCTCAAGTGGGGACTATTTTACTGAGTTAGGACCAATATTTGTCTCAAGTGGGGACTATTTTACTGAGTTAGGACCAATATTTGTCTCAAGTGGGGACTATTTTATTGAGTTAGGACCAATATTTGTCTCAAGTGGGGACTATTTTAATGAGTTAGGACCAATATTTGTCTCAAGTGGGGACTATTTTATTGAGTTAGGACCAATATTTGTCTCAAGTGGGGACTATTTTACTGAGTTAGGACCAATATTTGTCTCAAGTGGGGACTATTTTACTGAGTTAGGACCAATATTTGTCTCAAGTGGGGACTATTTTACTGAGTTAGGACCAATATTTGTCTCAAGTGGGGACTATTTTATTGAGTTAGGACCAATATTTGTATCAAGTGGGGACTATTTTACTGAGTTAGGACCAATATTTGTCTCAAGTGGGGACTATTTTACTGAGTTAGGACCAATATTTGTCTTAAGTGGGGACTATTTTACTGAGTTAGGAGCAATATTTGTCTCAAGTGGGGACTATTTTACTGAGTTAGGACCAATATTTGTCTCAAGTGGGGACTATTTTATTGAGTTAGGACCAATATTTGTCTCAAGTGGGGACTATTTTACTGAGTTAGGACCAATATTTGTCTCAAGTGGGGACTATTTTACTGAGTTAGGACCAATATTTGTCTCAAGTGGGGACTATTTTACTGAGTTACGAGCAATATTTGTCTCAAGTGGGGACTATTTTACCGAGTTGGGACCAATATTTGTCTCAAGTGGGGACTATTTTACTGAGTTAGGACCAATATTTGTCTCAAGTGGGGACTATTTTACTGAGTTAGGACCAATATTTGTCTCAAGTGGGGACTATTTTACCGAGTTAGGACCAATATTTGTCTCAAGTGGGGACTATTTTACTGAGTTAGGACCAATATTTGTCTTAAGTGGGGACTATTTTACTGAGTTAGGAGCAATATTTGTCTCAAGTGGGGACTATTTTACCGAGTTGGGACCAATATTTGTCTCAAGTGGGGACTATTTTACTGAGTTAGGACCAATATTTGTCTCAAGTGGGGACTATTTTACTGAGTTAGGACCGATATTTGTCTTAAGTGGGGACTATTTTACTGAGTTAGGACCAATATTTGTCTCAAGTGGGGACTATTTTACTGAGTTAGGACCAATATTTGTCTTAAGTGGGGACTATTTTACTGAGTTAGGAGCAATATTTGTCTCAAGTGGGGACTATTTTACCGAGTTAGGACCAATATTTGTCTCAAGTGGGGACTATTTTATTGAGTTAGGACCAATATTTGTCTCAAGTGGGGACTATTTTACTGAGTTAGGACCAATATTTGTCTCAAGTGGGGACTATTTTACTGAGTTAGGACTAATATTTGTCTCAAGTGGGGACTATTTTACTGAGTTAGGAGCAATATTTGTCTCAAGTGGGGACTATTTTACTGAGTTAGGACCAAAATTTGTCTTAAGTGGGGACTATTTTACTGAGTTAGGAGCAATATTTGTCTCAAGTGGGGACTATTTTACCGAGTTAGGACCAATATTTGTCTCAAGTGGGGACTATTTTACTGAGTTTGGACCAATATTTGTCTCAAGTGGGGACTATTTTATTGAGTTAGGACCAATATTTGTCTTAAGTGGGGACTATTTTACTGAGTTAGGACCAATATTTGTCTCAAGTGGGGACTATTTTACTGAGTTAGGAGCAATATTTGTCTCAAGTGGGGACTATTTTACTGAGTTAGGACCAATATTTGTCTCAAGTGGGGACTATTTTATTGAGTTAGGACCAATATTTGTCTTAAGTGGGGACTATTTTACTGAGTTAGGACCAATATTTGTCTCAAGTGGGGACTATTTTACTGAGTTAGGAGCAATATTTGTCTCAAGTGGGGACTATTTTACTGAGTTAGGAGCAATATTTGTCTCAAGTGGGGACTATTTTACTGAGTTAGGACCAATATTTGTCTCAAGTGGGGACTATTTTATTGAGTTAGGACCAATATTTGTCTCAAGTGGGGACTATTTTACTGAGTTAGGACCAATATTTGTCTCAAGTGGGGACTATTTTACTGAGTTAGGAGCAATATTTGTCTCAAGTGGGGACTATTTTACTGAGTTAGGACCAATATTTGTCTCAAGTGGGGACTATTTTACCGAGTTAGGACCAATATTTGTCTCAAGTGGGGACTATTTTACTGAGTTAGGACCAATATTTGTCTCAAGTGGGGACTATTTTACTGAGTTAGGAGCAATATTTGTCTCAAGTGGGGACTATTTTACTGAGTTAGGAGCAATATTTGTCTCAAGTGGGGACTATTTTACCGAGTTAGGACCAATATTTGTCTCAAGTGGGGACTATTTTACTGAGTTAGGACCAATATTTGTCTCAAGTGGGGACTATTTTACTGAGTTAGGACCGATATTTGTCTTAAGTGGGGACTATTTTACCGAGTTAGGACCAATATTTGTCTCAAGTGGGGACTATTTTACTGAGTTAGGACCAATATTTGTCTCAAGTGGGTACTATTTTACTGAGTTAGGACCAATATTTGTCTTAAGTGGGGACTATTTTACTGAGTTAGGAGCAATATTTGTCTCAAGTTGGGACTATTTTACCGAGTTAGGACCAATATTTGTCTCAAGTGGGGACTATTTTACTGAGTTAGGACCAATATTTGTCTCAAGTGGGGACTATTTTACTGAGTTAGGACCAATATTTGTCTCAAGTGGGGACTATTTTACTGAGTTAGGACCAATATTTGTCTCAAGTGGGGACTATTTTACTGAGTTAGGACCAATATTTGTCTCAAGTGGGGACTATTTTACTGAGTTAGGAGCAATATTTGTCTCAAGTGGGGACTATTTTACTGAGTTAGGACCAATATTTGTCTCAAGTGGGGACTATTTTATTGAGTTAGGACCAATATTTGTCTTAAGTGGGGACTATTTTACTGAGTTAGGACCAATATTTGTCTCAAGTGGGGACTATTTTACTGAGTTAGGAGCAATATTTGTCTCAAGTGGGGACTATTTTACTGAGTTAGGACCAATATTTGTCTCAAGTGGGGACTATTTTACCGAGTTAGGACCAATATTTGTCTCAAGTGGGGACTATTTTACTGAGTTAGGACCAATATTTGTCTCAAGTGGGGACTATTTTACTGAGTTAGGACCAATATTTGTCTCAAGTGGGGACTATTTTACCGAGTTAGGACCAATATTTGTCTCAAGTGGGGACTATTTTACTGAGTTAGGACTAATATTTGTCTCAAGTGGGGACTATTTTACCGAGTTAGGACCAATATTTGTCTCAAGTGGGGACTATTTTACTGAGTTAGGACCAATATTTGTCTCAAGTGGGGACTATTTTACTGAGTTAGGAGCAATATTTGTCTCAAGTGGGGACTATTTTACCGAGTTAGGACCAATATTTGTCTCAAGTGGGGACTATTTTACTGAGTTAGGACCAATATTTGTCTCAAGTGGGGACTATTTTACTGAGTTAGGACCGATATTTGTCTTAAGTGGGGACTATTTTACCGAGTTAGGACCAATATTTGTCTCAAGTGGGGACTATTTTACTGAGTTAGGACCAATATTTGTCTCAAGTGGGTACTATTTTACTGAGTTAGGACCAATATTTGTCTTAAGTGGGGACTATTTTACTGAGTTAGGAGCAATATTTGTCTCAAGTGGGGACTATTTTACCGAGTTAGGACCAATATTTGTCTCAAGTGGGGACTATTTTACTGAGTTAGGACCAATATTTGTCTCAAGTGGGGACTATTTTACTGAGCTAGGACCAATATTTGTCTTAAGTGGGGACTATTTTACTGAGTTAGGAGCAATATTTGTCTCAAGTGGGGACTATTTTACCGAGTTAGGACCAATATTTGTCTCAAGTGGGGACTATTTTACTGAGTTAGGACCAATATTTGTCTCAAGTGGGTACTATTTTACTGAGTTAGGACCAATATTTGTCTCAAGTGGGGACTATTTTACTGAGTTAGGACTAATATTTGTCTTAAGTGGGGACTATTTTACTGAGTTAGGACCAATATTTGTCTCAAGTGGGTACTATTTTACTGAGTTAGGAGCAATATTTGTCTCAAGTGGGGACTATTTTACTGAGTTAGGACCAATATTTGTCTCAAGTGGGGACTATTTTACCGAGTTAGGACCAATATTTGTCTCAAGTGGGGACTATTTTACTGAGTTAGGACCAATATTTGTCTCATGTGGGTACTATTTTACTGAGTTAGGACCAATATTTGTCTCAAGTGGGGACTATTTTACTGAGTTAGGACCAATATTTGTCTCAAGTGGGTACTATTTTACTGAGTTAGGAGCAATATTTGTCTCAAGTGGGGACTATTTTACTGAGTTAGGAGCAATATTTGTCTCAAGTGGGGACTATTTTACTGAGTTAGGAGCAATATTTGTCTCAAGTGGGGACTATTTTACTGAGTTAGGACCAATATTTGTCTCAAGTGGGGACTATTTTACTGAGTTAGGACCAATATTTGTCTCAAGTGGGGACTATTTTACTGAGTTAGGACCAATATTTGTCTCAAGTGGGGACTATTTTATTGAGTTAGGACCAATATTTGTCTCAAGTGGGGACTATTTTACTGAGTTAGGACCAATATTTGTCTCAAGTGGGGAGTATTTTATTGAGTTAGGACCAATATTTGTCTCAAGTGGGGACTATTTTACTGAGTTAGGACCAATATTTGTCTCAAGTGGGGACTATTTTACTGAGTTAGGACCAATATTTGTCTCAAGTGGGGACTATTTTACTGAGTTAGGACCAATATTTGTCTCAAGTGGGGACTATTTTACTGAGTTAGGACCAATATTTGTCTTAAGTGGGGACTATTTTACTGAGTTAGGAGCAATATTTGTCTCAAGTGGGGACTATTTTACCGAGTTGGGACCAATATTTGTCTCAAGTGGGGACTATTTTACTGAGTTAGGACCAATATTTGTCTCAAGTGGGGACTATTTTACTGAGTTAGGACCGATATTTGTCTTAAGTGGGGACTATTTTACTGAGTTAGGACCAATATTTGTCTCAAGTGGGGACTATTTTACTGAGTTAGGACCAATATTTGTCTTAAGTGGGGACTATTTTACTGAGTTAGGAGCAATATTTGTCTCAAGTGGGGACTATTTTACCGAGTTAGGACCAATATTTGTCTCAAGTGGGGACTATTTTATTGAGTTAGGACCAATATTTGTCTCAAGTGGGGACTATTTTACTGAGTTAGGACCAATATTTGTCTCAAGTGGGGACTATTTTACTGAGTTAGGACTAATATTTGTCTCAAGTGGGGACTATTTTACTGAGTTAGGACCAATATTTGTCTCAAGTGGGGACTATTTTACTGAGTTAGGACCAATATTTGTCTCAAGTGGGGACTATTTTACTGAGTTAGGACCAATATTTGTCTCAAGTGGGGACTATTTTACTGAGTTAGGACCAATATTTGTCTCAAGTGGGGACTATTTTACTGAGTTAGGACCAATATTTGTCTCAAGTGGGGACTATTTTACTGAGTTAGGACCAATATTTGTCTCAAGTGGGGACTATTTTACTGAGTTAGGACCAATATTTGTCTCAAGTGGGGACTATTTTACTGAGTTAGGACCAATATTTGTCTCAAGTGGGGACTATTTTATTGAGTTAGGACCAATATTTGTCTTAAGTGGGGACTATTTTACTGAGTTAGGAGCAATATTTGTCTCAAGTGGGGACTATTTTACCGAGTTGGGACCAATATTTGTCTCAAGTGGGGACTATTTTACTGAGTTAGGACCAATATTTGTCTCAAGTGGGGACTATTTTACTGAGTTAGGACCGATATTTGTCTTAAGTGGGGACTATTTTACTGAGTTAGGACCAATATTTGTCTCAAGTGGGGACTATTTTACTGAGTTAGGACCAATATTTGTCTTAAGTGGGGACTATTTTACTGAGTTAGGAGCAATATTTGTCTCAAGTGGGGACTATTTTACCGAGTTAGGACCAATATTTGTCTCAAGTGGGGACTATTTTATTGAGTTAGGACCAATATTTGTCTCAAGTGGGGACTATTTTACTGAGTTAGGACCAATATTTGTCTCAAGTGGGGACTATTTTACCGAGTTAGGACCAATATTTGTCTCAAGTGGGGACTATTTTATTGAGTTAGGACCAATATTTGTCTCAAGTGGGGACTATTTTACTGAGTTAGGACCAATATTTGTCTCAAGTGGGGACTATTTTACTGAGTTAGGACCAATATTTGTCTCAAGTGGGTACTATTTTACTGAGTTAGGACCAATATTTGTCTCAAGTGGGGACTATTTTATTGAGTTAGGACCAATATTTGTCTCAAGTGGGGACTATTTTACTGAGTTAGGACCAATATTTGTCTCAAGTGGGGACTATTTTACTGAGTTAGGACCAATATTTGTCTCAAGTGGGGACTATTTTACTGAGTTAGGACCAATATTTGTCTCAAGTGGGTACTATTTTACTGAGTTAGGACCAATATTTGTCTCAAGTGGGGACTATTTTACTGAGTTAGGAGCAATATTTGTCTCAAGTGGTGACTATTTTACTGAGTTAGGACCAATATTTGTCTCAAGTGGGGACTATTTTACTGAGTTAGGACCAATATTTGTCTCAAGTGGGGACTATTTTACTGAGTTAGGACCAATATTTGTCTCAAGTGGGTACTATTTTACTGAGTTAGGAGCAATATTTGTCTCAAGTGGGGACTATTTTACTGAGTTAGGACCAATATTTGTCTCAAGTGGGGACTATTTTACTGAGTTAGGACCAATATTTGTCTCAAGTGGGGACTATTTTACTGAGTTAGGACCAATATTTGTCTCAAGTGGGTACTATTTTACTGAGTTAGGACCAATATTTGTCTCAAGTGGGGACTATTTTACTGAGTTAGGACCAATATTTGTCTCAAGTGGGGACTATTTTACTGAGTTAGGACCAATATTTGTCTCAAGTGGGGACTATTTTACTGAGTTAGGACCAATATTTGTCTCAAGTGGGGACTATTTTATTGAGTTAGGACCAATATTTGTCTCAAGTGGGGACTATTTTACTGAGTTAGGAGCAATATTTGTCTCAAGTGGGGACTATTTTATTGAGTTAGGACCAATATTTGTCTCAAGTGGGGACTATTTTACTGAGTTAGGAGCAATATTTGTCTCAAGTGGGGACTATTTTACTGAGTTAGGAGCAATATTTGTCTCAAGTGGGGACTATTTTACTGAGTTAGGAGCAATATTTGTCTCAAGTGGGGACTATTTTACTGAGTTAGGACCAATATTTGTCTCAAGTGGGGACTATTTTACTGAGTTAGGACCAATATTTGTCTCAAGTGGGGACTATTTTACTGAGTTAGGACCAATATTTGTCTCAAGTGGGGACTATTTTACTGAGTTAGGAGCAATATTTGTCTCAAGTGGGGACTATTTTACCGAGTTAGGACCAATATTTGTCTCAAGTGGGGACTATTTTATTGAGTTAGGACCAATATTTGTCTCAAGTGGGGACTATTTTACTGAGTTAGGACCAATATTTGTCTCAAGTGGGGACTATTTTAATGAGTTAGGACCAATATTTGTCTCAAGTGGGGACTATTTTACTGAGTTAGGACCAATATTTGTCTCAAGTGGGGACTATTTTATTGAGTTAGGACCAATATTTGTCTCAAGTGGGGACTATTTTACTGAGTTAGGACCAATATTTGTATCAAGTGGGGACTATTTTACTGAGTTAGGACCAATATTTGTCTTAAGTGGGGACTATTTTACTGAGTTAGGAGCAATATTTGTCTCAAGTGGGGACTATTTTACTGAGTTAGGACCAATATTTGTCTCAAGTGGGGACTATTTTATTGAGTTAGGACCAATATTTGTCTCAAGTGGGGACTATTTTACTGAGTTAGGACCAATATTTGTCTCAAGTGGGGACTATTTTACTGAGTTAGGACCAATATTTGTCTCAAGTGGGGACTATTTTACTGAGTTAGGAGCAATATTTGTCTCAAGTGGGGACTATTTTACCGAGTTGGGACCAATATTTGTCTCAAGTGGGGACTATTTTACTGAGTTAGGACCAATATTTGTCTCAAGTGGGGACTATTTTACTGAGTTAGGACCAATATTTGTCTCAAGTGGGGACTATTTTACCGAGTTAGGACCAATATTTGTCTCAAGTGGGGACTATTTTACTGAGTTAGGACCAATATTTGTCTTAAGTGGGGACTATTTTACTGAGTTAGGAGCAATATTTGTCTCAAGTGGGGACTATTTTACCGAGTTGGGACCAATATTTGTCTCAAGTGGGGACTATTTTACTGAGTTAGGACCAATATTTGTCTCAAGTGGGGACTATTTTACTGAGTTAGGACCGATATTTGTCTTAAGTGGGGACTATTTTACTGAGTTAGGACCAATATTTGTCTCAAGTGGGGACTATTTTACTGAGTTAGGACCAATATTTGTCTTAAGTGGGGACTATTTTACTGAGTTAGGAGCAATATTTGTCTCAAGTGGGGACTATTTTACCGAGTTAGGACCAATATTTGTCTCAAGTGGGGACTATTTTATTGAGTTAGGACCAATATTTGTCTCAAGTGGGGACTATTTTACTGAGTTAGGACCAATATTTGTCTCAAGTGGGGACTATTTTACTGAGTTAGGACTAATATTTGTCTCAAGTGGTGACTATTTTACTGAGTTAGGACCAATATTTGTCTCAAGTGGGGACTATTTTACTGAGTTAGGACCAATATTTGTCTCAAGTGGGGACTATTTTACTGAGTTAGGACCAATATTTGTCTCAAGTGGGGACTATTTTACTGAGTTAGGACCAATATTTGTCTCAAGTGGGGACTATTTTACTGAGTTAGGACCAATATTTGTCTCAAGTGGGGACTATTTTACTGAGTTAGGACCAATATTTGTCTCAAGTGGGGACGTTTTTACTGAGTTAGGACCAATATTTGTCTCAAGTGGGGACTATTTTACTGAGTTAGGACCAATATTTGTCTCAAGTGGGGACTATTTTATTGAGTTAGGACCAATATTTGTCTTAAGTGGGGACTATTTTACTGAGTAAGGACCAATATTTGTCTTAAGTGGGGACTATTTTACTGAGTTAGGACCAATATTTGTCTCAAGTGGGGACTATTTTACTGAGTTAGGACCAATATTTGTCTTAAGTGGGGACTATTTTACTGAGTTAGGAGCAATATTTGTCTCAAGTGGGGACTATTTTATTGAGTTAGGACCAATATTTGTCTCAAGTGGGGACTATTTTACTGAGTTAGGACCAATATTTGTCTCATGTGGGGACTATTTTACTGAGTTAGGACCAATATTTGTCTTAAGTGGGGACTATTTTATTGAGTTAGGACTAATATTTGTCTCAAGTGGGGACTATTTTACTGAGTTAGGACTAATATTTGTCTCAAGTGGGGACTATTTTACTGAGTTAGGAGCAATATTTGTCTCAAGTGGGGACTATTTTACTGAGTTAGGACCAAAATTTGTCTTAAGTGGGGACTATTTTACTGAGTTAGGAGCAATATTTGTCTCAAGTGGGGACTATTTTACCGAGTTAGGACCAATATTTGTCTCAAGTGGGGACTATTTTACTGAGTTTGGACCAATATTTGTCTCAAGTGGGGACTATTTTATTGAGTTAGGACCAATATTTGTCTTAAGTGGGGACTATTTTACTGAGTTAGGACCAATATTTGTCTCAAGTGGGGACTATTTTACTGAGTTAGGAGCAATATTTGTCTCAAGTGGGGACTATTTTACTGAGTTAGGACCAATATTTGTCTCAAGTGGGGACTATTTTATTGAGTTAGGACCAATATTTGTCTTAAGTGGGGACTATTTTACTGAGTTAGGACCAATATTTGTCTCAAGTGGGGACTATTTTACTGAGTTAGGAGCAATATTTGTCTCAAGTGGGGACTATTTTACTGAGTTAGGAGCAATATTTGTCTCAAGTGGGGACTATTTTACTGAGTTAGGACCAATATTTGTCTCAAGTGGGGACTATTTTATTGAGTTAGGACCAATATTTGTCTCAAGTGGGGACTATTTTACTGAGTTAGGACCAATATTTGTCTCAAGTGGGGACTATTTTACTGAGTTAGGAGCAATATTTGTCTCAAGTGGGGACTATTTTACTGAGTTAGGACCAATATTTGTCTCAAGTGGGGACTATTTTACCGAGTTAGGACCAATATTTGTCTCAAGTGGGGACTATTTTACTGAGTTAGGACCAATATTTGTCTCAAGTGGGGACTATTTTACTGAGTTAGGAGCAATATTTGTCTCAAGTGGGGACTATTTTACTGAGTTAGGAGCAATATTTGTCTCAAGTGGGGACTATTTTACCGAGTTAGGACCAATATTTGTCTCAAGTGGGGACTATTTTACTGAGTTAGGACCAATATTTGTCTCAAGTGGGGACTATTTTACTGAGTTAGGACCGATATTTGTCTTAAGTGGGGACTATTTTACCGAGTTAGGACCAATATTTGTCTCAAGTGGGGACTATTTTACTGAGTTAGGACCAATATTTGTCTCAAGTGGGTACTATTTTACTGAGTTAGGACCAATATTTGTCTTAAGTGGGGACTATTTTACTGAGTTAGGAGCAATATTTGTCTCAAGTTGGGACTATTTTACCGAGTTAGGACCAATATTTGTCTCAAGTGGGGACTATTTTACTGAGTTAGGACCAATATTTGTCTCAAGTGGGGACTATTTTACTGAGTTAGGACCAATATTTGTCTCAAGTGGGGACTATTTTACTGAGTTAGGACCAATATTTGTCTCAAGTGGGGACTATTTTACTGAGTTAGGACCAATATTTGTCTCAAGTGGGGACTATTTTACTGAGTTAGGAGCAATATTTGTCTCAAGTGGGGACTATTTTACTGAGTTAGGACCAATATTTGTCTCAAGTGGGGACTATTTTATTGAGTTAGGACCAATATTTGTCTTAAGTGGGGACTATTTTACTGAGTTAGGACCAATATTTGTCTCAAGTGGGGACTATTTTACTGAGTTAGGAGCAATATTTGTCTCAAGTGGGGACTATTTTACTGAGTTAGGACCAATATTTGTCTCAAGTGGGGACTATTTTACCGAGTTAGGACCAATATTTGTCTCAAGTGGGGACTATTTTACTGAGTTAGGACCAATATTTGTCTCAAGTGGGGACTATTTTACTGAGTTAGGACCAATATTTGTCTCAAGTGGGGACTATTTTACTGAGTTAGGAGCAATATTTGTCTCAAGTGGGGACTATTTTACTGAGTTAGGACTAATATTTGTCTCAAGTGGGGACTATTTTACTGAGTTAGGACCAATATTTGTCTCAAGTGGGGACTATTTTACTGAGTTAGGACCAATATTTGTCTCAAGTGGGGACTATTTTACCGAGTTAGGACCAATATTTGTCTCAAGTGGGGACTATTTTACTGAGTTAGGACTAATATTTGTCTCAAGTGGGGACTATTTTACCGAGTTAGGACCAATATTTGTCTCAAGTGGGGACTATTTTACTGAGTTAGGACCAATATTTGTCTCAAGTGGGGACTATTTTACTGAGTTAGGAGCAATATTTGTCTCAAGTGGGGACTATTTTACCGAGTTAGGACCAATATTTGTCTCAAGTGGGGACTATTTTACTGAGTTAGGACCAATATTTGTCTCAAGTGGGGACTATTTTACTGAGTTAGGACCGATATTTGTCTTAAGTGGGGACTATTTTACCGAGTTAGGACCAATATTTGTCTCAAGTGGGGACTATTTTACTGAGTTAGGACCAATATTTGTCTCAAGTGGGTACTATTTTACTGAGTTAGGACCAATATTTGTCTTAAGTGGGGACTATTTTACTGAGTTAGGAGCAATATTTGTCTCAAGTGGGGACTATTTTACCGATTTAGGACCAATATTTGTCTCAAGTGGGGACTATTTTACTGAGTTAGGACCAATATTTGTCTCAAGTGGGGACTATTTTACTGAGCTAGGACCAATATTTGTCTTAAGTGGGGACTATTTTACTGAGTTAGGAGCAATATTTGTCTCAAGTGGGGACTATTTTACCGAGTTAGGACCAATATTTGTCTCAAGTGGGGACTATTTTACTGAGTTAGGACCAATATTTGTCTCAAGTGGGTACTATTTTACTGAGTTAGGACCAATATTTGTCTCAAGTGGGGACTATTTTACTGAGTTAGGACTAATATTTGTCTTAAGTGGGGACTATTTTACTGAGTTAGGACCAATATTTGTCTCAAGTGGGTACTATTTTACTGAGTTAGGAGCAATATTTGTCTCAAGTGGGGACTATTTTACTGAGTTAGGACCAATATTTGTCTCAAGTGGGGACTATTTTACCGAGTTAGGACCAATATTTGTCTCAAGTGGGGACTATTTTACTGAGTTAGGACCAATATTTGTCTCAAGTGGGTACTATTTTACTGAGTTAGGACCAATATTTGTCTCAAGTGGGGACTATTTTACTGAGTTAGGACCAATATTTGTCTCAAGTGGGTACTATTTTACTGTGTTAGGAGCAATATTTGTCTCAAGTGGGGACTATTTTACTGAGTTAGGAGCAATATTTGTCTCAAGTGGGGACTATTTTACCGAGTTAGGACCAATATTTGTCTCAAGTGGGTACTATTTTACTGAGTTAGGAGCAATATTTGTCTTAAGTGGGGACTATTTTACTGAGTTAGGAGCAATATTTGTCTCAAGTGGGGACTATTTTACCGAGTTAGGACCAATATTTGTCTCAAGTGGGGACTATTTTACTGAGTTAGGACCAATATTTGTCTCAAGTGGGTACTATTTTACTGAGTTGGGACCAATATTTGTCTCAAGTGGGGACTATTTTACTGAGTTAGGACCAATATTTGTCTCAAGTGGGTACTATTTTACTGAGTTAGGAGCAATATTTGTCTCAAGTGGGGACTATTTTACTGAGTTAGGAGCAATATTTGTCTCAAGTGGGGACTATTTTACTGAGTTAGGACCAATATTTGTCTCAAGTGGGTACTATTTTACTGAGTTAGGAGCAATATTTGTCTCAAGTGGGGACTATTTTACTGAGTTAGGAGCAATATTTGTCTCAAGTGGGGACTATTTTACCGAGTTAGGACCAATATTTGTCTCAAGTGGGTACTATTTTACTGAGTTAGGAGCAATATTTGTCTTAAGTGGGGACTATTTTACTGAGTTCGGAGCAATATTTGTCTCAAGTGGGGACTATTTTACCGAGTTAGGACCAATATTTGTCTCAAGTGGGGACTATTTTACTGCGTTAGGACCAATATTTGTCTCAAGTGGGTACTATTTTACTGAGTTAGGACCAATATTTGTCTCAAGTGGGGACTATTTTACTGAGTTAGGAGCAATATTTGTCTCAAGTGGGGACTATTTTACCGAGTTAGGACCAATATTTGTCTCAAGTGGGGACTATTTTACTGAGTTAGGACCAATATTTGTCTCAAGTGGGGACTATTTTACTGAGTTAGGACCAATATTTGTCTTAAGTGGGGACTATTTTACTGAGTTAGGAGCAATATTTGTCTCAAGTGGGGACTATTTTACCGAGTTAGGACCAAAATTTGTCTCAAGTGGGGACTATTTTACTGAGTTAGGACCAATATTTGTCTCAAGTGGGTACTATTTTACTGAGTTAGGACCAATATTTGTCTCAAGTGGGGACTATTTTACTGAGTTAGGACTAATATTTGTCTTAAGTGGGGACTATTTTACTGAGTTAGGACCAATATTTGTCTCAAGTGGGGACTATTTTACTGAGTTAGGACCAATATTGGTCTCAAGTGGGGACTATTTTATTGAGTTAGGACCAATATTTGTCTCAAGTGGGGACTATTTTATTGAGTTAGGACCAATATTTGTCTCAAGTGGGGACTATTTTACTGAGTTAGGACCAATATTTGTCTCAAGTGGGGACTATTTTACTGAGTTAGGACTAATATTTGTCTTAAGTGGGGACTATTTTACTGAGTTAGGACCAATATTTGTCTCAAGTGGGGACTATTTTACTGAGTTAGGACCAATATTTGTCTCAAGTGGGTACTATTTTACTGAGTTAGGACCAATATTTGTCTCAAGTGGGGACTATTTTACTGAGTTAGGACCAATATTTGTCTCAAGTGGGGACTATTTTACTGAGTTAGGACCAATATTTGTCTCAAGTGGGGACTATTTTACTGAGTTAGGACCAATATTTGTCTCAAGTGGGGACTATTTTACTGAGTTAGGACCAATATTTGTCTCAAGTGGGGACTATTTTACTGAGTTAGGACCAATATTTGTCTCAAGTGGGGACTATTTTACTGAGTTAGGACCAATATTTGTCTCAAGTGGGGACTATTTTATTGAGTTAGGACCAATATTTGTCTCAAGTGAGGACTATTTTACTGAGTTAGGAGCAATATTTGTCTCAAGTGGGGACTATTTTACTGAGTTAGGACCAATATTTGTCTTAAGTGGGGACTATTTTACTGAGTTAGGACCAATATTTGTCTCAAGTGGGTACTATTTTACTGAGTTAGGACCAATATTTGTCTCAAGTGGGGACTATTTTACTGAGTTAGGACCAATATTTGTCTCAAGTGGGGACTATTTTACTGAGTTAGGACCAATATTTGTCTCAAGTGGGGACTATTTTACTGAGTTAGGACCAATATTTGTCTCAAGTGGGGACTATTTTATTGAGTTAGGACCAATATTTGTCTCAAGTGGGGACTATTTTACTGAGTTAGGAGTAATATTTGTCTTAAGTGGGTACTATTTTACTGAGTTAGGACCAATATTTGTCTCAAGTGGGTACTATTTTACTGAGTTAGGACCAATATTTGTCTCAAGTGGGTACTATTTTACTGAGTTAGGAGCAATATTTGTCTCAAGTGGGGACTATTTTACTGAGTTAGGAGCAATATTTGTCTCAAGTGGGGACTATTTTACCGAGTTAGGACCAATATTTGTCTCAAGTGGGGACTATTTTATTGAGTTAGGACCAATATTTGTCTCAAGTGGGGACTATTTTACTTAGTTAGGACCAATATTTGTCTCAAGTGGGGACTATTTTACTGAGTTAGGACCAATATTTGTCTCAAGTGGGTACTATTTTACTGAGTTAGGACCAATATTTGTCTCAAGTGGGGACTATTTTATTGAGTTAGGACCAATATTTGTCTCAAGTGGGGACTATTTTACTGAGTTAGGACCAATATTTGTCTCAAGTGGGGACTATTTTACTGAGTTAGGACCAATATTTGTCTCAAGTGGGGACTATTTTACTGAGTTAGGACCAATATTTGTCTCAAGTGGGTACTATTTTACTGAGTTAGGACCAATATTTGTCTCAAGTGGGGACTATTTTACTGAGTTAGGAGCAATATTTGTCTCAAGTGGGGACTATTTTACTGAGTTAGGACCAATATTTGTCTCAAGTGGGGACTATTTTACTGAGTTAGGACCAATATTTGTCTCAAGTGGGGACTATTTTACTGAGTTAGGACCAATATTTGTCTCAAGTGGGTACTATTTTACTGAGTTAGGACCAATATTTGTCTCAAGTGGGTACTATTTTACTGAGTTAGGAGCAATATTTGTCTCAAGTGGGGACTATTTTACTGAGTTAGGACCAATATTTGTCTCAAGTGGGGACTATTTTACTGAGTTAGGACCAATATTTGTCTCAAGTGGGGACTATTTTACTGAGTTAGGACCAATATTTGTCTCAAGTGGGTACTATTTTACTGAGTTAGGACCAATATTTGTCTCAAGTGGGGACTATTTTACTGAGTTAGGACCAATATTTGTCTCAAGTGGGGACTATTTTACTGAGTTAGGACCAATATTTGTCTCAAGTGGGGACTATTTTACTGAGTTAGGACCAATATTTGTCTCAAGTGGGGACTATTTTATTGAGTTAGGACCAATATTTGTCTCAAGTGGGGACTATTTTACTGAGTTAGGAGCAATATTTGTCTCAAGTGGGGACTATTTTATTGAGTTAGGACCAATATTTGTCTCAAGTGGGGACTATTTTACTGAGTTAGGAGCAATATTTGTCTCAAGTGGGGACTATTTTACTGAGTTAGGAGCAATATTTGTCTCAAGTGGGGACTATTTTACTGAGTTAGGAGCAATATTTGTCTCAAGTGGGGACTATTTTACTGAGTTAGGACCAATATTTGTCTCAAGTGGGGACTATTTTACTGAGTTAGGACCAATATTTGTCTCAAGTGGGGACTATTTTACTGAGTTAGGACCAATATTTGTCTCAAGTGGGGACTATTTTACTGAGTTAGGAGCAATATTTGTCTCAAGTGGGGACTATTTTACCGAGTTAGGACCAATATTTGTCTCAAGTGGGGACTATTTTATTGAGTTAGGACCAATATTTGTCTCAAGTGGGGACCATTTTACTGAGTTAGGACCAATATTTGTCTCAAGTGGGTACTATTTTACTGAGTTAGGAGCAATATTTGTCTCAAGTGGGGACTATTTTATTGAGTTAGGACCAATATTTGTCTCAAGTGGGGACCATTTTACTGAGTTAGGAGCAATATTTGTCTCAAGTGGGGACTATTTTACTGAGTTAGGAGCAATATTTGTCTCAAGTGGGGACTATTTTATTGAGTTAGGACCAATATTTGTCTCAAGTGGGGACCATTTTACTGAGTTAGGAGCAATATTTGTCTCAAGTGGGGACTATTTTACTGAGTTAGGAGCAATATTTGTCTCAAGTGGGGACTATTTTATTGAGTTAGGACCAATATTTGTCTCAAGTGGGGACTATTTTACTGAGTTAGGACCAATATTTGTCTCAAGTGGGGACTATTTTACTGAGTTAGGAGCAATATTTGTCTCAAGTGGGGACTATTTTATTGAGTTAGGACCAATATTTGTCTCAAGTGGGGACCATTTTACTGAGTTAGGACCAATATTTGTCTCAAGTGGGTACTATTTTACTGAGTTAGGACCAATATTTGTCTCAAGTGGGGACTATTTTATTGAGTTAGGACCAATATTTGTCTCAAGTGGGGACCATTTTACTGAGTTAGGAGCAATATTTGTCTCAAGTGGGGACTATTTTACTGAGTTAGGAGCAATATTTGTCTCAAGTGGGGACTATTTTATTGAGTTAGGACCAATATTTGTCTCAAGTGGGGACCATTTTACTGAGTTAAGACCAATATTTGTCTCAAGTGGGTACTATTTTACTGAGTTAGGACCAATATTTGTCTCAAGTGGGGACTATTTTACTGAGTTAGGACCAATATTTGTCTCAAGTGGGGACTATTTTATTGAGTTAGGACCAATATTTGTCTCAAGTGGGGACTATTTTACTGAGTTAGGACCAATATTTGTCTCAAGTGGGGACTATTTTACTGAGTTAGGAGCAATATTTGTCTTAAGTGGGTACTATTTTACTGAGTTAGGACCAATATTTGTCTCAAGTGGGGACTATTTTACTGAGTTAGGACCAATATTTGTCTCAAGTGGGGACTATTTTATTGAGTTAGGACCAATATTTGTCTCAAGTGGGGACTATTTTACTGAGTTAGGAGCAATATTTGTCTTAAGTGGGTACTATTTTACTGAGTTATTACCAATATTTGTCTCAAGTGGGTACTATTTTATTGAGTTAGGACCAATATTTGTCTCAAGTGGGGACTATTTTACTGAGTTAGGACTAATATTTGTCTCAAGTGGGGACTATTTTACTGAGTTAGGACCAATATTTGTCTCAAGTGGGTACTATTTTACTGAGTTAGGACCAATATTTGTCTCAAGTGGGGACTATTTTACTGAGTTAGGACCAATATTTGTCTCAAGTGGGTACTATTTTACTGAGTTAGGACCAATATTTGTCTCAAGTGGGGACTATTTTACTGAGTTAGGACCAATATTTGTCTCAAGTGGGGACTATTTTACTGAGTTAGGACCAATATTTGTCTTAAGTGGGGACTATTTTACTGAGTTAGGACCAATATTTGTCTTAAGTGGGGACTATTTTATTGAGTTAGGACTAATATTTGTCTCAAGTGGGGACTATTTTACTGAGTTAGGACCAATATTTGTCTCAAGTGGGGACTATTTTACTGAGTTAGGACCAATATTTGTCTCAAGTGGGTACTATTTTACTGAGTTAGGACCAATATTTGTCTCAAGTGGGGACTATTTTACTGAGTTAGGAGCAATATTTGTCTCAAGTGGGTACTATTTTACTGAGTTAGGACCAATATTTGTCTCAAGTGGGGACTATTTTACTGAGTTAGGACCAATATTTGTCTCAAGTGGGGACTATTTTACTGAGTTAGGACCAATATTTGTCTCAAGTGGGGACTATTTTACTGAGTTAGGACCAATATTTGTCTCAAGTGGGGACTATTTTACTGAGTTAGGACCAATATTTGTCTCAAGTGGGGACTATTTTACTGAGTTAGGAGCAATATTTGTCTCAAGTGGGGACTATTTTACTGAGTTAGGAGCAATATTTGTCTTAAGTGGGGACTATTTTATTGAGTTAGGACCAATATTTGTCTCAAGTGGGGACTATTTTACTGAGTTAGGACCAATATTTGTCTCAAGTGGGGACTATTTTACTGAGTTAGGACCAATATTTGTCTTAAGTGGGGACTATTTTATTGAGTTAGGACCAATATTTGTCTCAAGTGGGGACTATTTTACTGAGTTAGGACCAATATTTGTCTCAAGTGGGGACTATTTTACTGAGTTAGGACCAATATTTGTCTCAAGTGGGGACTATTTTACTGAGTTAGGACCAATATTTGTCTCAAGTGGGGACTATTTTACTGAGTTAGGACCAATATTTGTCTCAAGTGGGGACTATTTTACTGAGTTAGGACCAATATTTGTCTCAAGTGGGGACTATTTTACTGAGTTAGGACCAATATTTGTCTCAAGTGGGGACTATTTTACTGAGTTGGGACCAATATTTGTCTCAAGTGGGGACTATTTTACTGAGTTAGGACCAATATTTGTCTCAAGTGGGGACTATTTTACTGAGTTAGGACCAATATTTGTCTCAAGTGGGGACTATTTTATTGAGTTAGGACTAATATTTGTCTCAAGTGGGGACTATTTTACTGAGTTAGGACCAATATTTGTCTTAAGTGGGGACTATTTTACTGAGTTAGGACCAATATTTGTCTCAAGTGGGGACTATTTTACTGAGTTAGGACCAATATTTGTCTCAAGTGGGGACTATTTTACTGAGTTAGGACCAATATTTGTCTCAAGTGGGGACTATTTTACTGAGTTAGGACCAATATTTGTCTCAAGTGGGTACTATTTTACTGAGTTAGGACCAATATTTGTCTCAAGTGGGGACTATTTTATTGAGTTAGGACCAATATTTGTCTCAAGTGGGGACTATTTTACTGAGTTAGGAGCAATATTTGTCTTAAGTGGGGACTATTTTATTGAGTTAGGACCAATATTTGTCTCAAGTGGGGACTATTTTACTGAGTTAGGACCAATATTTGTCTCAAGTGGGGACTATTTTACTGAGTTAGGACCAATATTTGTCTCAAGTGGGGACTATTTTACTGAGTTAGGAGCAATATTTGTCTCAAGTGGGGACTATTTTACTGAGTTAGGACCAATATTTGTCTTAAGTGGGGACTATTTTATTGAGTTACGACTAATATTTGTCTCAAGTGGGGACTATTTTACTGAGTTAGGACTAATATTTGTCTCAAGTGGGGACTATTTTACTGAGTTAGGACCAATATTTGTCTTAAGTGGGGACTATTTTATTGAGTTAGGACCAAAATTTGTCTCAAGTGGGGACTATTTTACTGAGTTAGGACCAATATTTGTCTTAAGTGGGGACTATTTTATTGAGTTAGGACCAAAATTTGTCTCAAGTGGGGACTATTTTATTGAGTTAGGACTAATATTTGTCTCAAGTGGGGACTATTTTATTGAGTTAGGACCAATATTTGTCTCAAGTGGGGACTATTTTACTGAGTTAGGACCAATATTTGTCTTAAGTGGGGACTATTTTACTGAGTTAGGACTAATATTTGTCTCAAGTGGGGACTATTTTACTGAGTTAGGACCAATATTTGTCTCAAGTGGGGACTATTTTACTGAGTTAGGACCAATATTTGTCTCAAGTGGGGACTATTTTACTGAGTTAGGACCAATATTTGTCTTAAGTGGGGACTATTTTATTGAGTTAGGACTAATATTTGTCTTAAGTGGGGACTATTTTACTGAGTTAGGACCAATATTTGTCTTAAGTGGGGACTATTTTATTGAGTTAGGACCAATATTTGTCTCAAGTGGGTACTATTTTACTGAGTTAGGAGCAATATTTGTCTCAAGTGGGTACTATTTTACTGAGTTAGGACCAATATTTGTCTCAAGTGGGGACTATTTTACTGAGTTAGGACCAATATTTGTCTCAAGTGGGGACTATTTTACTGAGTTAGGACCAATATTTGTCTCAAGTGGGTACTATTTTACTGAGTTAGGACCAATATTTGTCTCAAGTGGGGACTATTTTACTGAGTTAGGACCAATATTTGTCTCAAGTGGGGACTATTTTATTGAGTTAGGACCAATATTTGTCTCAAGTGGGGACTATTTTACTGAGTTAGGAGCAATATTTGTCTCAAGTGGGTACTATTTTACTGAGTTAGGACCAATATTTGTCTCAAGTGGGGACTATTTTACTGAGTTAGGACCAATATTTGTCTCAAGTGGGGACTATTTTATTGAGTTAGGACCAATATTTGTCTCAAGTGGGGACTATTTTACTGAGTTAGGAGCAATATTTGTCTTAAGTGGGGACTATTTTATTGAGTTAGGACCAATATTTGTCTCAAGTGGGGACTATTTTACTGAGTTAGGACCAATATTTGTCTTAAGTGGGGACTATTTTACTGAGTTAGGAGCAATATTTGTCTTAAGTGGGGACTATTTTATTGAGTTAGGACCAATATTTGTCTCAAGTGGGGACTATTTTACTGAGTTAGGACCAATATTTGTCTCAAGTGGGGACTATTTTACTGAGTTAGGAGCAATATTTGTCTTAAGTGGGGACTATTTTATTGAGTTAGGACCAATATTTGTCTCAAGTGGGGACTATTTTACTGAGTTAGGACCAATATTTGTCTCAAGTGGGGACTATTTTACTGAGTTAGGAGCAATATTTGTCTTAAGTGGGGACTATTTTATTGAGTTAGGACCAATATTTGTCTCAAGTGGGGACTATTTTACTGAGTTAGGACCAATATTTGTCTCAAGTGGGGACTATTTTACTGAGTTAGGACCAATATTTGTCTCAAGTGGGGACTATTTTACTGAGTTAGGACCAATATTTGTCTCAAGTGGGTACTATTTTACTGAGTTAGGACCAATATTTGTCTTGAGTGGGTACTATTTTACTGAGTTAGGACCAATATTTGTCTCAAGTGGGGACTATTTTACTGAGTTAGGACCAATATTTGTCTCAAGTGGGGACTATTTTACTGAGTTATGACCAATATTTGTCTCAAGTGGGGACTATTTTATTGAGTTAGGACCAATATTTGTCTCAAGTGGGGACCATTTTATTGAGTTAGGACCAATATTTGTCTCAAGTGGGGACTATTTTACTGAGTTAGGAGCAATATTTGTCTCAAGTGGGGACTATTTTACTGAGTTAGGACCAATATTTGTCTTAAGTGGGGACTATTTTATTGAGTTAGGACCAATATTTGTCTTAAGTGGGGACTATTTTACTGAGTTAGGACCAATATTTGTCTCAAGTGGGGACTATTTTACTGAGTTAGGACCAATATTTGTCTCAAGTGGGGACTATTTTACTGAGTTAGGACCAATATTTGTCTTAAGTGGGGACTATTTTACTGAGTTAGGACCAATATTTGTCTCAAGTGGGGACTATTTTACTGAGTTAGGACCAATATTTGTCTTAAGTGGGGACTATTTTACTGAGTTAGGACCAATATTTGTCTCAATTGGGGACTATTTTACTGAGTTAGGACCAATATTTGTCTCAAGTGGGGACTATTTTACTGAGTTAGGACCAATATTTGTCTTAAGTGGGGACTATTTTACTGAGTTAGGAGCAATATTTGTCTCAAGTGGGGACTATTTTATTGAGTTAGGACCAATATTTGTCTCAAGTGGGGACTATTTTACTGAGTTAGGACCAATATTTGTCTCAGGTGGGGACTATTTTACTGAGTTAGGACCAATATTTGTCTTAAGTGGGGACTATTTTATTGAGTTAGGACTAATATTTGTCTCAAGTGGGGACTATTTTACTGAGTTAGGACTAATATTTGTCTCAAGTGGGGACTATTTTACTGAGTTAGGAGCAATATTTGTCTCAAGTGGGGACTATTTTACTGAGTTAGGACCAAAATTTGTCTTAAGTGGGGACTATTTTACTGAGTTAGGAGCAATATTTGTCTCAAGTGGGGACTATTTTACCGAGTTAGGACCAATATTTGTCTCAAGTGGGGACTATTTTACTGAGTTAGGACCAATATTTGTCTCAAGTGGGGACTATTTTATTGAGTTAGGACCAATATTTGTCTTAAGTGGGGACTATTTTACTGAGTTAGGACCAATATTTGTCTCAAGTGGGGACTATTTTACTGAGTTAGGAGCAATATTTGTCTCAAGTGGGGACTATTTTACTGAGTTAGGACCAATATTTGTCTCAAGTGGGGACTATTTTACTGAGTTAGGAGCAATATTTGTCTCAAGTGGGGACTATTTTACTGAGTTAGGACCAATATTTGTCTCAAGTGGGGACTATTTTACTGAGTTAGGACCAATATTTGTCTCAAGTGGGGACTATTTTACTGAGTTAGGACCAATATTTGTCTCAAGTGGGGACTATTTTACTGAGTTAGGACCAATATTTGTCTCAAGTGGGGACTATTTTACCGAGTTAGGACCAATATTTGTCTCAAGTGGGGACTATTTTACTGAGTTAGGACCGATATTTGTCTCAAGTGGGGACTATTTTACTGAGTTAGGAGCAATATTTGTCTCAAGTGGGGACTATTTTACTGAGTTAGGAGCAATATTTGTCTCAAGTGGGGACTATTTTACCGAGTTAGGACCAATATTTGTCTCAAGTGGGGACTATTTTACTGAGTTAGGACCAATATTTGTCTCAAGTGGGGACTATTTTACTGAGTTAGGACCGATATTTGTCTTAAGTGGGGACTATTTTACCGAGTTAGGACCAATATTTGTCTCAAGTGGGGACTATTTTACTGAGTTAGGACCAATATTTGTCTCAAGTGGGTACTATTTTATTGAGTTAGGACCAATATTTGTCTTAAGTGGGGACTATTTTACTGAGTTAGGACCAATATTTGTCTCAAGTGGGGACTATTTTACTGAGTTAGGACCAATATTTGTCTCAAGTGGGGACTATTTTACTGAGTTAGGACCAATATTTGTCTCAAGTGGGGACTATTTTACTGAGTTAGGACCAATATTTGTCTCAAGTGGGGACTATTTTATTGAGTTAGGACTAATATTTGTCTCAAGTGGGGACTATTTTACTGAGTTAGGACCAATATTTGTCTTAAGTGGGGACTATTTTACTGAGTTAGGACCAATATTTGTCTCAAGTGGGGACTATTTTACTGAGTTAGGACCAATATTTGTCTCAAGTGGGGACTATTTTACTGAGTTAGGACCAATATTTGTCTCAAGTGGGGACTATTTTACTGAGTTAGGACCAATATTTGTCTCAAGTGGGTACTATTTTACTGAGTTAGGACCAATATTTGTCTCAAGTGGGGACTATTTTACTGAGTTAGGACCAATATTTGTCTCAAGTGGGGACCATTTTACTGAGTTAGGAGCAATATTTGTCTCAAGTGGGGACTATTTTACTGAGTTAGGAGCAATATTTGTCTCAAGTGGGGACTATTTTATTGAGTTAGGACCAATATTTGTCTCAAGTGGGGACCATTTTACTGAGTTAGGAGCAATATTTGTCTCAAGTGGGGACTATTTTACTGAGTTAGGAGCAATATTTGTCTCAAGTGGGGACTATTTTATTGAGTTAGGACCAATATTTGTCTCAAGTGGGGACTATTTTACTGAGTTAGGACCAATATTTGTCTCAAGTGGGGACTATTTTACTGAGTTAGGAGCAATATTTGTCTCAAGTGGGGACTATTTTATTGAGTTAGGACCAATATTTGTCTCAAGTGGGGACCATTTTACTGAGTTAGGACCAATATTTGTCTCAAGTGGGTACTATTTTACTGAGTTAGGACCAATATTTGTCTCAAGTGGGGACTATTTTATTGAGTTAGGACCAATATTTGTCTCAAGTGGGGACCATTTTACTGAGTTAGGAGCAATATTTGTCTCAAGTGGGGACTATTTTACTGAGTTAGGAGCAATATTTGTCTCAAGTGGGGACTATTTTATTGAGTTAGGACCAATATTTGTCTCAAGTGGGGACCATTTTACTGAGTTAAGACCAATATTTGTCTCAAGTGGGTACTATTTTACTGAGTTAGGACCAATATTTGTCTCAAGTGGGGACTATTTTACTGAGTTAGGACCAATATTTGTCTCAAGTGGGGACTATTTTATTGAGTTAGGACCAATATTTGTCTCAAGTGGGGACTATTTTACTGAGTTAGGACCAATATTTGTCTCAAGTGGGGACTATTTTACTGAGTTAGGAGCAATATTTGTCTTAAGTGGGTACTATTTTACTGAGTTAGGACCAATATTTGTCTCAAGTGGGGACTATTTTACTGAGTTAGGACCAATATTTGTCTCAAGTGGGGACTATTTTATTGAGTTAGGACCAATATTTGTCTCAAGTGGGGACTATTTTACTGAGTTAGGAGCAATATTTGTCTTAAGTGGGTACTATTTTACTGAGTTAGGACCAATATTTGTCTCAAGTGGGTACTATTTTATTGAGTTAGGACCAATATTTGTCTCAAGTGGGGACTATTTTACTGAGTTAGGACTAATATTTGTCTCAAGTGGGGACTATTTTACTGAGTTAGGACCAATATTTGTCTCAAGTGGGTACTATTTTACTGAGTTAGGACCAATATTTGTCTCAAGTGGGGACTATTTTACTGAGTTAGGACCAATATTTGTCTCAAGTGGGTACTATTTTACTGAGTTAGGACCAATATTTGTCTCAAGTGGGGACTATTTTACTGAGTTAGGACCAATATTTGTCTCAAGTTGGGACTATTTTACTGAGTTAGGACCAATATTTGTCTTAAGTGGGGACTATTTTACTGAGTTAGGACCAATATTTGTCTTAAGTGGGGACTATTTTATTGAGTTAGGACTAATATTTGTCTCAAGTGGGGACTATTTTACTGAGTTAGGACCAATATTTGTCTCAAGTGGGGACTATTTTACTGAGTTAGGACCAATATTTGTCTCAAGTGGGTACTATTTTACTGAGTTAGGACCAATATTTGTCTCAAGTGGGGACTATTTTACTGAGTTAGGAGCAATATTTGTCTCAAGTGGGTACTATTTTACTGAGTTAGGACCAATATTTGTCTCAAGTGGGGACTATTTTACTGAGTTATGACCAATATTTGTCTCAAGTGGGGACTATTTTACTGAGTTAGGACCAATATTTGTCTCAAGTGGGGACTATTTTACTGAGTTAGGACCAATATTTGTCTCAAGTGGGGACTATTTTACTGAGTTAGGACCAATATTTGTCTCAAGTGGGGACTATTTTACTGAGTTAGGAGCAATATTTGTCTCAAGTGGGGACTATTTTAGTGAGTTAGGAGCAATATTTGTCTTAAGTGGGGACTATTTTATTGAGTTAGGACCAATATTTGTCTCAAGTGGGGACTATTTTACTGAGTTAGGACCAATATTTGTCTCAAGTGGGGACTATTTTACTGAGTTAGGACCAATATTTGTCTTAAGTGGGGACTATTTTATTGAGTTAGGACCAATATTTGTCTCAAGTGGGGACTATTTTACTGAGTTAGGACCAATATTTGTCTCAAGTGGGGACTATTTTACTGAGTTAGGACCAATATTTGTCTCAAGTGGGGACTATTTTACTGAGTTAGGACCAATATTTGTCTCAAGTGGGGACTATTTTACTGAGTTAGGACCAATATTTGTCTCAAGTGGGGACTATTTTACTGAGTTAGGACCAATATTTGTCTCAAGTGGGGACTATTTTACTGAGTTAGGACCAATATTTGTCTCAAGTGGGGACTATTTTACTGAGTTAGGACCAATATTTGTCTCAAGTGGGGACTATTTTACTGAGTTAGGACCAATATTTGTCTCAAGTGGGGACTATTTTACTGAGTTAGGACCAATATTTGTCTCAAGTGGGGACTATTTTATTGAGTTAGGACTAATATTTGTCTCAAGTGGGGACTATTTTACTGAGTTAGGACCAATATTTGTCTTAAGTGGGGACTATTTTACTGAGTTAGGACCAATATTTGTCTCAAGTGGGGACTATTTTACTGAGTTAGGACCAATATTTGTCTCAAGTGGGGACTATTTTACTGAGTTAGGACCAATATTTGTCTCAAGTGGGGACTATTTTACTGAGTTAGGACCAATATTTGTCTCAAGTGGGTACTATTTTACTGAGTTAGGACCAATATTTGTCTCAAGTGGGGACTATTTTATTGAGTTAGGACCAATATTTGTCTCAAGTGGGGACTATTTTACTGAGTTAGGAGCAATATTTGTCTTAAGTGGGGACTATTTTATTGAGTTAGGACCAATATTTGTCTCAAGTGGGGACTATTTTACTGAGTTAGGACCAATATTTGTCTCAAGTGGGGACTATTTTACTGAGTTAGGACCAATATTTGTCTCAAGTGGGGACTATTTTACTGAGTTAGGAGCAATATTTGTCTCAAGTGGGGACTATTTTACTGAGTTAGGACCAATATTTGTCTTAAGTGGGGACTATTTTATTGAGTTAGGACTAATATTTGTCTCAAGTGGGGACTATTTTACTGAGTTAGGACTAATATTTGTCTCAAGTGGGGACTATTTTACTGAGTTAGGACCAATATTTGTCTTAAGTGGGGACTATTTTATTGAGTTAGGACCAAAATTTGTCTCAAGTGGGGACTATTTTACTGAGTTAGGACCAATATTTGTCTTAAGTGGGGACTATTTTATTGAGTTAGGACCAAAATTTGTCTCAAGTGGGGACTATTTTATTGAGTTAGGACTAATATTTGTCTCAAGTGGGGACTATTTTATTGAGTTAGGACCAATATTTGTCTCAAGTGGGGACTATTTTACTGAGTTAGGACCAATATTTGTCTTAAGTGGGGACTATTTTACTGAGTTAGGACTAATATTTGTCTCAAGTGGGGACTATTTTACTGAGTTAGGACCAATATTTGTCTCAAGTGGGGACTATTTTACTGAGTTAGGACCAATATTTGTCTCAAGTGGGGACTATTTTACTGAGTTAGGACCAATATTTGTCTTAAGTGGGGACTATTTTATTGAGTTAGGACTAATATTTGTCTTAAGTGGGGACTATTTTACTGAGTTAGGACCAATATTTGTCTTAAGTGGGGACTATTTTATTGAGTTAGGACCAATATTTGTCTCAAGTGGGTACTATTTTACTGAGTTAGGAGCAATATTTGTCTCAAGTGGGTACTATTTTACTGAGTTAGGACCAATATTTGTCTCAAGTGGGGACTATTTTACTGAGTTAGGACCAATATTTGTCTCAAGTGGGGACTATTTTACTGAGTTAGGACCAATATTTGTCTCAAGTGGGTACTATTTTACTGAGTTAGGACCAATATTTGTCTCAAGTGGGGACTATTTTACTGAGTTAGGACCAATATTTGTCTCAAGTGGGGACTATTTTATTGAGTTAGGACCAATATTTGTCTCAAGTGGGGACTATTTTACTGAGTTAGGAGCAATATTTGTCTCAAGTGGGTACTATTTTACTGAGTTAGGACCAATATTTGTCTCAAGTGGGGACTATTTTACTGAGTTAGGACCAATATTTGTCTCAAGTGGGGACTATTTTATTGAGTTAGGACCAATATTTGTCTCAAGTGGGGACTATTTTACTGAGTTAGGAGCAATATTTGTCTTAAGTGGGGACTATTTTATTGAGTTAGGACCAATATTTGTCTCAAGTGGGGACTATTTTACTGAGTTAGGACCAATATTTGTCTTAAGTGGGGACTATTTTACTGAGTTAGGAGCAATATTTGTCTTAAGTGGGGACTATTTTATTGAGTTAGGACCAATATTTGTCTCAAGTGGGGACTATTTTACTGAGTTAGGACCAATATTTGTCTCAAGTGGGGACTATTTTACTGAGTTAGGAGCAATATTTGTCTTAAGTGGGGACTATTTTATTGAGTTAGGACCAATATTTGTCTCAAGTGGGGACTATTTTACTGAGTTAGGACCAATATTTGTCTCAAGTGGGGACTATTTTACTGAGTTAGGAGCAATATTTGTCTTAAGTGGGGACTATTTTATTGAGTTAGGACCAATATTTGTCTCAAGTGGGGACTATTTTACTGAGTTAGGACCAATATTTGTCTCAAGTGGGGACTATTTTACTGAGTTAGGACCAATATTTGTCTCAAGTGGGGACTATTTTACTGAGTTAGGACCAATATTTGTCTCAAGTGGGTACTATTTTACTGAGTTAGGACCAATATTTGTCTTAAGTGGGTACTATTTTACTGAGTTAGGACCAATATTTGTCTCAAGTGGGGACTATTTTACTGAGTTAGGACCAATATTTGTCTCAAGTGGGGACTATTTTACTGAGTTAGGACCAATATTTGTCTCAAGTGGGGACTATTTTATTGAGTTAGGACCAATATTTGTCTCAAGTGGGGACTATTTTATTGAGTTAGGACCAATATTTGTCTCAAGTGGGGACTATTTTACTGAGTTAGGCGCAATATTTGTCTCAAGTGGGGACTATTTTACTGAGTTAGGACCAATATTTGTCTTAAGTGGGGACTATTTTATTGAGTTAGGACCAATATTTGTCTTAAGTGGGGACTATTTTACTGAGTTAGGACCAATATTTGTCTCAAGTGGGGACTATTTTACTGAGTTAGGACCAATATTTGTCTCAAGTGGGGACTATTTTACTGAGTTAGGACCAATATTTGTCTTAAGTGGGGACTATTTTACTGAGTTAGGACCAATATTTGTCTCAAGTGGGGACTATTTTACTGAGTTAGGACCAATATTTGTCTTAAGTGGGGACTATTTTACTGAGTTAGGACCAATATTTGTCTCAAGTGGGGACTATTTTACTGAGTTAGGACCAATATTTGTCTCAAGTGGGGACTATTTTACTGAGTTAGGACCAATATTTGTCTTAAGTGGGGACTATTTTACTGAGTTAGGAGCAATATTTGTCTCAAGTGGGGACTATTTTATTGAGTTAGGACCAATATTTGTCTCAAGTGGGGACTATTTTACTGAGTTAGGACCAATATTTGTCTCAGGTGGGGACTATTTTACTGAGTTAGGACCAATATTTGTCTTAAGTGGGGACTATTTTATTGAGTTAGGACTAATATTTGTCTCAAGTGGGGACTATTTTAATGAGTTAGGACTAATATTTGTCTCAAGTGGGGACTATTTTACTGAGTTAGGAGCAATATTTGTCTCAAGTGGGGACTATTTTACTGAGTTAGGACCAAAATTTGTCTTAAGTGGGGACTATTTTACTGAGTTAGGAGCAATATTTGTCTCAAGTGGGGACTATTTTACCGAGTTAGGACCAATATTTGTCTCAAGTGGGGACTATTTTACTGAGTTAGGACCAATATTTGTCTCAAGTGGGGACTATTTTATTGAGTTAGGACCAATATTTGTCTTAAGTGGGGACTATTTTACTGAGTTAGGACCAATATTTGTCTCAAGTGGGGACTATTTTACTGAGTTAGGAGCAATATTTGTCTCAAGTGGGGACTATTTTACTGAGTTAGGACCAATATTTGTCTCAAGTGGGGACTATTTTACTGAGTTAGGAGCAATATTTGTCTCAAGTGGGGACTATTTTACTGAGTTAGGACCAATATTTGTCTCAAGTGGGGACTATTTTACTGAGTTAGGACCAATATTTGTCTCAAGTGGGGACTATTTTACTGAGTTAGGACCAATATTTGTCTCAAGTGGGGACTATTTTACTGAGTTAGGACCAATATTTGTCTCAAGTGGGGACTATTTTACCGAGTTAGGACCAATATTTGTCTCAAGTGGGGACTATTTTACTGAGTTAGGACCGATATTTGTCTCAAGTGGGGACTATTTTACTGAGTTAGGAGCAATATTTGTCTCAAGTGGGGACTATTTTACTGAGTTAGGAGCAATATTTGTCTCAAGTGGGGACTATTTTACCGAGTTAGGACCAATATTTGTCTCAAGTGGGGACTATTTTACTGAGTTAGGACCAATATTTGTCTCAAGTGGGGACTATTTTACTGAGTTAGGACCGATATTTGTCTTAAGTGGGGACTATTTTACCGAGTTAGGACCAATATTTGTCTCAAGTGGGGACTATTTTACTGAGTTAGGACCAATATTTGTCTCAAGTGGGTACTATTTTATTGAGTTAGGACCAATATTTGTCTTAAGTGGGGACTATTTTACTGAGTTAGGACCAATATTTGTCTCAAGTGGGGACTATTTTACTGAGTTAGGACCAATATTTGTCTCAAGTGGGGACTATTTTACTGAGTTAGGACCAATATTTGTCTCAAGTGGGGACTATTTTACTGAGTTAGGACCAATATTTGTCTCAAGTGGGGACTATTTTATTGAGTTAGGACTAATATTTGTCTCAAGTGGGGACTATTTTACTGAGTTAGGACCAATATTTGTCTTAAGTGGGGACTATTTTACTGAGTTAGGACCAATATTTGTCTCAAGTGGGGACTATTTTACTGAGTTAGGACCAATATTTATCTCAAGTGGGGACTATTTTACTGAGTTAGGACCAATATTTGTCTCAAGTGGGGACTATTTTACTGAGTTAGGACCAATATTTGTCTCAAGTGGGTACTATTTTACTGAGTTAGGACCAATATTTGTCTCAAGTGGGGACTATTTTACTGAGTTAGGACCAATATTTGTCTCAAGTGGGGACTATTTTACTGAGTTAGGACCAATATTTGTCTCAAGTGGGTACTATTTTACTGAGTTAGGACCAATATTTGTCTCAAGTGGGGACTATTTTACTGAGTTAGGAGCAATATTTGTCTCAAGTGGGGACTATTTTACTGAGTTAGCACCAATATTTGTCTCAAGTGGGGACTATTTTACTGAGTTAGGACCAATATTTGTCTTAAGTGGGGACTATTTTACTGAGTTAGGACCAATATTTGTCTCAAGTTGGGACTATTTTACTGAGTTAGGACCAATATTTGTCTTAAGTGGGGACTATTTTACTGAGTTAGGACCAATATTTGTCTCAAGTGGGGACTATTTTACTGAGTTAGGACCAATATTTGTCTCAAGTGGGGACTATTTTACTGAGTTAGGACCAATATTTGTCTCAAGTGGGGACTATTTTACTGAGTTAGGACCAATATTTGTCTCAAGTGGGGACTATTTTACTGAGTTAGGACCAATATTTGTCTCAAGTGGGTACTATTTTACTGAGTTAGGACCAATATTTGTCTCAAGTGGGGACTATTTTACTGAGTTAGGACCAATATTTGTCTCAAGTGGGGACTATTTTACTGAGTTAGGAGCAATATTTGTCTCAAGTGGGGACTATTTTATTGAGTTAGGACCAATATTTGTCTCAAGTGGGGACTATTTTACTGAGTTAGGAGCAATATTTGTCTCAAGTGGGGACTATTTTACTGAGTTAGGACCAATATTTGTCTCAAGTGGGGACTATTTTACTGAGTTAGGACCAATATTTGTCTCAAGTGGGGACTATTTTACTGAGTTAGGACCAATATTTGTCTCAAGTGGGGACTATTTTACTGAGTTAGGAGCAATATTTGTCTCAAGTGGCGACTATTTTACCGAGTTAGGACCAATATTTGTCTCAAGTGGGGACTATTTTATTGAGTTAGGACCAATATTTGTCTCAAGTGGGGACCATTTTACTGAGTTAGGACCAATATTTGTCTCAAGTGGGTACTATTTTACTGAGTTAGGAGCAATATTTGTCTCAAGTGGGGACTATTTTATTGAGTTAGGACCAATATTTGTCTCAAGTGGGGACCATTTTACTGAGTTAGGAGCAATATTTGTCTCAAGTGGGGACTATTTTACTGAGTTAGGACCAATATTTGTCTCAAGTGGGGACTATTTTATTGAGTTAGGACCAATATTTGTCTCAAGTGGGGACCATTTTACTGAGTTAGGAGCAATATTTGTCTCAAGTGGGGACTATTTTACTGAGTTAGGAGCAATATTTGTCTCAAGTGGGGACTATTTTATTGAGTTAGGACCAATATTTGTCTCAAGTGGGGACTATTTTACTGAGTTAGGACCAATATTTGTCTCAAGTGGGGACTATTTTACTGAGTTAGGAGCAATATTTGTCTCAAGTGGGGACTATTTTATTGAGTTAGGACCAATATTTGTCTCAAGTGGGGACCATTTTACTGAGTTAGGACCAATATTTGTCTCAAGTGGGTACTATTTTACTGAGTTAGGACCAATATTTGTCTCAAGTGGGGACTATTTTATTGAGTTAGGACCAATATTTGTCTCAAGTGGGGACCATTTTACTGAGTTAGGAGCAATATTTGTCTCAAGTGGGGACTATTTTACTGAGTTAGGAGCAATATTTGTCTCAAGTGGGGACTATTTTATTGAGTTAGGACCAATATTTGTCTCAAGTGGGGACTATTTTACTGAGTTAGGACCAATATTTGTCTCAAGTGGGGACTATTTTACTGAGTTAGGACCAATATTTGTCTCAAGTGGGTACTATTTTACTGAGTTAGGACCAATATTTGTCTCAAGTGGGGACTATTTTATTGAGTTAGGACCAATATTTGTCTCAAGTGGGGACTATTTTACTGAGTTAGGAGCAATATTTGTCTTAAGTGGGGACTATTTTATTGAGTTAGGACCAATATTTGTCTCAAGTGGGGACTATTTTACTGAGTTAGGACCAATATTTGTCTCAAGTGGGGACTATTTTACTGAGTTAGGACCAATATTTGTCTCAAGTGGGGACTATTTTACTGAGTTAGGAGCAATATTTGTCTCAAGTGGGGACTATTTTACTGAGTTAGGACCAATATTTGTCTTAAGTGGGGACTATTTTATTGAGTTAGGACTAATATTTGTCTCAAGTGGGGACTATTTTACTGAGTTAGGACTAATATTTGTCTCAAGTGGGGACTATTTTACTGAGTTAGGACCAATATTTGTCTTAAGTGGGGACTATTTTATTGAGTTAGGACCAAAATTTGTCTCAAGTGGGGACTATTTTACTGAGTTAGGACCAATATTTGTCTTAAGTGGGGACTATTTTATTGAGTTAGGACCAAAATTTGTCTCAAGTGGGGACTATTTTATTGAGTTAGGACTAATATTTGTCTCAAGTGGGGACTATTTTATTGAGTTAGGACCAATATTTGTCTCAAGTGGGGACTATTTTACTGAGTTAGGACCAATATTTGTCTTAAGTGGGGACTATTTTACTGAGTTAGGACTAATATTTGTCTCAAGTGGGGACTATTTTACTGAGTTAGGACCAATATTTGTCTCAAGTGGGGACTATTTTACTGAGTTAGGACCAATATTTGTCTCAAGTGGGGACTATTTTACTGAGTTAGGACCAATATTTGTCTTAAGTGGGGACTATTTTATTGAGTTAGGACTAATATTTGTCTTAAGTGGGGACTATTTTACTGAGTTAGGACCAATATTTGTCTTAAGTGGGGACTATTTTATTGAGTTAGGACCAATATTTGTCTCAAGTGGGTACTATTTTACTGAGTTAGGAGCAATATTTGTCTCAAGTGGGTACTATTTTACTGAGTTAGGACCAATATTTGTCTCAAGTGGGGACTATTTTACTGAGTTAGGACCAATATTTGTCTCAAGTGGGGACTATTTTACTGAGTTAGGACCAATATTTGTCTCAAGTGGGTACTATTTTACTGAGTTAGGACCAATATTTGTCTCAAGTGGGGACTATTTTACTGAGTTAGGACCAATATTTGTCTCAAGTGGGGACTATTTTATTGAGTTAGGACCAATATTTGTCTCAAGTGGGGACTATTTTACTGAGTTAGGAGCAATATTTGTCTCAAGTGGGTACTATTTTACTGAGTTAGGACCAATATTTGTCTCAAGTGGGGACTATTTTACTGAGTTAGGACCAATATTTGTCTCAAGTGGGGACTATTTTATTGAGTTAGGACCAATATTTGTCTCAAGTGGGGACTATTTTACTGAGTTAGGAGCAATATTTGTCTTAAGTGGGGACTATTTTATTGAGTTAGGACCAATATTTGTCTCAAGTGGGGACTATTTTACTGAGTTAGGACCAATATTTGTCTTAAGTGGGGACTATTTTACTGAGTTAGGAGCAATATTTGTCTTAAGTGGGGACTATTTTATTGAGTTAGGACCAATATTTGTCTCAAGTGGGGACTATTTTACTGAGTTAGGACCAATATTTGTCTCAAGTGGGGACTATTTTACTGAGTTAGGAGCAATATTTGTCTTAAGTGGGGACTATTTTATTGAGTTAGGACCAATATTTGTCTCAAGTGGGGACTATTTTACTGAGTTAGGACCAATATTTGTCTCAAGTGGGGACTATTTTACTGAGTTAGGAGCAATATTTGTCTTAAGTGGGGACTATTTTATTGAGTTAGGACCAATATTTGTCTCAAGTGGGGACTATTTTACTGAGTTAGGACCAATATTTGTCTCAAGTGGGGACTATTTTACTGAGTTAGGACCAATATTTGTCTCAAGTGGGGACTATTTTACTGAGTTAGGACCAATATTTGTCTCAAGTGGGTACTATTTTACTGAGTTAGGACCAATATTTGTCTTAAGTGGGTACTATTTTACTGAGTTAGGACCAATATTTGTCTCAAGTGGGGACTATTTTACTGAGTTAGGACCAATATTTGTCTCAAGTGGGGACTATTTTACTGAGTTAGGACCAATATTTGTCTCAAGTGGGGACTATTTTATTGAGTTAGGACCAATATTTGTCTCAAGTGGGGACTATTTTATTGAGTTAGGACCAATATTTGTCTCAAGTGGGGACTATTTTACTGAGTTAGGCGCAATATTTGTCTCAAGTGGGGACTATTTTACTGAGTTAGGACCAATATTTGTCTTAAGTGGGGACTATTTTATTGAGTTAGGACCAATATTTGTCTTAAGTGGGGACTATTTTACTGAGTTAGGACCAATATTTGTCTCAAGTGGGGACTATTTTACTGAGTTAGGACCAATATTTGTCTCAAGTGGGGACTATTTTACTGAGTTAGGACCAATATTTGTCTTAAGTGGGGACTATTTTACTGAGTTAGGACCAATATTTGTCTCAAGTGGGGACTATTTTACTGAGTTAGGACCAATATTTGTCTTAAGTGGGGACTATTTTACTGAGTTAGGACCAATATTTGTCTCAAGTGGGGACTATTTTACTGAGTTAGGACCAATATTTGTCTCAAGTGGGGACTATTTTACTGAGTTAGGACCAATATTTGTCTTAAGTGGGGACTATTTTACTGAGTTAGGAGCAATATTTGTCTCAAGTGGGGACTATTTTATTGAGTTAGGACCAATATTTGTCTCAAGTGGGGACTATTTTACTGAGTTAGGACCAATATTTGTCTCAGGTGGGGACTATTTTACTGAGTTAGGACCAATATTTGTCTTAAGTGGGGACTATTTTATTGAGTTAGGACTAATATTTGTCTCAAGTGGGGACTATTTTAATGAGTTAGGACTAATATTTGTCTCAAGTGGGGACTATTTTACTGAGTTAGGAGCAATATTTGTCTCAAGTGGGGACTATTTTACTGAGTTAGGACCAAAATTTGTCTTAAGTGGGGACTATTTTACTGAGTTAGGAGCAATATTTGTCTCAAGTGGGGACTATTTTACCGAGTTAGGACCAATATTTGTCTCAAGTGGGGACTATTTTACTGAGTTAGGACCAATATTTGTCTCAAGTGGGGACTATTTTATTGAGTTAGGACCAATATTTGTCTTAAGTGGGGACTATTTTACTGAGTTAGGACCAATATTTGTCTCAAGTGGGGACTATTTTACTGAGTTAGGAGCAATATTTGTCTCAAGTGGGGACTATTTTACTGAGTTAGGACCAATATTTGTCTCAAGTGGGGACTATTTTACTGAGTTAGGAGCAATATTTGTCTCAAGTGGGGACTATTTTACTGAGTTAGGACCAATATTTGTCTCAAGTGGGGACTATTTTACTGAGTTAGGACCAATATTTGTCTCAAGTGGGGACTATTTTACTGAGTTAGGACCAATATTTGTCTCAAGTGGGGACTATTTTACTGAGTTAGGACCAATATTTGTCTCAAGTGGGGACTATTTTACCGAGTTAGGACCAATATTTGTCTCAAGTGGGGACTATTTTACTGAGTTAGGACCGATATTTGTCTCAAGTGGGGACTATTTTACTGAGTTAGGAGCAATATTTGTCTCAAGTGGGGACTATTTTACTGAGTTAGGAGCAATATTTGTCTCAAGTGGGGACTATTTTACCGAGTTAGGACCAATATTTGTCTCAAGTGGGGACTATTTTACTGAGTTAGGACCAATATTTGTCTCAAGTGGGGACTATTTTACTGAGTTAGGACCGATATTTGTCTTAAGTGGGGACTATTTTACCGAGTTAGGACCAATATTTGTCTCAAGTGGGGACTATTTTACTGAGTTAGGACCAATATTTGTCTCAAGTGGGTACTATTTTATTGAGTTAGGACCAATATTTGTCTTAAGTGGGGACTATTTTACTGAGTTAGGACCAATATTTGTCTCAAGTGGGGACTATTTTACTGAGTTAGGACCAATATTTGTCTCAAGTGGGGACTATTTTACTGAGTTAGGACCAATATTTGTCTCAAGTGGGGACTATTTTACTGAGTTAGGACCAATATTTGTCTCAAGTGGGGACTATTTTATTGAGTTAGGACTAATATTTGTCTCAAGTGGGGACTATTTTACTGAGTTAGGACCAATATTTGTCTTAAGTGGGGACTATTTTACTGAGTTAGGACCAATATTTGTCTCAAGTGGGGACTATTTTACTGAGTTAGGACCAATATTTATCTCAAGTGGGGACTATTTTACTGAGTTAGGACCAATATTTGTCTCAAGTGGGGACTATTTTACTGAGTTAGGACCAATATTTGTCTCAAGTGGGTACTATTTTACTGAGTTAGGACCAATATTTGTCTCAAGTGGGGACTATTTTACTGAGTTAGGACCAATATTTGTCTCAAGTGGGGACTATTTTACTGAGTTAGGACCAATATTTGTCTCAAGTGGGTACTATTTTACTGAGTTAGGACCAATATTTGTCTCAAGTGGGGACTATTTTACTGAGTTAGGAGCAATATTTGTCTCAAGTGGGGACTATTTTACTGAGTTAGCACCAATATTTGTCTCAAGTGGGGACTATTTTACTGAGTTAGGACCAATATTTGTCTTAAGTGGGGACTATTTTACTGAGTTAGGACCAATATTTGTCTCAAGTTGGGACTATTTTACTGAGTTAGGACCAATATTTGTCTTAAGTGGGGACTATTTTACTGAGTTAGGACCAATATTTGTCTCAAGTGGGGACTATTTTACTGAGTTAGGACCAATATTTGTCTCAAGTGGGGACTATTTTACTGAGTTAGGACCAATATTTGTCTCAAGTGGGGACTATTTTACTGAGTTAGGACCAATATTTGTCTCAAGTGGGGACTATTTTACTGAGTTAGGACCAATATTTGTCTCAAGTGGGTACTATTTTACTGAGTTAGGACCAATATTTGTCTCAAGTGGGGACTATTTTACTGAGTTAGGACCAATATTTGTCTCAAGTGGGGACTATTTTACTGAGTTAGGAGCAATATTTGTCTCAAGTGGGGACTATTTTATTGAGTTAGGACCAATATTTGTCTCAAGTGGGGACTATTTTACTGAGTTAGGAGCAATATTTGTCTCAAGTGGGGACTATTTTACTGAGTTAGGACCAATATTTGTCTCAAGTGGGGACTATTTTACTGAGTTAGGACCAATATTTGTCTCAAGTGGGGACTATTTTACTGAGTTAGGACCAATATTTGTCTCAAGTGGGGACTATTTTACTGAGTTAGGAGCAATATTTGTCTCAAGTGGGGACTATTTTACCGAGTTAGGACCAATATTTGTCTCAAGTGGGGACTATTTTATTGAGTTAGGACCAATATTTGTCTCAAGTGGGGACCATTTTACTGAGTTAGGACCAATATTTGTCTCAAGTGGGTACTATTTTACTGAGTTAGGAGCAATATTTGTCTCAAGTGGGGACTATTTTATTGAGTTAGGACCAATATTTGTCTCAAGTGGGGACTATTTTACTGAGTTAGGACCAATATTTGTCTTAAGTGGGGACTATTTTATTGAGTTAGGACTAATATTTGTCTTAAGTGGGGACTATTTTACTGAGTTAGGACCAATATTTGTCTTAAGTGGGGACTATTTTATTGAGTTAGGACCAATATTTGTCTCAAGTGGGTACTATTTTACTGAGTTAGGAGCAATATTTGTCTCAAGTGGGTACTATTTTACTGAGTTAGGACCAATATTTGTCTCAAGTGGGGACTATTTTACTGAGTTAGGACCAATATTTGTCTCAAGTGGGGACTATTTTACTGAGTTAGGACCAATATTTGTCTCAAGTGGGGACTATTTTACTGAGTTAGGACCAATATTTGTCTCAAGTGGGGACTATTTTACTGAGTTAGGACCAATATTTGTCTCAAGTGGGGACTATTTTACTGAGTTAGGACCAATATTTGTCTCAAGTGGGGACTATTTTATTGAGTTAGGACCAATATTTGTCTCAAGTGGGGACTATTTTACTGAGTTAGGAGCAATATTTGTCTCAAGTGGGTACTATTTTACTGAGTTAGGACCAATATTTGTCTCAAGTGGGGACTATTTTACTGAGTTAGGACCAATATTTGTCTCAAGTGGGGACTATTTTATTGAGTTAGGACCAATATTTGTCTCAAGTGGGGACTATTTTACTGAGTTAGGAGCAATATTTGTCTTAAGTGGGGACTATTTTATTGAGTTAGGACCAATATTTGTCTCAAGTGGGGACTATTTTACTGAGTTAGGACCAATATTTGTCTCAAGTGGGGACTATTTTACTGAGTTAGGACCAATATTTGTCTCAAGTGGGGACTATTTTACTGAGTTAGGAGCAATATTTGTCTCAAGTGGGGACTATTTTAATGAGTTAGGACCAATATTTGTCTTAAGTGGGGACTATTTTATTGAGTTAGGACCAATATTTGTCTTAAGTGGGGACTATTTTATTGAGTTAGGACTAATATTTGTCTTAAGTGGGGACTATTTTATTGAGTTAGGACTAATATTTGTCTTAAGTGGGGACTATTTTACTGAGTTAGGACCAATATTTGTCTTAAGTGGGGACTATTTTATTGAGTTAGGACCAATATTTGTCTCAAGTGGGTACTATTTTACTGAGTTAGGAGCAATATTTGTCTCAAGTGGGTACTATTTTATTGAGTTAGGACTAATATTTGTCTTAAGTGGGTACTATTTTACTGAGTTAGGACCAATATTTGTCTTAAGTGGGGACTATTTTATTGAGTTAGGACTAATATTTGTCTTAAGTGGGGACTATTTTACTGAGTTAGGACCAATATTTGTCTTAAGTGGGGACTATTTTATTGAGTTAGGACTAATATTTGTCTTAAGTGGGGACTATTTTACTGAGTTAGGACCAATATTTGTCTTAAGTGGGGACTATTTTATTGAGTTAGGACCAATATTTGTCTCAAGTGGGTACTATTTTACTGAGTTAGGAGCAATATTTGTCTCAAGTGGGTACTATTTTACTGAGTTAGGACCAATATTTGTCTCAAGTGGGGACTATTTTACTGAGTTAGGACCAATATTTGTCTCAAGTGGGGACTATTTTACTGAGTTAGGACCAATATTTGTCTCAAGTGGGGACTATTTTACTGAGTTAGGACCAATATTTGTCTCAAGTGGGTACTATTTTACTGAGTTAGGACCAATATTTGTCTCAAGTGGGGACTATTTTACTGAGTTAGGACCAATATTTGTCTCAAGTGGGGACTATTTTATTGAGTTAGGACCAATATTTGTCTCAAGTGGGGACTATTTTACTGAGTTAGGAGCAATATTTGTCTCAAGTGGGTACTATTTTACTGAGTTAGGACCAATATTTGTCTCAAGTGGGGACTATTTTACTGAGTTAGGACCAATATTTGTCTCAAGTGGGGACTATTTTATTGAGTTAGGACCAATATTTGTCTCAAGTGGGGACTATTTTACTGAGTTAGGAGCAATATTTGTCTTAAGTGGGGACTATTTTATTGAGTTAGGACCAATATTTGTCTCAAGTGGGGACTATTTTACTGAGTTAGGACCAATATTTGTCTCAAGTGGGGACTATTTTACTGAGTTAGGACCAATATTTGTCTCAAGTGGGGACTATTTTACTGAGTTAGGAGCAATATTTGTCTCAAGTGGGGACTATTTTACTGAGTTAGGACCAATATTTGTCTTAAGTGGGGACTATTTTATTGAGTTAGGACCAATATTTGTCTTAAGTGGGGACTATTTTACTGAGTTAGGACCAATATTTGTCTCAAGTGGGGACTATTTTAATGAGTTAGGACCAATATTTGTCTCAAGTGGGGACTATTTTACTGAGTTAGGACCAATATTTGTCTTAAGTGGGGACTATTTTACTGAGTTAGGACCAATATTTGTCTCAAGTGGGGACTATTTTACTGAGTTAGGACCAATATTTGTCTTAAGTGGGGACTATTTTACTGAGTAAGGACCAATATTTGTCTCAAGTGGGGACTATTTTACTGAGTTAGGACCAATATTTGTCTCAAGTGGGGACTATTTTACTGAGTTAGGACCAATATTTGTCTTAAGTGGGGACTATTTTACTGAGTTAGGAGCAATATTTGTCTCAAGTGGGGACTATTTTATTGAGTTAGGACCAATATTTGTCTCAAGTGGGGACTATTTTACTGAGTTAGGACCAATATTTGTCTCAAGTGGGGACTATTTTACTGAGTTAGGACCAATATTTGTCTTAAGTGGGGACTATTTTATTGAGTTGGGACTAATATTTGTCTCAAGTGGGGACTATTTTACTGAGTTAGGACTAATATTTGTCTCAAGTGGGGACTATTTTACTGAGTTAGGAGCAATATTTGTCTCAAGTGGGGACTATTTTACTGAGTTAGGACCAATATTTGTCTCAAGTGGGGACTATTTTACTGAGTTAGGACCAATATTTGTCTCAAGTGGGTACTATTTTACTGAGTTAGGACCAATATTTGTCTCAAGTGGGGACTATTTTACTGAGTTAGGACCAATATTTGTCTCAAGTGGGTACTATTTTACTGAGTTAGGACCAATATTTGTCTTAAGTGGGGACTATTTTACTGAGTTAGGAGCAATATTTGTCTCAAGTGGGGACTATTTTACCGAGTTAGGACCAATATTTGTCTCAAGTGGGGACTATTTTACTGAGTTAGGACCAATATTTGTCTCAAGTGGGGACTATTTTACTGAGTTAGGACCAATATTTGTCTTAAGTGGGGACTATTTTAATGAGTTAGGAGCAATATTTGTCTCAAGTGGGGACTATTTTACCGAGTTAGGACCAATATTTGTCTCAAGTGGGGACTATTTTACTGAGTTAGGACCAATATTTGTCTCAAGTGGGTACTATTTTACTGAGTTAGGACCAATATTTGTCTCAAGTGGGGACTATTTTACTGAGTGAGGACTAATATTTGTCTTAAGTGGGGACTATTTTACTGAGTTAGGACCAATATTTGTCTCAAGTGGGTACTATTTTACTGAGTTAGTAGCAATATTTGTCTCAAGTGGGGACTATTTTACTGAGTTAGGACCAATATTTGTCTCAAGTGGGGACTATTTTACCGAGTTACGACCAATATTTGTCTCAAGTGGGGACTATTTTACTGAGTTAGGACCAATATTTGTCTCAAGTGGGTACTATTTTAATGAGTTAGGACCAATATTTGTCTCAAGTGGGGACTATTTTACTGAGTTAGGACCAATATTTGTCTCAAGTGGGTACTATTTTACTGAGTTAGGAGCAATATTTGTCTCAAGTGGGGACTATTTTACTGAGTTAGGAGCAATATTTGTCTCAAGTGGGGACTATTTTACCGAGTTAGGACCAATATTTGTCTCAAGTGGGTACTATTTTACTGAGTTAGGAGCAATATTTGTCTTAAGTGGGGACTATTTTACTGAGTTAGGAGCAATATTTGTCTCAAGTGGGGACTATTTTACCGAGTTAGGACCAATATTTGTCTCAAGTGGGGACTATTTTACTGAGTTAGGACCAATATTTGTCTCAAGTGGGTACTATTTTACTGAGTTAGGACCAATATTTGTCTCAAGTGGGGACTATTTTACTGAGTTAGGACCAATATTTGTCTCAAGTGGGTACTATTTTACTGAGTTAGGAGCAATATTTGTCTCAAGTGGGGACTATTTTACTGAGTTAGGAGCAATATTTGTCTCAAGTGGGGACTATTTTACTGAGTTAGGACCAATATTTGTCTCAAGTGGGTACTATTTTACTGAGTTAGGAGCAATATTTGTCTCAAGTGGGGACTATTTTACTGAGTTAGGAGCAATATTTGTCTCAAGTGGGGACTATTTTACCGAGTTAGGACCAATATTTGTCTCAAGTGGGTACTATTTTACTGAGTTAGGAGCAATATTTGTCTTAAGTGGGGACTATTTTACTGAGTTAGGAGCAATATTTGTCTCAAGTGGGGACTATTTTACCGAGTTAGGACCAATATTTGTCTCAAGTGGGGACTATTTTACTGAGTTAGGACCAATATTTGTCTTAAGTGGGGACTATTTTACTGAGTTAGGAGCAATATTTGTCTCAAGTGGGGACTATTTTACCGAGTTAGGACCAATATTTGTCTCAAGTGGGGACTATTTTACCGAGTTAGGACCAATATTTGTCTCAAGTGGGTACTATTTTACTGAGTTAGGACCAATATTTGTCTCAAGTGGGGACTATTTTACTGAGTTAGGACTAATATTTGTCTTAAGTGGGGACTATTTTACTGAGTTAGGACCAATATTTGTCTCAAGTGGGTACTATTTTACTGAGTTAGGACCAATATTTGTCTCAAGTGGGTACTATTTTACTGAGTTAGGAGCAATATTTGTCTCAAGTGGGGACTATTTTACTGAGTTAGGACCAATATTTGTCTCAAGTGGGGACTATTTTACTGAGTTAGGACCAATATTTGTCTCAAGTGGGGACTATTTTACTGAGTTAGGACCAATATTTGTCTCAAGTGGGGACTATTTTACCGAGTTAGGACCAATATTTGTCTCAAGTGGGGACTATTTTACTGAGTTAGGACCAATATTTGTCTCAAGTGGGGACTATTTTACTGAGTTAGGACCAATATTTGTCTCAAGTGGGGACTATTTTACTGAGTTAGGACCAATATTTGTCTCAAGTGGGGACTATTTTACTGAGTTAGGACCAATATTTGTCTCAAGTGGGGACTATTTTACTGAGTTAGGACCAATATTTGTCTCAAGTGGGGACTATTTTACTGAGTTAGGACCAATATTTGTCTCAAGTGGGGACTATTTTACTGAGTTAGGACCAATATTTGTCTCAAGTGGGGACTATTTTACTGAGTTAGGACCAATATTTGTCTCAAGTGGGGACTATTTTATTGAGATAGGACCAATATTTGTCTCAAGTGAGGACTATTTTACTGAGTTAGGAGCAATATTTGTCTCAAGTGGGGACTATTTTACTGAGTTAGGACCAATATTTGTCTTAAGTGGGGACTATTTTACTGAGTTAGGACCAATATTTGTCTCAAGTGGGTACTATTTTACTGAGTTAGGACCAATATTTGTCTCAAGTGGGGACTATTTTACTGAGTTAGGACCAATATTTGTCTCAAGTGGGGACTATTTTACTGAGTTAGGACCAATATTTGTCTCAAGTGGGGACTATTTTACTGAGTTAGGACCAATATTTGTCTCAAGTGGGGACTATTTTATTGAGTTAGGACCAATATTTGTCTCAAGTGGGGACTATTTTACTGAGTTAGGAGCAATATTTGTCTTAAGTGGGTACTATTTTACTGAGTTAGGACCAATATTTGTCTCAAGTGGGTACTATTTTACTGAGTTAGGACCAATATTTGTCTCAAGTGGGTACTATTTTACTGAGTTAGGACCAATATTTGTCTCAAGTGGGGACTATTTTATTGAGTTAGGACCAATATTTGTCTTAAGTGGGGACTATTTTACTGAGTTAGGACCAATATTTGTCTCAAGTGGGGACTATTTTACTGAGTTAGGAGCAATATTTGTCTCAAGTGGGGACTATTTTACCGAGTTAGGACCAATATTTGTCTCAAGTGGGGACTATTTTATTGAGTTAGGACCAATATTTGTCTCAAGTGGGGACTATTTTACTGAGTTAGGACCAATATTTGTCTCAAGTGGGGACTATTTTACTGAGTTAGGACCAATATTTGTCTCAAGTGGGTACTATTTTACTGAGTTAGGACCAATATTTGTCTCAAGTGGGGACTATTTTATTGAGTTAGGACCAATATTTGTCTCAAGTGGGGACTATTTTACTGAGTTAGGACCAATATTTGTCTCAAGTGGGGACTATTTTACTGAGTTAGGACCAATATTTGTCTCAAGTGGGGACTATTTTACTGAGTTAGGACCAATATTTGTCTCAAGTGGGTACTATTTTACTGAGTTAGGACCAATATTTGTCTCAAGTGGGGACTATTTTACTGAGTTAGGAGCAATATTTGTCTCAAGTGGGGACTATTTTACTGAGTTAGGACCAATATTTGTCTCAAGTGGGGACTATTTTACTGAGTTAGGACCAATATTTGTCTCAAGTGGGGACTATTTTACTGAGTTAGGACCAATATTTGTCTCAAGTGGTGACTATTTTACTGAGTTAGGACCAATATTTGTCTCAAGTGGGGACTATTTTACTGAGTTAGGACCAATATTTGTCTTAAGTGGGGACTATTTTACTGAGTTAGGACCAATATTTGTCTTAAGTGGGTACTATTTTACTGAGTTAGGACCAATATTTGTCTCAAGTGGGTACTATTTTACTGAGTTAGGAGCAATATTTGTCTCAAGTGGGTACTATTTTACTGAGTTAGGACCAATATTTGTCTCAAGTGGGGACTATTTTACTGAGTTAGGACCAATATTTGTCTCAAGTGGGGACTATTTTACTGAGTTAGGACCAATATTTGTCTCAAGTGGGTACTATTTTACTGAGTTAGGACCAATATTTGTCTCAAGTGGGGACTATTTTACTGAGTTAGGACCAATATTTGTCTCAAGTGGGGACTATTTTACTGAGTTAGGACCAATATTTGTCTCAAGTGGGGACTATTTTACTGAGTTAGGACCAATATTTGTCTCAAGTGGGGACTATTTTATTGAGTTAGGACCAATATTTGTCTCAAGTGGGGACTATTTTACTGAGTTAGGAGCAATATTTGTCTCAAGTGGGGACTATTTTATTGAGTTAGGACCAATATTTGTCTCAAGTGGGGACTATTTTACTGAGTTAGGAGCAATATTTGTCTCAAGTGGGGACTATTTTACTGAGTTAGGACCAATATTTGTCTCAAGTGGGGACTATTTTACTGAGTTAGGACCAATATTTGTCTCAAGTGGGGACTATTTTACTGAGTTAGGAGCAATATTTGTCTCAAGTGGGGACTATTTTACTGAGTTAGGACCAATATTTGTCTCAAGTGGGGACTATTTTACTGAGTTAGGAGCAATATTTGTCTCAAGTGGGGACTATTTTACCGAGTTAGGACCAATATTTGTCTCAAGTGGGGACTATTTTATTGAGTTAGGACCAATATTTGTCTCAAGTGGGGACCATTTTACTGAGTTAGGACCAATATTTGTCTCAAGTGGGTACTATTTTACTGAGTTAGGAGCAATATTTGTCTCAAGTGGGGACTATTTTATTGAGTTAGGACCAATATTTGTCTCAAGTGGGGACCATTTTACTGAGTTAGGAGCAATATTTGTCTCAAGTGGGGACTATTTTACTGAGTTAGGAGCAATATTTGTCTCAAGTGGGGACTATTTTATTGAGTTAGGACCAATATTTGTCTCAAGTGGGGACCATTTTACTGAGTTAGGAGCAATATTTGTCTCAAGTGGGGACTATTTTACTGAGTTAGGAGCAATATTTGTCTCAAGTGGGGACTATTTTACTGAGTTAGGACCAATATTTGTCTCAAGTGGGGACTATTTTACTGAGTTAGGAGCAATATTTGTCTTAAGTGGGGACTATTTTATTGAGTTAGGACCAATATTTGTCTCAAGTGGGGACTATTTTACTGAGTTAGGACCAATATTTGTCTCAAGTGGGGACTATTTTACTGAGTTAGGACCAATATTTGTCTCAAGTGGGGACTATTTTACTGAGTTAGGAGCAATATTTGTCTTAAGTGGGTACTATTTTATTGAGTTAGGACCAATATTTGTCTCAAGTGGGGACTATTTTACTGAGTTAGGACCAATATTTGTCTCAAGTGGGGACTATTTTACTGAGTTAGGAGCAATATTTGTCTCAAGTGGGGACTATTTTATTGAGTTAGGACCAATATTTGTCTCAAGTGGGGACCATTTTACTGAGTTAGGACCAATATTTGTCTCAAGTGGGGACTATTTTACTGAGTTAGGAGCAATATTTGTCTCAAGTGGGGACTATTTTACTGAGTTAGGAGCAATATTTGTCTTAAGTGGGTACTATTTTATTGAGTTAGGACCAATATTTGTCTCAAGTGGGGACTATTTTACTGAGTTAGGAGCAATATTTGTCTCAAGTGGGGACTATTTTATTGAGTTAGGACCAATATTTGTCTCAAGTGGGGACCATTTTACTGAGTTAGGACCAATATTTGTCTCAAGTGGGGACTATTTTATTGAGTTAGGAGCAATATTTGTCTCAAGTGGGGACTATTTTACTGAGTTAGGAGCAATATTTGTCTTAAGTGGGTACTATTTTATTGAGTTAGGACCAATATTTGTCTCAAGTGGGGACTATTTTACTGAGTTAGGACCAATATTTGTCTCAAGTGGGGACTATTTTACTGAGTTAGGAGCAATATTTGTCTCAAGTGGGGACTATTTTATTGAGTTAGGACCAATATTTGTCTCAAGTGGGGACCATTTTACTGAGTTAGGACCAATATTTGTCTCAAGTGGGTACTATTTTACTGAGTTAGGACCAATATTTGTCTCAAGTGGGGACTATTTTATTGAGTTAGGACCAATATTTGTCTCAAGTGGGGACCATTTTACTGAGTTAGGAGCAATATTTGTCTCAAGTGGGGACTATTTTACTGAGTTAGGAGCAATATTTGTCTCAAGTGGGGACTATTTTATTGAGTTAGGACCAATATTTGTCTCAAGTGGGGACCATTTTACTGAGTTAGGACCAATATTTGTCTCAAGTGGGTACTATTTTACTGAGTTAGGACCAATATTTGTCTCAAGTGGGGACTATTTTACTGAGTTAGGACCAATATTTGTCTCAAGTGGGGACTATTTTATTGAGTTAGGACCAATATTTGTCTCAAGTGGGGACTATTTTACTGAGTTAGGACCAATATTTGTCTCAAGTGGGGACTATTTTACTGAGTTAGGACCAATATTTGTCTCAAGTGGGGACTATTTTACTGAGTTAGGACCAATATTTGTCTCAAGTGGGGACTATTTTACTGAGTTAGGACCAATATTTGTCTCAAGTGGGGACTATTTTATTGAGTTAGGACCAATATTTGTCTCAAGTGGGGACTATTTTACTGAGTTAGGACCAATATTTGTCTCAAGTGGGGACTATTTTACTGAGTTAGGACCAATATTTGTCTCAAGTGGGGACTATTTTACTGAGTTAGGACTAATATTTGTCTCAAGTGGGGACTATTTTACTGAGTTAGGAGCAATATTTGTCTCAAGTGGGGACTATTTTACTGAGTTAGGACCAATATTTGTCTCAAGTGGGGACTATTTTACTGAGTTAGGACCAATATTTGTCTTAAGTGGGGACTATTTTACTGAGTTAGGACCAATATTTGTCTCAAGTGGGGACTATTTTACTGAGTTAGGACCAATATTTGTCTCAAGTGGGGACTATTTTACTGAGTTAGGACCAATATTTGTCTTAAGTGGGGACTATTTTACTGAGTTAGGACCAATATTTGTCTCAAGTGGGGACTATTTTACTGAGTTAGGACCAATATTTGTCTTAAGTGGGGACTATTTTACTGAGTTAGGACCAATATTTGTCTCAAGTGGGGACTATTTTACTGAGTTAGGACCAATATTTGTCTCAAGTGGGGACTATTTTACTGAGTTAGGACCAATATTTGTCTTAAGTGGGGACTATTTTACTGAGTTAGGAGCAATATTTGTCTCAAGTGGGGACTATTTTATTGAGTTAGGACCAATATTTGTCTCAAGTGGGGACTATTTTACTGAGTTAGGACCAATATTTGTCTCAAGTGGGGACTATTTTACTGAGTTAGGACCAATATTTGTCTTAAGTGGGGACTATTTTATTGAGTTAGGACTAATATTTGTCTCAAGTGGGGACTATTTTACTGAGTTAGGACTAATATTTGTCTCAAGTGGGGACTATTTTACTGAGTTAGGAGCAATATTTGTCTCAAGTGGGGACTATTTTACTGAGTTAGGACCAAAATTTGTCTTAAGTGGGGACTATTTTACTGAGTTAGGAGCAATATTTGTCTCAAGTGGGGACTATTTTACCGAGTTAGGACCAATATTTGTCTCAAGTGGGGACTATTTTACTGAGTTAGGACCAATATTTGTCTCAAGTGGGGACTATTTTATTGAGTTAGGACCAATATTTGTCTTAAGTGGGGACTATTTTACTGAGTTAGGACCAATATTTGTCTCAAGTGGGGACTATTTTACTGAGTTAGGAGCAATATTTGTCTCAAGTGGGGACTATTTTACTGAGTTAGGACCAATATTTGTCTCAAGTGGGGACTATTTTACTGAGTTAGGAGCAATATTTGTCTCAAGTGGGGACTATTTTACTGAGTTAGGACCAATATTTGTCTCAAGTGGGGACTATTTTACTGAGTTAGGACCAATATTTGTCTCAAGTGGGGACTATTTTACTGAGTTAGGACCAATATTTGTCTCAAGTGGGGACTATTTTACTGAGTTAGGACCAATATTTGTCTCAAGTGGGGACTATTTTACCGAGTTAGGACCAATATTTGTCTCAAGTGGGGACTATTTTACTGAGTTAGGACCAATATTTGTCTCAAGTGGGGACTATTTTACTGAGTTAGGAGCAATATTTGTCTCAAGTGGGGACTATTTTACTGAGTTAGGAGCAATATTTGTCTCAAGTGGGGACTATTTTACCGAGTTAGGACCAATATTTGTCTCAAGTGGGGACTATTTTACTGAGTTAGGACCAATATTTGTCTCAAGTGGGGACTATTTTACTGAGTTAGGACCGATATTTGTCTTAAGTGGGGACTATTTTACCGAGTTAGGACCAATATTTGTCTCAAGTGGGGACTATTTTACTGAGTTAGGACCAATATTTGTCTCAAGTGGGTACTATTTTATTGAGTTAGGACCAATATTTGTCTTAAGTGGGGACTATTTTACTGAGTTAGGACCAATATTTGTCTCAAGTGGGGACTATTTTACTGAGTTAGGAGCAATATTTGTCTCAAGTGGGGACTATTTTACTGAGTTAGGACCAATATTTGTCTCAAGTGGGGACTATTTTACTGAGTTAGGACCAATATTTGTCTCAAGTGGGGACTATTTTACTGAGTTAGGACCAATATTTGTCTCAAGTGGGGACTATTTTACTGAGTTAGGAGCAATATTTGTCTCAAGTGGGGACTATTTTACTGAGTTAGGACCAATATTTGTCTCAAGTGGGGACTATTTTACTGAGTTAGGACCAATATTTGTCTCAAGTGGGGACTATTTTACTGAGTTAGGACCAATATTTGTCTCAAGTGGGGACTATTTTACTGAGTTAGGACCAATATTTGTCTCAAGTGGGGACTATTTTACTGAGTTAGGACCAATATTTGTCTCAAGTGGGGACTATTTTACTGAGTTAGGACCAATATTTGTCTCAAGTGGGGACTATTTTACCGAGTTAGGACCAATATTTGTCTCAAGTGGGGACTATTTTACTGAGTTAGGACCAATATTTGTCTCAAGTGGGGACTATTTTACTGAGTTAGGAGCAATATTTGTCTCAAGTGGGGACTATTTTACTGAGTTAGGAGCAATATTTGTCTCAAGTGGGGACTATTTTACCGAGTTAGGACCAATATTTGTCTCAAGTGGGGACTATTTTACTGAGTTAGGACCAATATTTGTCTCAAGTGGGAACTATTTTACTGAGTTAGGACCGATATTTGTCTTAAGTGGGGACTATTTTACTGAGTTAGGACCAATATTTGTCTCAAGTGGGGACTATTTTACTGAGTTAGGACCAATATTTGTCTCAAGTGGGGACTATTTTACTGAGTTAGGACCAATATTTGTCTCAAGTGGGTACTATTTTACTGAGTTAGGACCAATATTTGTCTTAAGTGGGGACTATTTTACTGAGTTAGGAGCAATATTTGTCTCAAGTGGGGACTATTTTACCGAGTTAGGACCAATATTTGTCTCAAGTGGGGACTATTTTACTGAGTTAGGACCAATATTTGTCTCAAGTGGGGACTATTTTACTGAGTTAGGACCAATATTTGTCTTAAGTGGGGACTATTTTACTGAGTTAGGAGCAATATTTGTCTCAAGTGGGGACTATTTTACCGAGTTAGGACCAATATTTGTCTCAAGTGGGGACTATTTTACTGAGTTAGGACCAATATTTGTCTCAAGTGGGTACTATTTTACTGAGTTAGGACCAATATTTGTCTCAAGTGGGGACTATTTTACTGAGTTAGGACTAATATTTGTCTTAAGTGGGGACTATTTTACTGAGTTAGGACCAATATTTGTCTCAAGTGGGTACTATTTTACTGAGTTAGGAGCAATATTTGTCTCAAGTGGGGACTATTTTACTGAGTTAGGACCAATATTTGTCTCAAGTGGGGACTATTTTACCGAGTTAGGACCAATATTTGTCTCAAGTGGGGACTATTTTACTGAGTAAGGACCAATATTTGTCTCAAGTGGGTACTATTTTACTGAGTTAGGAGCAATATTTGTCTCAAGTGGGGACTATTTTACTGAGTTAGGACCAATATTTGTCTCAAGTGGGGACTATTTTACTGAGTTAGGACCAATATTTGTCTCAAGTGGGGACTATTTTACTGAGTTAGGAGCAATATTTGTCTCAAGTGGGGACTATTTTACTGAGTTAGGACCAATATTTGTCTCAAGTGGGGACTATTTTACTGAGTTAGGACCAATATTTGTCTCAAGTGGGGACTATTTTACTGAGTTAGGACCAATATTTGTCTCAAGTGGGGACTATTTTACTGAGTTAGGAGCAATATTTGTCTCAAGTGGGGACTATTTTACTGAGTTAGGACCAATATTTGTCTCAAGTGGGGACTATTTTACTGAGTTAGGACCAATATTTGTCTCAAGTGGGGACTATTTTACTGAGTTAGGACCAATATTTGTCTCAAGTGGGTACTATTTTACTGAGTTAGGAGCAATATTTGTCTCAAGTGGGGACTATTTTACTGAGTTAGGAGCAATATTTGTCTCAAGTGGGGACTATTTTACCGAGTTAGGACCAATTTTTGTCTCAAGTGGGTACTATTTTACTGAGTTAGGAGCAATATTTGTCTTAAGTGGGGACTATTTTACTGAGTTAGGAGCAATATTTGTCTCAAGTGGGGACTATTTTACTGAGTTAGGACCAATATTTGTCTTAAGTGGGGACTATTTTACTGAGTTAGGACCAATATTTGTCTCAAGTGGGGACTATTTTACTGAGTTAGGACCAATATTTGTCTCAAGTGGGGACTATTTTACTGAGTTAGGACCAATATTTGTCTTAAGTGGGGACTATTTTATTGAGTTAGGACCAATATTTGTCTCAAGTGGGGACTATTTTACTGAGTTAGGACCAATATTTGTCTCAAGTGGGGACTATTTTACTGAGTTAGGACCAATATTTGTCTCAAGTGGGGACTATTTTACTGAGTTAGGACCAATATTTGTCTCAAGTGGGGACTATTTTACTGAGTTAGGACCAATATTTGTCTCAAGTGGGGACTATTTTATTGAGTTAGGACCAATATTTGTCTCAAGTGGGGACTATTTTACTGAGTTAGGAGCAATATTTGTCTCAAGTGGGGACTATTTTACTGAGTTAGGACCAATATTTGTCTCAAGTGGGGACTATTTTACTGAGTTAGGACCAATATTTGTCTTAAGTGGGGACTATTTTACTGAGTTAGGACCAATATTTGTCTCAAGTGGGGACTATTTTACTGAGTTAGGACCAATATTTGTCTCAAGTGGGGACTATTTTACTGAGTTAGGACCAATATTTGTCTTAAGTGGGGACTATTTTACTGAGTTAGGACCAATATTTGTCTCAAGTGGGGACTATTTTACTGAGTTAGGACCAATATTTGTCTTAAGTGGGGACTATTTTACTGAGTTGGGACCAATATTTGTCTCAAGTGGGGACTATTTTACTGAGTTAGGACCAATATTTGTCTCAAGTGGGGACTATTTTACTGAGTTAGGACCAATATTTGTCTCAAGTGGGGACTATTTTACTGAGTTAGGACCAATATTTGTCTCAAGTGGGGACTATTTTACTGAGTTAGGACCAATATTTGTCTCAAGTGGGGACTATTTTACTGAGTTAGGACCAATATTTGTCTCAAGTGGGGACTATTTTACCGAGTTAGGACCAATATTTGTCTCAAGTGGGGACTATTTTACTGAGTTAGGACCAATATTTGTCTCAAGTGGGGACTATTTTACTGAGTTAGGAGCAATATTTGTCTCAAGTGGGGACTATTTTACTGAGTTAGGAGCAATATTTGTCTCAAGTGGGGACTATTTTACCGAGTTAGGACCAATATTTGTCTCAAGTGGGGACTATTTTACTGAGTTAGGACCAATATTTGTCTCAAGTGGGGACTATTTTACTGAGTTAGGACCGATATTTGTCTTAAGTGGGGACTATTTTACCGAGTTAGGACCAATATTTGTCTCAAGTGGGGACTATTTTACTGAGTTAGGACCAATATTTGTCTCAAGTGGGTACTATTTTATTGAGTTAGGACCAATATTTGTCTTAAGTGGGGACTATTTTACTGAGTTAGGACCAATATTTGTCTCAAGTGGGGACTATTTTACTGAGTTAGGAGCAATATTTGTCTCAAGTGGGGACTATTTTACTGAGTTAGGACCAATATTTGTCTCAAGTGGGGACTATTTTACTGAGTTAGGACCAATATTTGTCTCAAGTGGGGACTATTTTACTGAGTTAGGACCAATATTTGTCTCAAGTGGGGACTATTTTACTGAGTTAGGAGCAATATTTGTCTCAAGTGGGGACTATTTTACTGAGTTAGGACCAATATTTGTCTCAAGTGGGGACTATTTTACTGAGTTAGGACCAATATTTGTCTCAAGTGGGGACTATTTTACTGAGTTAGGACCAATATTTGTCTCAAGTGGGGACTATTTTACTGAGTTAGGACCAATATTTGTCTCAAGTGGGGACTATTTTACTGAGTTAGGACCAATATTTGTCTCAAGTGGGGACTATTTTACTGAGTTAGGACCAATATTTGTCTCAAGTGGGGACTATTTTACCGAGTTAGGACCAATATTTGTCTCAAGTGGGGACTATTTTACTGAGTGAGGACCAATATTTGTCTCAAGTGGGGACTATTTTACTGAGTTAGGAGCAATATTTGTCTCAAGTGGGGACTATTTTACTGAGTTAGGAGCAATATTTGTCTCAAGTGGGGACTATTTTACCGAGTTAGGACCAATATTTGTCTCAAGTGGGGACTATTTTACTGAGTTAGGACCAATATTTGTCTCAAGTGGGGACTATTTTACTGAGTTAGGACCGATATTTGTCTTAAGTGGGGACTATTTTACCGAGTTAGGACCAATATTTGTCTCAAGTGGGGACTATTTTACTGAGTTAGGACCAATATTTGTCTCAAGTGGGTACTATTTTACTGAGTTAGGACCAATATTTGTCTTAAGTGGGGACTATTTTACTGAGTTAGGAGCAATATTTGTCTCAAGTGGGGACTATTTTACCGAGTTAGGACCAATATTTGTCTCAAGTGGGGACTATTTTACTGAGTTAGGACCAATATTTGTCTCAAGTGGGGACTATTTTACTGAGTTAGGACCAATATTTGTCTTAAGTGGGGACTATTTTACTGAGTTAGGAGCAATATTTGTCTCAAGTGGGGACTATTTTACCGAGTTAGGACCAATATTTGTCTCAAGTGGGGACTATTTTACTGAGTTAGGACCAATATTTGTCTCAAGTGGGTACTATTTTACTGAGTTAGGACCAATATTTGTCTCAAGTGGGGACTATTTTACTGAGTTAGGACTAATATTTGTCTTAAGTGGGGACTATTTTACTGAGTTAGGACCAATATTTGTCTCAAGTGGGTACTATTTTACTGAGTTAGGAGCAATATTTGTCTCAAGTGGGGACTATTTTACTGAGTTAGGACCAATATTTGTCTCAAGTGGGGACTATTTTACCGAGTTAGGACCAATATTTGTCTCAAGTGGGGACTATTTTACTGAGTTAGGACCAATATTTGTCTCAAGTGGGTACTATTTTACTGAGTTAGGACCAATATTTGTCTCAAGTGGGGACTATTTTACTGAGTTAGGACCAATATTTGTCTCAAGTGGGTACTATTTTACTGAGTTAGGAGCAATATTTGTCTCAAGTGGGGACTATTTTACTGAGTTAGGAGCAATATTTGTCTCAAGTGGGGACTATTTTACCGAGTTAGGACCAATATTTGTCTCAAGTGGGTACTATTTTACTGAGTTAGGAGCAATATTTGTCTTAAGTGGGGACTATTTTACTGAGTTAGGAGCAATATTTGTCTCAAGTGGGGACTATTTTACCGAGTTAGGACCAATATTTGTCTCAAGTGGGGACTATTTTACTGAGTTAGGACCAATATTTGTCTCAAGTGGGTACTATTTTACTGAGTTAGGACCAATATTTGTCTCAAGTGGGGACTATTTTACTGAGTTAGGACCAATATTTGTCTCAAGTGGGGACTATTTTACTGAGTTAGGAGCAATATTTGTCTCAAGTGGGGACTATTTTACTGAGTTAGGACCAATATTTGTCTCAAGTGGGGACTATTTTACTGAGTTAGGACCAATATTTGTCTCAAGTGGGTACTATTTTACTGAGTTAGGAGCAATATTTGTCTCAAGTGGGGACTATTTTACTGAGTTAGGAGCAATATTTGTCTCAAGTGGGGACTATTTTACCGAGTTAGGACCAATATTTGTCTCAAGTGGGTACTATTTTACTGAGTTAGGAGCAATATTTGTCTTAAGTGGGGACTATTTTACTGAGTTAGGAGCAATATTTGTCTCAAGTGGGGACTATTTTACCGAGTTAGGACCAATATTTGTCTCAAGTGGGGACTATTTTACTGAGTTAGGAGCAATATTTGTCTCAAGTGGGGACTATTTTACTGAGTTAGGACCAATATTTGTCTTAAGTGGGGACTATTTTACTGAGTTAGGAGCAATATTTGTCTCAAGTGGGGACTATTTTACCGAGTTAGGACCAATATTTGTCTCAAGTGGGGACTATTTTACTGAGTTAGGACCAATATTTGTCTCAAGTGGGTACTATTTTACTGAGTTAGGACCAATATTTGTCTCAAGTGGGGACTATTTTACTGAGTTAGGACTAATATTTGTCTTGAGTGGGGACTATTTTACTGAGTTAGGACCAATATTTGTCTCAAGTGGGTACTATTTTACTGAGTTAGGACCAATATTTGTCTCAAGTGGGTACTATTTTACTGAGTTAGGACCAATATTTGTCTCAAGTGGGGACTATTTTACTGAGTTAGGACCAATATTTGTCTCAAGTGGGGACTATTTTACTGAGTTAGGACCAATATTTGTCTCAAGTGGGGACTATTTTACTGAGTTAGGACCAATATTTGTCTCAAGTGGGGACTATTTTACTGAGTTAGGACCAATATTTGTCTCAAGTGGGGACTATTTTACTGAGTTAGGACCAATATTTGTCTCAAGTGGGGACTATTTTACTGAGTTAGGACCAATATTTGTCTCAAGTGGGGACTATTTTATTGAGTTAGGACCAATATTTGTCTCAAGTGAGGACTATTTTACTGAGTTAGGAGCAATATTTGTCTCAAGTGGGGACTATTTTACTGAGTTAGGACCAATATTTGTCTTAAGTGGGGACTATTTTACTGAGTTAGGACCAATATTTGTCTCAAGTGGGTACTATTTTACTGAGTTAGGACCAATATTTGTCTCAAGTGGGGACTATTTTACTGAGTTAGGACCAATATTTGTCTCAAGTGGGGACTATTTTACTGAGTTAGGACCAATATTTGTCTCAAGTGGGGACTATTTTACTGAGTTAGGACCAATATTTGTCTCAAGTGGGGACTATTTTATTGAGTTAGGACCAATATTTGTCTCAAGTGGGGACTATTTTACTGAGTTAGGAGCAATATTTGTCTTAAGTGGGTACTATTTTACTGAGTTAGGACCAATATTTGTCTCAAGTGGGTACTATTTTACTGAGTTAGGACCAATATTTGTCTCAAGTGGGTACTATTTTACTGAGTTAGGAGCAATATTTGTCTCAAGTGGGGACTATTTTACTGAGTTAGGAGCAATATTTGTCTCAAGTGGGGACTATTTTACCGAGTTAGGACCAATATTTGTCTCAAGTGGGGACTATTTTATTGAGTTAGGACCAATATTTGTCTCAAGTGGGGACTATTTTACTGAGTTAGGACCAATATTTGTCTCAAGTGGGGACTATTTTACTGAGTTAGGACCAATATTTGTCTCAAGTGGGTACTATTTTACTGAGTTAGGACCAATATTTGTCTCAAGTGGGGACTATTTTATTGAGTTAGGACCAATATTTGTCTCAAGTGGGGACTATTTTACTGAGTTAGGACCAATATTTGTCTCAAGTGGGGACTATTTTACTGAGTTAGGACCAATATTTGTCTCAAGTGGGGACTATTTTACTGAGTTAGGACCAATATTTGTCTCAAGTGGGGACTATTTTACTGAGTTAGGACCAATATTTGTCTCAAGTGGGGACTATTTTATTGAGTTAGGAGCAATATTTGTCTCAAGTGGGGACTATTTTACTGAGTTAGGACCAATATTTGTCTCAAGTGGGGACTATTTTACTGAGTTGGGAGCAATATTTGTCTCAAGTGGGGACTATTTTACTGAGTTAGGAGCAATATTTGTCTCAAGTGGGGACTATTTTACTGAGTTAGGACCAATATTTGTCTCAAGTGGGGACTATTTTACTGAGTTAGGACCAATATTTGTCTCAAGTGGGTACTATTTTACTGAGTTAGGACCAATATTTGTCTCAAGTGGGGACTATTTTATTGAGTTAGGACCAATATTTGTCTCAAGTGGGGACTATTTTACTGAGTTAGGACCAATATTTGTCTCAAGTGGGGACTATTTTACTGAGTTAGGACCAATATTTGTCTCAAGTGGGGACTATTTTATTGAGTTAGGACCAATATTTGTCTCAAGTGGGGACTATTTTACTGAGTTAGGACCAATATTTGTCTCAAGTGGGGACTATTTTATTGAGTTAGGAGCAATATTTGTCTCAAGTGGGGACTATTTTACTGAGTTAGGACCAATATTTGTCTCAAGTGGGGACTATTTTACTGAGTTAGGACCAATATTTGTCTCAAGTGGGGACTATTTTACTGAGTTAGGACCAATATTTGTCTCAAGTGGGGACTATTTTACTGAGTTAGGACCAATATTTGTCTCAAGTGGGGACTATTTTACTGAGTTAGGACCAATATTTGTCTCAAGTGGGTACTATTTTACTGAGTTAGGACCAATATTTGTCTCAAGTGGGGACTATTTTACTGAGTTAGGACCAATATTTGTCTCAAGTGGGGACTATTTTACTGAGTTAGGACCAATATTTGTCTCAAGTGGGGACTATTTTACTGAGTTAGGACCAATATTTGTCTCAAGTGGGGACTATTTTATTGAGTTAGGACCAATATTTGTCTCAAGTGGGGACTATTTTACTGAGTTAGGAGCAATATTTGTCTCAAGTGGGGACTATTTTATTGAGTTAGGACCAATATTTGTCTCAAGTGGGGACTATTTTACTGAGTTAGGAGCAATATTTGTCTCAAGTGGGGACTATTTTACTGAGTTAGGACCAATATTTGTCTCAAGTGGGGACTATTTTACTGAGTTAGGACCAATATTTGTCTCAAGTGGGGACTATTTTACTGAGTTAGGACCAATATTTGTCTCAAGTGGGGACTATTTTACTGAGTTAGGAGCAATATTTGTCTCAAGTGGGGACTATTTTACCGAGTTAGGACCAATATTTGTCTCAAGTGGGGACTATTTTATTGAGTTAGGACCAATATTTGTCTCAAGTGGTGACCATTTTACTGAGTTAGGACCAATATTTGTCTCAAGTGGGTACTATTTTACTGAGTTAGGAGCAATATTTGTCTCAAGTGGGGACTATTTTATTGAGTTAGGACCAATATTTGTCTCAAGTGGGGACCATTTTACTGAGTTAGGAGCAATATTTGTCTCAAGTGGGGACTATTTTACTGAGTTAGGAGCAATATTTGTCTCAAGTGGGGACTATTTTATTGAGTTAGGACCAATATTTGTCTCAAGTGGGGACCATTTTACTGAGTTAGGAGCAATATTTGTCTCAAGTGGGGACTATTTTACTGAGTTAGGAGCAATATTTGTCTCAAGTGGGGACTATTTTACTGAGTTAGGACCAATATTTGTCTCAAGTGGGGACTATTTTACTGAGTTAGGAGCAATATTTGTCTTAAGTGGGTACTATTTTATTGAGTTAGGACCAATATTTGTCTCAAGTGGGGACTATTTTACTGAGTTAGGACCAATATTTGTCTCAAGTGGGGACTATTTTACTGAGTTAGGAGCAATATTTGTCTCAAGTGGGGACTATTTTATTGAGTTAGGACCAATATTTGTCTCAAGTGGGGACCATTTTACTGAGTTAGGACCAATATTTGTCTCAAGTGGGTACTATTTTACTGAGTTAGGACCAATATTTGTCTCAAGTGGGGACTATTTTATTGAGTTAGGACCAATATTTGTCTCAAGTGGGGACCATTTTACTGAGTTAGGAGCAATATTTGTCTCAAGTGGGGACTATTTTACTGAGTTAGGAGCAATATTTGTCTCAAGTGGGGACTATTTTATTGAGTTAGGACCAATATTTGTCTCAAGTGGGGACCATTTTACTGAGTTAGGACCAATATTTGTCTCAAGTGGGGACTATTTTACTGAGTTAGGAGCAATATTTGTCTCAAGTGGGGACTATTTTACTGAGTTAGGAGCAATATTTGTCTTAAGTGGGTACTATTTTATTGAGTTAGGACCAATATTTGTCTCAAGTGGGGACTATTTTACTGAGTTAGGACCAATATTTGTCTCAAGTGGGGACTATTTTACTGAGTTAGGAGCAATATTTGTCTCAAGTGGGGACTATTTTATTGAGTTAGGACCAATATTTGTCTCAAGTGGGGACCATTTTACTGAGTTAGGACCAATATTTGTCTCAAGTGGGTACTATTTTACTGAGTTAGGACCAATATTTGTCTCAAGTGGGGACTATTTTATTGAGTTAGGACCAATATTTGTCTCAAGTGGGGACCATTTTACTGAGTTAGGAGCAATATTTGTCTCAAGTGGGGACTATTTTACTGAGTTAGGAGCAATATTTGTCTCAAGTGGGGACTATTTTATTGATTTAGGACCAATATTTGTCTCAAGTGGGGACCATTTTACTGAGTTAGGACCAATATTTGTCTCAAGTGGGTACTATTTTACTGAGTTAGGACCAATATTTGTCTCAAGTGGGGACTATTTTACTGAGTTAGGACCAATATTTGTCTCAAGTGGGGACTATTTTATTGAGTTAGGACCAATATTTGTCTCAAGTGGGGACTATTTTACTGAGTTAGGACCAATATTTGTCTCAAGTGGGGACTATTTTACTGAGTTAGGACCAATATTTGTCTCAAGTGGGGACTATTTTACTGAGTTAGGACCAATATTTGTCTCAAGTGGGGACTATTTTACTGAGTTAGGACCAATATTTGTCTCAAGTGGGGACTATTTTATTGAGTTAGGACCAATATTTGTCTCAAGTGGGGACTATTTTACTGAGTTAGGACCAATATTTGTCTTAAGTGGGGACTATTTTACTGAGTTAGGACCAATATTTGTCTCAAGTGGGGACTATTTTACTGAGTTAGGACCAATATTTGTCTCAAGTGGGGACTATTTTACTGAGTTAGGACCAATATTTGTCTCAAGTGGGGACTATTTTACTGAGTTAGGACCAATATTTGTCTTAAGTGGGGACTATTTTACTGAGTTAGGACCAATATTTGTCTCAAGTGGGTACTATTTTACTGAGTTAGGACCAATATTTGTCTTAAGTGGGTACTATTTTACTGAGTTAGGAGCAATATTTGTCTTAAGTGGGTACTATTTTACTGAGTTAGGACCAATATTTGTCTCAAGTGGGTACTATTTTACTGAGTTAGGACCAATATTTGTCTCAAGTGGGGACTATTTTACTGAGTTAGGAGCAATATTTGTCTTAAGTGGGTACTATTTTACTGAGTTAGGACCAATATTTGTCTCAAGTGGGGACTATTTTACTGAGTTAGGACCAATATTTGTCTCAAGTGGGGACTATTTTACTGAGTTAGGAGCAATATTTGTCTTAAGTGGGTACTATTTTACTGAGTTAGGACCAATATTTGTCTCAAGTGGGGACTATTTTACTGAGTTAGGACCAATATTTGTCTCAAGTGGGGACTATTTTATTGAGTTAGGACCAATATTTGTCTCAAGTGGGGACTATTTTACTGAGTTAGGAGCAATATTTGTCTTAAGTGGGTACTATTTTACTGAGTTAGGACCAATATTTGTCTCAAGTGGGTACTATTTTATTGAGTTAGGACCAATATTTGTCTCAAGTGGGGACTATTTTACTGAGTTAGGACTAATATTTGTCTCAAGTGGGGACTATTTTACTGAGTTAGGACCAATATTTGTCTCAAGTGGGGACTATTTTACTGAGTTAGGACCAATATTTGTCTCAAGTGGGGACTATTTTACTGAGTTAGGAGCAATATTTGTCTCAAGTGGGTACTATTTTACTGAGTTAGGAGCAATATTTGTCTCAAGTGGGTACTATTTTACTGAGTTAGGAGCAATATTTGTCTCAAGTGGGTACTATTTTACTGAGTTAGGACCAATATTTGTCTCAAGTGGGTACTATTTTACTGAGTTAGGAGCAATATTTGTCTCAAGTGGGTACTATTTTACTGAGTTAGGACCAATATTTGTCTCAAGTGGGGACTATTTTACTGAGTTAGGACCAATATTTGTCTCAAGTGGGGACTATTTTACTGAGTTAGGACCAATATTTGTTTCAAGTGGGGACTATTTTACTGAGTTAGGACCAATATTTGTCTCAAGTGGGGACTATTTTACTGAGTTAGGACCAATATTTGTCTCAAGTGGGGACTATTTTACTGAGTTAGGAGCAATATTTGTCTCAAGTGGGGACTATTTTACTGAGTTAGGAGCAATATTTGTCTTAAGTGGGGACTATTTTATTGAGTTAGGACCAATATTTGTCTCAAGTGGGGACTATTTTACTGAGTTAGGACCAATATTTGTCTCAAGTGGGGACTATTTTACTGAGTTAGGACCAATATTTGTCTTAAGTGGGGACTATTTTATTGAGTTAGGACCAATATTTGTCTCAAGTGGGGACTATTTTACTGAGTTAGGACCAATATTTGTCTCAAGTGGGGACTATTTTACTGAGTTAGGAGCAATATTTGTCTCAAGTGGGGACTATTTTACTGAGTTAGGACCAATATTTGTCTCAAGTGGGGACTATTTTACTGAGTTAGGACCAATATTTGTCTCAAGTGGGGACTATTTTACTGAGTTAGGACCAATATTTGTCTCAAGTGGGGACTATTTTACTGAGTTAGGACCAATATTTGTCTCAAGTGGGGACTATTTTACTGAGTTAGGACCAATATTTGTCTCAAGTGGGGACTATTTTACTGAGTTAGGACCAATATTTGTCTCAAGTGGGGACTATTTTACTGAGTTAGGACCAATATTTGTCTCAAGTGGGGACTATTTTATTGAGTTAGGACCAATATTTGTCTCAAGTGGGGACTATTTTACTGAGTTAGGAGCAATATTTGTCTTAAGTGGGGACTATTTTATTGAGTTAGGACCAATATTTGTCTCAAGTGGGGACTATTTTACTGAGTTAGGACCAATATTTGTCTCAAGTGGGGACTATTTTACTGAGTTAGGACCAATATTTGTCTCAAGTGGGGACTATTTTACTGAGTTAGGAGCAATATTTGTCTCAAGTGGGGACTATTTTACTGAGTTAGGAGCAATATTTGTCTCAAGTGGGGACTATTTTACTGAGTTAGGACCAATATTTGTCTCAAGTGGGGACTATTTTACTGAGTTAGGACTAATATTTGTCTTAAGTGGGGATTATTTTACTGAGTTAGGACCAATATTTGTCTCAAGTGGGTACTATTTTACTGAGTTAGGACCAATATTTGTCTCAAGTGGTCTATTTTACTGAGTTAGGACCAATATTTGTCTCAAGTGGGGACTATTTTACTGAGTTAGGACCAATATTTGTCTTAAGTGGGGACTATTTTACTGAGTTAGGACTAATATTGGTCGTAACTTGAGACATCCTAAAGATAGGACTATTTGTGAATCCGGGTCCTGGTACCAATATTCCTTGATTATTTGTGTGGCTGTTTGAACTTGGATGCATAATCAGCTGTTTCTAGGACGGTGGGTGGATAAGAAACAAGGTTTCTAGTAAGTATGAATATGAGTTATCACAACTTAAAGGAATAAACGAAGAAAAAATCAACTATTGAGCCTACTTACATTTCTGTGTATATAAGTATATTAAAAAATAATCCTAAAACATTACATAAAAACAATCAAGGTACAATAAACCTTCTCGTCCGAACCTGTCAAGACATTTCCACCATCAACAGTACGACCTTGGATTCTGAAAACTCACCATTCGAAAAGCAAATAAAATAAAATTAATATAAAATATCATCGGCCTATATAGACCTACTATATACTTTTTCAAAAACTGAAATCCCTGAAAATGGGAATTCATTTCAACATGAGAAATATTTCCGGGAATATCCCCACTTTTGGGAATATTCCCATATGCCCATCACTACTTCCTGGTGAGCCTAATGACATGTATTTCAGGTACGAAGGATTTGACACACATTGAACAGGATGTTAAACAAGCAACATAACCGAGTTCCATATTTAAATATCATTTATTTAAGAAATATCATAGATTAAAATGAAGCCATCATAATTTTTCCACGTACAAAAACAAATATAACAAAATGCCTAAATGATAGACAGAATCAACAACGACCAATCCTCCAGTAGAAACTAAAGAAGTATTAATTCCTTACAATATCTGTTGTATCAAAAGTGTCAGTTTACAAAAATAAATGTAGGCCGTACGTAAAATTGGACTGAAAGTAGTATATCATGCCTCCCATAAAATCGTTATTGAAAGATGACTTGATTGAAATCATATTTAAAGCCGACATATTGTAAAAACAACAGGGGTGTGCAAATCCATGTTTTTCTAATCGAATCCGAATCCACTTTTACATTCGGATTCAGTTTAACATGGAAGTTTCGAAAATTTCGAATCTTGGCGCCAAAAACGTGGCAACATTGCATTCTCCATTCTCAAGAACAATTGCTGTAATGGTTAGACTTGTGCTGCATAAAATATTCTATGCAGCGGTAATTATGAGAATGCTGAGATAAGATTTTCAATTCCTGGATCAAGTGTAACTTGATCAACAGTGTCGTTTGTCCCATTATCACGCTTCACAATGCATGTTGAAAAGATTCGGGTTCGGTAATTTTGATGAAGATTCGGTTCGGATTCGGTTTGAAATGAAAGATGGATTCGCACACCCCTAAATAACAACCAATCAATGTCCGTCCGAGGCTGGATGTATCCCATGTGGCGATCTGGGCACAGAACTAAATCAACCGAGAATATTCACACACGGCCGTACCGACTAACGAGGGTCGTTGCCTCGACGATAACTTTTCACTATTGGCGACCTTGAAATCGGCTCCAGCCTCAGGTTCTAATCTACAATCATTTCAAGTTTTGGACCATTTTAGATAAAAAATTATAATTCAGTGACAAATTGAAAATTATATATTTATAAGACCACATCAAAGATTTAAGTCATACTTTATGCTAGAACATTGATAATTTGTATACGTTTATAGACCCTTTTTATGAATAAAATTATTCTGCATCAACCGTTCGTCCTATCGGTTAGAAATCTACTTGCATTGAATGCAGTCAAGTGACAGTGGGCTGTTATCAGTTGCTCAAAGCAGACAAGTTACGTAGTTCTCGACAAAAAGGCAAATATTACGTACATTCAGCTTCACTGTCTAGTCGTAGGGATGTTCATCAAGTTATAATTGTACAAAACCAGGCTGTGACCAAGCACGTTCCTGACAAAAACGCGTTCATTGTGGGATGACACGTTGTTATGCACAACGCGTTCATCACGGGACAACACGTTGTTATGCACAACGCGTTCATTACGGGACAACATGTTGTTATGCACAACGCGTTCATTACGGGACAACATGTTGTTATGCACAACGCGTTCATTACGGGACAACATGTTGTTATGCACAACGTGTTTATTACGGGACAACATGTTGTTATGCACAACGCGTTCATTACGGGACAACATGTTGTTATGCACAACGCGTTCATTACGGGACGTCATGTTATTATGCACAACGCGTTCATTACGGGACAACATGTTGTTATGCACAACGCGTTCATTACGGGACAACATGTTGTTATGCACAACGCATTCATTACGGGACAACATGTTGTTATGCACAACGCGTTCATTACGGGACAACATGTTGTTATGCACAACACGTTCATTACGGGACGTCATGTTATTATGCACAACGCGTTCATTACGGGACAACATGTTGTTATGCACAACGCGTTCATTACGGGACAACATGTTGTTATGCACAACGCGTTCATTACGGGACAACATGTTGTTATGCACAACGCGTTCATTACGGGACAACATGTTGTTAGGCATGGACCCAATGCATTATTACTGCATTAAACTTTGAAATGCACAATTCATTCGTTGAGAGATGACGCGTTATTCCGCACAATGCGTTGATTACAGAGTTGAGTGGTGAAACGCATAACATGTTCATCACAAGACGAAACGCTATCACGTAACGACGCGTTGATATACGAGTCAATACATCGTTACCCGAAACGCGTTAGTCACGCACAACGCGTTGATCACTGTTTGCTGATCTTGTTCAGTTTGTGGTTCTCCTTGAGAAGGTAGAAGGGATTGATGGGGCTGCGTACGGCGGCCGGCTTGAGCACCGACTGGCTGGGCTTCTTGTCGGCGTCAAACGGAATGCCCGGACTGCTGCGGAGCGCCCGGTGGTATTCCGACACCTCCTGCGCCACGTTGTTGTGCAGCACGATGTTCACCTTCTTGCCGCTGCCCGGCGTCGAGCCGCACGCAGCCTGCAACACGAGCGCCGCGTTAGACCGTGGAGTTGTATTGTTACGGAGGTATGACTCCGTGTTGAAAGCTCAACCCACTTTATCACTTTGAATAGTGGGTAACGGCAGTCATGTTCACTGTTCAAACTGATTGTTGTCAGGTGTGGGCGTAAAGAAATTTGTTTTATATTCAGTAACAGAAATCTAAAAAATCTAAAATACTCAAAAGGCCTTCTATATCATTACCTAATACACAATGTAGTGATACCAACCTATTTCATCATCATATAAAGAAGGTGATCCAACTCCCATACTGATGACATGGAAGGCATTTGTGGTTTCTTGCGGTCAGTTCAGAGCAAATCGTCCCGATTGCCTGTCGCGATTTAGCGGATCCCCTTGTGAACTAGATGCAGATAAGAGTGGCTACGGTACCGGTGGCATTGTTGAACTAACAAAATCTATAATTCTCGTAATCTGCTGGGCCGTGTATAGATAGCATTGGTGAGTGATTAAATACTTTGAAATAGTTCGATATAAAAGCGAGAGTTGCGCTACAGGCAATCAGGACACTAGACTCAGATTCTGACCCCGAAAATATCTCACTTTCAAGACCCGAGTTGGGTCACCTTCTTTATATTATGATAAAGAAGGCCTAGCTGAATTACCAACGTGGGAGTAGCTCCAACTGGCAGTTGAATTAAGAACATGGCCGCCGTACATGGCTCGTCGCTGAGTTGGACCTCCGTAACGATACAACTCCATGGGTAGACTCCCTACAGCGCTGCGTTAGACTCCCTACCTACCTTTCTTAATCGACTGAAACGTATCACGTCTCCAAGTTGTCACAGCGCTGCTGTACTTCTCGCAAGTCGTGAGCTGCCATTTTAGTGGCAGTTACGGTTGACAATCAATATCAGATTACAATCAATATATTCTCTAAACCATACTATGATCGATTCGTTTTTTACGATACAACATTTTCCATTATCGAAACTACTCTTCGAACATTGGAAAACAAGGGACGCTGCAGAGCGTATACAGGAATAAATTCAACTCGGTTGTGTGACATGGGCTTCGGGGTACCAAACTGTGAAAGAATCCATTTTGTTATTAGTACTAGTTTTTAGACGAGCTTTAGCGAGGATTCAATTTGACATACTGAAAAAAATTGGTGATCGTTTTTATGTTTTTTTCGTGTTTTTTTGTCGGTTCTCCACAGGTCAAACGGCTACAGCTATCAACTTCAATTTTTTTTTCATTATGGTTCCTCATCTAACCAAGATCTGTATAGTTTTGTGACATTATCGGGTGGTAAATTTCATTTTTATGAATTTTAGAAATTTCAAAAATACCCATTAGAATAACACGGCAAAAAAAAATGTCATTTTCCAAATCAATGAAATTTTGCGTGAAGTTGAATTACATTCTTATACACATTTATGGAAATTCTCAACTTGATCAGGTCAGCCATTTTGAAGAAAAAACATAAAATGTGCTAAATTGGTACCACTCGAAGCTGTTTTCACCCATTTATAACTTAAATGTCACCCAATTGGCAAATGTAGGCAAAAGTTTGGCAAAAAAGTCTACATACTATTACTATACACTCGTCTAACAACGCGCATATAGCGTTTTCCTAGTTATATTTAAGATTGAAATGGGCATGATGCCAACATTATCTACAGAACCGTATCGAATACGTCAAGAATAAACACAATGTGAGCACGAGACAGGTTAGAGAAGGGGAATGTTTTCGAAGAAAGTACAGTGGAAAGAATGGTCAAGTTCAATTGTTAATAATGGGATGCAAGAATACGAGGAGCTTCCTAGTAACATCAGAAATGTAACAAGTGTGGGTTGTTTTAAAATCAAGTGTATTGATTGGATCAGAAAGGAAGAGATAGTTAACAATAATTTAGTAGAAGAGTTTTGAACCATATTAACAAGAATAGTAACATAAGAATATCAACATAAGAATACCGAGAGCAATGTTTGAGATAGCGGAAAACACTGGAGCTAAGAGAAGAGTTGGAAGACCAAGAGAAAGATGGCAAGAGGGAGTCAAGTTTGGGGTAGTCAACCAAGGAGAAAATGGGAAGAAGTGGAAGACGAGAGATGGTGGGAGAATAGAGAACGATGGAGGGAACTCGTAGGAAGAGAAGGAGAAATAGAGGATAGGCCTAGCAGTAGTGAAGAAGAGGAGGAAGAAGTCGGAACTGGCAGGAACCGATTGATATGAGAAGTCTGCCCTAGAAAAACTGGTGGAAACACCCCCTGGCCCCATTTAATTGGTTATCTGGGTTTGAGGTATATATATATTAACAATGTATTTCGATATGTATTAGGCCTACCTGTTATTTGTGATGTATTTTGTGATTGTGTTGTTGTGTATGATGTATTACAATAATATGTTTGTTGTTAATGTACAAAAAAGAAAATGGCTTCCAAGCTATTCAATGAATGAAATAATAAATACAATGGTATGTGGTTATGGTTCGAGTGAGATTGAACACCCAAACTCATGCCACACAATCGAGTTGACTTTATTCCAGCATACGGTCTTCAGGAGCCCTGAAAAACATCCCTCCCTCTGTTCACATGATTCCTCCAATCAGTGACATGGGCACAAAACTAGCAGTCTTATACTGGACTCTCTGAAGCCCAGTGTTGGGAAATGAACTATTAAAATGAAAGCGTTAGTATTTTCTGAACTTTTCAATGAACGCGTTACATTTATAGTCAACGATCTTTAACTTTCTTCAAATTCGATTTTCCGGTGATTTTTAACTGAATAAAACATTCATTCGAAAGTTCCTCATTTTATATCAATCATAACCCTATTCGACACTATCGCACCATCCGTACTTCTCCGTCAAATTCCGAATGAGATCGACTACATTACGGTCTATCCCGAATTCCCTGTTTGGGATTTCACCATGTGATCACTCGTCATCAGGCGAGCCAGATATTATTTTTGAACTCTTTTTTCCATATTACTTTCAAGGCAAATTTTTGAAGACACTTATGTTTTTTTTTTTCAATTTGAACGTGAACTTTTACAGCAAAGCCACAAAAAACAAGCTTTGAACTTTCAAAAAGATCGATTTATTTGTCATGAACTGAAATTTTTGAAAGTTCCTTCAATGAGTGGTCTTCCCCACCACTGGGTTGAAACCAAAAACCGAGACAAACTACCAACTGACCCGTTCCAAACGATGACCTTAGCCCTGGCGATGGCAACGAGCTCTGAAGAGCTCGTTGGTCCCATGTCAAACCCCATCGCCAATCAGAAATGCTTTGTAACGACAAGCATAAAGGGAGAATTCCAATACGATACTTTGACATTAGATTTAATATTATTGAATGAGAGAAAATATATCAATATAATACGATTAATTACCAGCACATGCAGCGCAGTGGTTAACGCACTTGCTTCATGTGACCTGGGAGGTGAGGGACATATCGGACCTGGTTCGATCCCCGCCACCGTCCATCTTTACAGGTTTTTTTTTCCCGTGGTTTCCCTGTGTAGTCTAGGCTCATGCCAGAATGGTTCCTACAATATAGGCCACGACCGCTTCCTTCCCACTATGCTTCCCAATACCCAATACCTAAGAAACTCATCCTAAGAAACTTCATCTCACCATCCCTTCATCTCATTAATGATTCATTCGACGCCAATAGATCCCAGTCATCATTATAATGCGTCGTTAAACCCAATATATTTAAAAACAAAAATCACGATCAACCATCGACATGCTGTCCACACTCATCAATACGCGCCCGCAGCTGATTAGTGCCACGGCCTGTTGGATGAATGCATGCATGAAAAAAAGAAAGAATGGATTTGAAATAGTCTACCCTGGTCTACCTTGACACGTCGTGAAACAACCAAGAGCTGCCGCTTCTAAATGGTCTCACTAATTTGTCTCACTAAGTTATGGTCACCAACAGCGCAGTCCTGATGTTGAAGTTCATTGGTTTTAAATAATTAAAATGGGGTGGTAAGATCGCCCTTGTGGTGCCCCATCCAAACCATCCTACTTTTCATCCTTAGCCTTAATTGGGGAACAATGATTTTGTATCAAGTTTCGATGTTATTAAAAAAAAAAAAAAAAATTTTTTTTTAAATTTGTAGGGATGTCCGAATCTGTTATTCAGAATCGAAATAACACTTGTGGTGCCCCGTCCAAACGATCCCATCTTCTCATCCATAGCCTTAATTGAAGAACAATGAGTTTGTATCAAGTTTCGATGTTATTAACCACTTTACAGCTAGATTTTTTTCCCTGTTATATCGCACAGACACTTGTGTTAAGGTGGACTTTCATAGGGTGAACATCCGTCCCGCAAAAAAACTTTCGGGACACCCAAATGTCCCGGTTTTGTAGTAAGAGTAAAGTTGTTCTATTTTTGGCGACAATGAATGTATTTTCAGTATTTACGATGCCGTGACGAATTTGTTTCTTTCAGTGTAAGTGCCGTTCTCTTTCAAAAATTACCGCGCGCTCGGCGGGCTACAATAATTCCCCACCCCTCCCTTCTGACATGTGATGACCTTTTACTGCCTACGGTTTAGATGTGGTATTGTGTATTATTAGTCAGTCTGGCTCTGAGAGGGCAACAGTTTACTTGTGTGTTGTGTTACAATGCCGAAACGAAAATGCTTCTATCAAGAGAAATATTCTGCTGAGTGGAATTTTTTAAACTAGGAAGATGAGAGGATCGCTCAAACATACCAACTACAAATTTTCCTGCACTGAGATTTACAACTAGTCAAACGCGAAATATGCGTTGTAAGATGAGCGAGTAATCTCAATAAGGTATAAAAGTCCTTGAAGTAGTTCTACTCTTGCCACTTCATTGACTCTGGTATTCTACACACCTTGACGCATATAAAAAATACTTCATTGTTGGTCAACTCTTGAATCTAGAAAGCAGTGAATCTCGACAACTCAATTCTGTCACAATTTTTGTGATATATTTTATGAATATTATCAGTCATTTTATTTTTTTTCTTCAAAACGACTGATCAGAATTGCTTAAAAAATCGTAATAATGTGTAAAATCCATGTATACACATTTAGAGAGAATTTCATTCCGTTTGGAGAGATTTTATTTTTCAACATTTTCTGCCCAGCCAAATCTTATGGGGTTTTTAGAAACTTTGAGATGATGATTCTCAAAATCGGTCCGACCGATTCATCCCAAAAACTATACAGTTCTAGGTTGGATAAGTTTGCGTGTACAAAAAAAGTTTCATGTTGATCAGTCAACCCTTGCGACCTGTGGAGTGCTTACAAAAAAAAAAAAAAAAACACACAGACAAAGCCCTATAAGAGTGGGATGGAGACTTCGCTACGCTCATCAATTATGTACTTGAAAATAAAAGAACACAATTTTCCTTATCAAGGCCGTCCGACAAATACAAGGCATGAACTCAAGATCAAGAAACTGCGCCTACAACAATCATTACATAAATGTACATACGACAGAAGTTTATAATACGGTAATAAATAATTCTCAATAGAAACACTCAAAGATCTCTAGGCCTTATATCTATCTTATACACCTTATTTAAGAAAATAATAATGTATTTATTTATGATTCAGGCTGTGCTCCAAAGCAACTGAAATTCATTAAAAGATCGTTCCCCAAAAAAATTCCCTGCAGGGCTAATGTCGAGGGGCCTTGCCCCCCAAACCCCCGCGGGTCACCAGCTTCGCGGATGTTTCTTTCAAATGTTTCTTTGTCCCGGATTTTATTTCTCACAATCTGGTCACCCTAGTCTTTCAGAACATTTATAACAGAACCAAATGGTTTCATTGTATTGTTGTACGTACTTGATATGTGAAAAAAGAAATTTGCTGACATCACTTTTATTAACCGTTCAGAGGCTCGTCAATTTGATACATTTAGCCTAGAACGATGTTTTGTAATAACAGCTGACTGAATTATATCATTTTCCAATACAGCAGCGTATTCTATCGGCACCCCAAAAAAGATCAAACTCATTTCCCAATCCATCTCCCAGATGTCAGTACAAGTCTCACGTCAATATGACGACATTTTGTCGATATAAAATGAAATGTCTTGGAATGCGTGACGTCGCGTATATATGCGCCAGCGGCTTGGGCAGCACGATCGCTGCAGACGCGTATGTGCGCCAGAGGCCGTCAAGTGATCAAACAAAATAACCAAAAAAATGAGTGTTTTTATTGTTTCCACTCATGTTTGGTCGACGGACGACCTTCGTCTCCGTGGAAACGAGCGCGGGACGTCGACTGAGTGAGACGTCCGCGCGAGAAAAGGAAGAAAAGGAAAGTGCAAAATAACGACTCATCAGTATTAGCTGTCAAAAAGCACTTTATTGTCTCTTTATTTATTATCGGTCGTGTGCTGGACGTCACAAGTTTTATCGAACGACTGTCTCTACTCTCGACTGACCGTTGAATTAAACAAAAGACGTGAAAAGATGAAGACGACACTCGTGAAAAATCTTTGATTTTTGTATACATTTGCAAAGGTTAGAGCTGGCCTTCCATGAACGCAATTTGCGTTTTGCTTTCGCATGGCGGTGGAATTGAGGCGAGCTCAACAATCAGAGCGTCACTGATTGGTCGTTTTATCATCATGGCGGCTTAAAAATCCGCTAAGCGAATATCACGTTCATGAAAGGCCAGCATAAGAGTCCATGGGAGTCAATTTAGCTATCAGTTTTTTGGTGATAACTTTTGAACGGTATGGATATCAAAATTCTAATACAGTAGAATCTCTTCAGTGGATTTTTCATCTTAAGGAGTTTCAATTTTTTGATCCCCCTCATATGCTCCTACATGTTGAATAGTTTTTGATCCCCCTCATATGCTCCTACATGTTGAATAGTTTTTGATCCCCCTCATATGCTCCTACATGCTGAATAGTTTTTGATCCCCCTCATATGCTCCTACAGGTTGAATAGTTTTTGATCCCCCTCATATGCTCCTACATGTTGAATAGTTTTTGATCCCCCTCATATGCTCCTACATGTTGAATAGTTTTTGATGCCCCTCATATGCTCCTACATGTTGAATAGTTTTTGATCCCCTTCATATGCTCCTACATGTTGAATAGTTTTTGATCCCCCTCATATGCTCCTACATGTTGAATAGTTTTTGATCCCCCTCATATGCTCCTACATGTTGAATAGTTTTTGATCCCCCTCATATGCTCCTACATGTTGAATAGTTTTTGATCCCCCTCATATGCTCCTACATATTGAATAGTTTTTGATCCCCCTCATACGCTCCTACATGTTGAATAGTTTTTGATCCCCCTCATATGCTCCTACATGTTGAATAGTTTTTGATCCCCCTCATATGCTCCTAGATGTTGAATAGTTTTTGATCCCCTTCATATGCTCCTACATGTTGAATAGTTTTTGATCCCCCTCATATGCTCCTACATGTTGAATAGTTTTTGATCCCCCTCATATGCTCCTACATGTTGAATAGTTTTTGATCCCCCTAATATGCTCCTACATGTTGAATAGTTTTTGATCCCCCTCATATGCTCCTACATGTTGAATAGTTTTTGATCCCCCTCATATGCTCCTACATGTTGAATAGTTTTTGATCCCCCTCATATGCTCCTACATGTTGAATAGTTTTTGATCCCCCTCATATGCCCCTACATGTTGAATAGTTTTTGATCCCCCTCATATGCTCCTACATGTTGAATAGTTTTTGATCCCCCTCATATGCTCCTACATATTGAATAGTTTTTGATCCCCCTCATATGCTCCTACATGCTGAATAGTTTTTGATCCCCCTCATATGCTCCTACATGTTGAATAGTTTTTGATCCCCTCATATGCTCCTACATGTTGAATAGTTTTTGATCCCCCTCATATGCTCCTACATGTTGAATAGTTTTTGATCCCCCTCATATGCTTCTACATGTTGAATAGTTTTTGATCCCCCTCATATGCTCCTACATGTTGAATAGTTTTTGATCCCCCTCATATGCTCCTACATGTTGAATAGTTTTTAATCCCCCTCATATGCTCCTACATGTTGAATAGTTTTTGATCCCCCTCATATGCTCCTACATGTTGAATAGTTTTTGATCCCCCTCATATGCTCCTACATGTTGAATAGTTTTTAATCCCCCTCATATGCTCCTACATGTTGAATAGTTTGTGATCCCCCTCATATGCTCCTACATGTTGAATAGTTTTTGATGCCCCTCATATGCTCCTACATGTTGAATAGTTTTTGATCCCCCTCATATGCTCCTACATGTTGAATAGTTTTTGATCCCCCTCATATGCTCCTACATGTTGAATAGTTTTTGATCCCCCTCACATGCTCCTACATGTTGAATAGTTTTTGATCCCCCTCATATGCTCCTACATATTGAATAGTTTTTGATCCCCCTCATATGCTCCTACATGTCGAATAGTTTTTGATCCCCCTCATATGCTCCTAGTATGTTGAATAGTTTTTGATCCCCCTCATATGCTCCTACATATTGAATAGTTTTTGATCCCCCTCATATGCTCCTACATGTTGAATAGTTTTTGATCCCCCTCATATGCTCCTACACGTTGAATAGTTTTTGATCCCCCTCATATGCTCCTACATGTTGAATAGTTTTTGATCCCCCTCACATGCTCCTACATGTTGAATAGTTTTTGATCCCCCTCATATGCTCCTACATGTTGAATAGTTTTTCACTCGAGTAAGTTTTTTTGTCCGGTCTCCTGAAAAATGTACTAAAGAGGTTCCACTACAGAGGAAACACAGATATTTCGAAAGTCAACACAAAAAACTAATATTTTGCTGAATCGACTCCCATGGACTCTTAAGATCGATGGCTGAGCAAGTCAAAGGATATCATTTTGACGATACGAATGTCCTTATGTTACCGTACAAAAGTTATCACATAAGAAAAAACATTCAGAAATCAAATATAAGTATAAAGTTTGAACCAAACAAACTAGTACCAATCACAATAGATAGTGAACCATCGTTAATCTAAACTCGGTTGATCCAAATTCCCGCTAAGCCGTACTTCGAAACAATACTTCAACCCTTTGATTGCTTTACCACTGTTTTTGGATTGGATAATTCAAAATATAGTTCAAGTGAATTCTTTGAATTAATAACTATTTTCTCAATTTCCATCCTTTTTATTTGACGCGTAAGAATAGGCCAGAGTGGACACAAGCGACTGAGATTGAGGCCCTAGCAACAGTTTCCAACTTTCTATGTATCAGCCAGTCACATCGCTTCATCGCGCGCAGTACGAAAATAATTACATTCTAAGCGGGAAGAGTGATAATTTTAGTGGAGCAATAGTTCTTTTGGTTAGGCTAATTTGAATTTTTAATAATCAAAATATTTTTTGATGGGTTCCTTCCATTTCGGATTAACGACGGTTTACTGTATCAAAAAAAAGTCCCAATTTAATGGATATCATTTTGAATGTATCTAAGATTCGAGTTTCTGTATCATGGATTGTTAATAGCTTTTACAGTTCAAAAGTTATACATAATAAATTCAAGAAAAAAATATTTCACTAAATCAAGTAGTCAAATATAGAGTAAAAATCAAACAAACTAGTTTTCATCATAGGCCTAGTAGATGCGACTAATGTTAAAAAAAAAACATGTCAAGAATAAAAACATCAAAGAATATAAAAAGTGAGGATAAAAAACCTCACAAGGTTGTCCCAATTTGGTAGATATCATTTTGAGTGTATCAAAGAGTTGAGTTTCTGTAACCTATCTTAGATTGTTGATAACTCTCAACGTTCAAAACGTATATAAAAAAAAAAAAAACATTTCACCAAGGCCCAGTTTTACTAATCTTAGTTAGGTTACTAATCCACTAACTATTGATTAAAGGCACGGAAATAACATATGTAACTAATGGTGATAACAAGTTAATCTGCCAACTATTGCTTAATCCAGTTTCGTAAAACCGGGCCCAAGTCAAATACAAGTATGAAGTGAAAACCAAACAAACTAGTTCTCATCACAAGAGAAACAGAAAAATCCCAGAAAATGAAAAGAAAAAAGGTTGTATCGACCGATGCAACTCGATCGCCAACGCAAGTGGACCGATTGGCCGCGTGAACGAGATCGCCGATGACTGGCCGAAAGGAGAGGGGAGGGGGGTATTGACGAGCGTCGCTTGCTCCTAGCGTCTTACTTTGGCGGCGGACAGCAGGGCAGCGTTGCTGGCAGGCGTGTTACGAGCGGCCATGTTCTTCCCACGCAGCGGCGTCTTGACGGCGGGCGGAGACTGTGGTTTCACCTTCTACACAACACCAACACAACAGACGTTAGCACAACGCACATTCCGCTGAGGCCCATTACGAGTAACATTAGCATTAGTAGCAATACTTGTCTTACTAGGCAAACGCAAACACGTTGTAAGATGAGCGAGATATCTGAATAAGGTATAAAAGTCGTTAAAATAGTTATACGCTTGCTACTTCATTGACTCTGGTATTCTACACACCTTGACGCATATAAAAAATATTTTAAAATATTCTATATTTTATTAATAATATTAATATTATTATTATATTAATATTATATTATTTTTATATTATATTAATATAAATATTATATTTTATTAATAATTAATAATAATATTTTTTAATAAAAATATTAAAATATATACAAAATATTCTCATATTTGTTAACGACATGAATGCAAACGTGGTATCCAAGTTGAGATTATTTGCAGATGATTGTGTTGTGTACAGAAGAATATGATGTGAGAAGGATATAGAAACATTGCAAAAAGACTTGAAAAGAGAAAAAAAAACTTTATTGGTCCCTGACTATATTGTAAAACAGGATAGCAATCAGTATAAAAAATGCATGGAATAATATAGAGAAATAGATAATATCACATATTAATATTAGTACAAGAAAAGAGAACTGATTGAATAGAAAAAATGTGAAAACAAAATAGGATTGAATAATAAGGAGATTTAGTGATTACAAAATTAAAAAGTGATATAGTGAAACGTTAATTATACAAATGATTTTTTAAAATTCCAAAGGAGTCTTCACGTGCTGACATTCCAATTTGATATTTCAAAAAGTTACTTATAAAAAACGTTTACAAAAGTCACTGAAAAAATGAGAAATTGTTCCCCTGGCTCCCACAAAGAGTCCGATAACTTCTATTTCCTTTAGATTATACACTTTGAGGAAGTAAGGAATAGTTGGCTCATAAAACTTTTTTTTTTTAAAGGCCTACTGTGTGAGTGGGCTAGAAAGAGTAACCAGTTTAGACATATAAATAGGGCTATAGCTTCTATTTTTTGTTTAAATTACATTCAGAATTTGAAAAGTAGCTCTTTGGTGCACCAATAACTTTGAAACTTCTGTGTTTTGTGGCGCAACAACGGTCAAGTATGTCAAGGTTTGTGTATGAAGAAAAAAGATGCATATATATTAGTGATGACATCGACTCTAAAAATCGGGAATCGATTCTCTATGCTCCAGAATCGATTGAAAATCGATTTTGATAAAAAAAAAATTAAATTTTTATTTTTTTTTAAATTTATAAAAGTTTTTTTCTCAAAAAAGTAGTGTTATTTGAAACTTTTTTTTCAACCTTCCCAAGGCGTTCACGTGAAAAATAGCTGCTAGAGACTTCTTTGAACTGTACTGTACCACTCGGGTATTTCCGTCGACGCTTGGCTGTCAGACGTAGGCCCTAACCGAAGCGATAGCTTGTGTCCAGATAGTAAAATCTCAACAATACAGAATAATATGGACAACGAAATGAGCACTTATTGCGACGTAAAAAAGTACAGCACTGAATCAGATTTTTTTCTATTTGAAAAATCGATTTTTTGATTTGAGAATTGTTTTACATCAGAATCGATTCTTAATTGATTCTCGATTAATCGATGTTATCACTAATATATATGGTGATATATCCCTAACTGAGATGCACGTTGTGGATAACTATGACAATGAAGACGTTATTACTTATTACTACAGTCGAGCCCACATATAACGAACTTGATTTCAACGAAATTTCGGTTTTTACGAATTAATTACCATTCCCCTTCAAATCTCCTATCCTTACAATGTTAAATAAAGACCTATAACGAAGTGATTTATATTTCAAAATTCGGTTATTACGAATTTTTTGTCACTTTACAGCATATTTTGCTCATTATTTTCAGCTATTTCCAACAAAATATTCGAAAATCGGAGCATTTTGCGTGAATTTATTTTCAGGTTACATTTATTTTGAACGGACTGTAGGCTACATCGTAGCAGCTGGTGACGCGTACAGCACGTGGTCATAACGTCCCACGAAAAGTGGCACGGACCATACCAAAACATTCGCTCAACGCGGGCTAAATAATAACGTGATGGTGACATCTTCAATGACTTTGTTCATCTATTTTTTGTTTACATTCCTTCATTTCCATTCGTGATAGTGTCCTGTAACCTAGGAAATAAAACACGAGAAGTGGGGAGTGGTGGTGTCATGTGATGGCAGATGATGAGTTCTTTATGAAAGGACATTGTTGTTTTCTATTACTTTCTACAAACATACTAAGTGATGATACGATGCGATGATAATATGTCACCTAATACAGTACTATATTAGGGCCTAAGTCGTAAATGTAGGCCTATCTTTATAAATCTCTAAAATTGAAAAAATTTTGCTGTTATGAAAAAGAGCAATAAATCTCTATAACGAAATTCTGTTTTTACGAACAGATTTTTATTCCCCTTGAAATTCGTTATATGCGGGCTCGACTGTATTCCAAACGTAGCATTTATATCGCCAATTCGTTGAAACTTGGTGGAATCACACTTTGAGTTGCTTCTTCAAAAACATGATCAAAACAACTAGGGATGTGCAAATCTGTGTTGTTGATTTCGAACCCAAATCCGAATCAAATCACGAGAAAAGGTTTGCGAATCCGAATTTTTCTCAAATCTCTGACAAAAATAGCTAGTCTTATTTGATTGCACGTACACGTTTCAAACTTGCCCTTGTATAAACAATTTCTGAGAAACTAGCTGAAATAGAATAGGTGATAAGTAAGAGACTAAAGTGAGTGGGCTTGACCTTGGATAGAGTATAAAAACAGCAACAATACATTATTGCTACATTACGTACATTTATACAGTTCAAATGGTCACACTTGCAAGTTGAATGAAGCTTAAATGAAGAAGATCAAACAATATCAATATTGCGTGTGGAACTTACAGAGCTTACATGATATCATTATTATCATGTGAACATGTAAGACATTCCACTTAATGTTAAGATATGCTCAGGAGGTTCAAGCAGGATTCGAGTTGGAGATTCAAGCAGGATTCGAGTTGGAGATTCAAGCAGGATTCGAGTTGGAGATTCAAGCAGGATTCGAGTTGGAGATTCAAGCAGGATTCAAAATTTAAAAAAGTTTGAAATTGGGAATCTCACATTTTCATGCGAATCGAACCCAAATCTTGACCAAAGATTCGGATTCAATTCGAAACAACAGATTCGCACATCCCTAAAAACAACATCACATGTATTGAAACATGGAGAAATATTAGGAAAACAAGTATCAAAGCACTTTCAGAATCCGTCCCTTTTAAAGCTTCCGGACCCCTATTCCTGAGATAAATGAGATGTGAGAGAAATAAAAGTGAGTGAGAAAACGATTATCTCACTTAATATAGCCGATTTACCATTACCAATCGGCCATTTCAAGTGAGATAATCGTTTTCTCACTCATTTTTATTTTTCTCACATCTCATTGATGAGCGTAGCGAAGTCTCCATCCCACTCTTATAGGGCTTTGTCTGTGTGTTTTTTTTTTTTTTGGTTTGTAAGCACTCCACAGGTCGCAAGGGTTGACTGATCGACATGAAACTTTTTTTGTACACGCAAACTCATCCAACTTAGAACTGTATAGTTTTTGGGATGAATCGGTCAGACCGATTTTGAGAATCATCATCTCAAAGTTTCTAAAAACCCCATAAGATTTGGCTGAGCGGAAAATGTTGAAAAATAAAATCTCTCCAAATGGAATGAAATTCTCTCTAAATGTGTATACATGGATTTTACACATTATTACGATTTTGTAAGCAATTCTGATCAGTCGTTTTGAAGAAGAAAAATAAAATGACTGATAATATTCATCAAATATATCATAAAAATTGTGACAGAATTAAGTTGTCGAGATTCACTGCTTTCTAGATTCGAGAGTTGACCAACAATTAAGTATTTTTTATATGCGTCAAGGTGTGTAGAATACCAGAGTCAATGAAGTGGCAAGAGCAGAACTACTTTAACAACTTTTATAGCTTATTCAGATATCAAGGTGTGTAGAATACCATAGTCGATAAAGTAGCAAATGTAGGACTGTTATTATACCTTATTGAGATTACTCGCTCATCTTCCAACGCATTTTTCGCGTTTGACTAGTTTATCTCAGGAATAGGGGTCCTGTTACTTCCACAAGGCTAAGGCACTACAGGGCTGCGGCTGGAAGCTTCCGAGTATGAATCAAGTATGCACTAATCGTCTTTCTCTTGTGGCCTACCTTTCCAACAATTGTCAACTATCCCGACTACGGAGCATAGAAACTACGAAACTGCAATTTCACAGCCTTCCTAATATCAAGTTACCCGCGTATTTGAAAAAAGTGAGGTTATGACCAGTATTCACAGTTTCCCTAAAAGCAGTGGCTGTTATAACACACGAAGCACCGTTCCAGTTGAAACAATCATTAAATTACTACAGTGAAACCTCGAACTATCGTTCCCAGATCGATCGTTTTCCCACATCTATTGTTTTTTTGGTATGGTTCCAACCAAACCGCCATATGAACAATGTTAAATTTTCCCACATTCATCGTTCCCGCATTCTATCGTTCGTTATTTTCGCCCCTCGCCACTTGAAAGCTCAAACGATCGTTTCCCCGCATCTATTGGTTTGTCGAATTCTCCCGCATTCATCGTTTTCCCGATTCTATCATTTGATATTTTCGCCCCTCGCCACTTGAAACCTCGAGCGATCGTTTCCCCGCATCTATTGGTTTGTTGAATTCTCCCGCATTCATCGCTTTCCCGATTCTATCGTTTGATATTTTCGCCCCTCGCCACTTGAAACCTCGAGCGATCGTTTTCCCGCATCTATTGGTTTGTCGAATTCTCCCGCATTCATCGTATTCCTGATTCTATCGTTTGTTATTTTCGCCCCTCGCCACTTGAAACTTTGAGCGATCGTTTCCCCGCATCTATTGGTTTGTTGAATTCTCCCGCATTCATCGCTTTCCCGATTCTATCGTTTGATATTTTCGCCCCTCGCCACTTGAAACCTCGAGCGATCGTTTCCCCGCATCTATTGGTTTGTTGAATTCTCCCGCATTCATCGTTTTCCTGATTCTATCGTTTGATATTTTCGCCCCTCGCCACTTGAAAGCTCAAACGATCGTTTTCCCGCATCTATCGGTTTGTTGAAATCTCTCGCATTCATCGTATTCCCGCTTCTATCACTTGTTATTTATTAATAATAGTTATTTTTTGTAATCAATGGAAAAAAGTGCGTGAAAAGAGATGGTAAGTGATTACAGTACTGTATTAATTACAATAAAAGGAATAATGTTCACATTAATGTTTTTGATTGTTTTTAAACGTTTTTAATGAGTTACCGCTTCGTTTGTTTTCTCGCATTCATCATTTCTTTCCCCGGTTCCCGCATTCATCATTTCTTTCCCCGGTCCCCGCATTCATCATTTCTTTCCCCGGTCCCCGCATTCATCATTTCCCTCCCCGGTCCCCGCATTCATCATTTCCCTCCCCGGTCCCCGCATTCATCATTTCCCTCCCCGGTCCCCGCATTCATCATTTCTTTCCCCGGTCCCCGCATTCATCATTTCCCGCATTCATCATTTCCCTCCCCGGTCCCCGCATTCATCATTTCCCTCCCCGGTCCCCGCATTCATCATTTCCCTCCCCGGTCCCCTCATTCATCATTTCCCGCATTCATCATTTCCCTCCTCGGTCCCCGCATTCATCATTTCCCTCCCCGGTCCCCGCATTCATCATTTCCCTCCCCAGTCCCCGCATTCATCATTTCCCGCATTCATCATTTCCCTCCCCGGTCCCCGCATTCATCATTTCCCTCCCCGGTACCCGCATTCATCATTTCCCTCCCCGGTTCCCGCATTCATCATTTCCCTCCCCGGTCCCCGCATTCATCATTTCCCTCCCCGGTCCCCGCATTCATCATTTCCCTCCCCGGTCCCCGCATTCATCATTTCCCTCCCCGGTCCCTTCAAAAACGATAGATCGAGGTTTCACTGTATATCATTTAGCCTATCTAGTTTCTAGTCATACCTACCGTATTTACTCGCATATAAGTCGCACCCGCGTATAAGTCGCACCCCTGTTTTTGGCAGTCATTTTTTGAAAAACCCTTTGTATGGTCGTATAAGTCGCACCTGCAGTCTCCAGTATCAGTATTAGTATTATTACCATTATTTAGTAGAGTGATAGGCCTAATTATAACATTATAGTCCTATCACTAATTTATTTTGTCCATTTTGTATAATGATAAACATTACATCTGCTGTCAATGGAAAGAAGTGATCATTGCCCAAGATACTTAGTTTAAAGTGGAAGATATCAACATTTGTGTGTTTATACTGAAATACTTTTATCCACGGCGAAAAATTATGGTCACAGACAGAGCAGTCCTGGTGTTGAAGTTCTTTAGTTTAAAATAATCAAAATGGAGTGGTAAGATCGCCCTTGTGGTGCCCCGTCCAAACGATCCTATCTTTCATCCATAGCCTTAATTGGGGAACAATAATTTTGTATCAAGTTTCGATGTTATCAAGAAAAAAAGTCTCCAGTATGTCAAAAATACATCGCGATTGAAATGTTTAGCTCTCTGTTCTGGACACTTGAGAGAGAAACCCTTGGTATGAGGCATGAGAAACCATTGTCAGGGGCCTCAACTAAACTGGGAGGGTGGGAAGGGGGTCGTTGCCTAACGTACCCAAGCGAGCGAGGAGCGTGACGACAACGGGACCCAGAGTGCATGATGATTACGTAAATATCTCTCCAAGTTTATATTCATTTGTATCTAGCCTCTTCCTAGTGTTCAATGAATAGCCCACTATAGACTGTTATCACCAATACATAGCATTGTTGATTGATGTTAAACAGATATGTCAAAAGTGTTCTTGTTGGTAATCAGTGTAACATGATGAGACTTTAAAAGTATCATGTTACACTGATTACCAACACCAACACTTTGAGACATCTGTTTATCATCAATCAACAATGCTATGTATGGCTGATTTGTCTATAGGGGGCTACTCATTCAACACTAGGAAGAGGCTAGATAAAAATGAATGTAAACATATTTACGTGTATTTATTTGCTTCAACATTGATGACTGTCTGTGCATCAATTCTGACGACGATTGGGGGTTCGCTCTATACTGTAACTTTGGACGACCAGTGTTCATGGCAACTGTTTTGATGATGAACAGATGTGTTGAAGTGTTTGTCTTGTTATTCAGTGTAACACAAGAATCTAAAAGTATCACGTTTGCTTCAGCACTGACGACTGTCCGTGCATGAATTCTGACGACGATTGTGGGTTGGCCCTATGCTCTAACATTGGACGACCGGCAGTGTTTCACGGCAAATGTTTTCATCGCAAAATGTGACGTTTTCTCTCACTTACCTTTATGAGACACATGTGACTTTTTGATGACGTAAAAATAGAGAGCTCGACTATGACGAGAATTGATGCATTTGACTTTCATTTTTGGAGATTTTGTGCGCGCGTATAAGTCGCACCCGCGTATTGGTCGCACCCCTGTTTTGAGTTCTCAAATTTCTAAATATACATGCGACTTATATGCGAGTAAATACGGTAAATGCAACAATTTGGATATTATTGGAATGAATCATATTTGCATTTACTAATATTCAATTCTCACTTACCCCGAAAGTGACCACCATTTTCATCTGATTGGTTAGAACGTGAAGCTAGCATAGGCCTACATACACTTTCGTTTGCTATGAAATACCGACTCGACAGATCATATACATTCAACTTAGGTCATCAACTGAATGACGTGTTTGGTTGAACTAGCAAGTTGACTGGGGGACATTCAGAGCTGTCGGTATCAAACGCGCGCTTACCTGTGCGATCCTGAGCGACTTGCGCTTGGGAGACGCCGCCACGTCCTCTACGAGCCACGGTCCGAGACTCTGGCGCTTACCGCCCGCCTTGGCTGCAACGGCGCTCGCTGGGACCAGGCTCAGGCGCTTCCGAGACAGCACCTCCTGCAAGGCAAGCCGGGACAAACGTCAACATCACAGCACCAGGGTTGGCAAGTTTTAGCCACCCCCTGGCTTAAACCGTGGTTTTAACCGGTTTTAACCGGCCTGGCCAAAACTCATTTTAGCCGGTTTTAACCACCTTCAACAGAAAGAATAATATACTCTGGTCTATTCATTTTTAATTAAATTTGATATTACATCTTAGTGGTGTATAAGCTTTGTATTTTGGCATGTCTTGTTAATGATGTACATTTAAGGCTGAGGGATTCATCTATTATTTAGTTCTACAAACTTGAGATAGATTGCAGTATATGAGGTTTTTGGTTTCGTTTGTTTTATCTAGGTTTTATTCACTTTACAGCATGGCATAAATATAGGTTTTTCACACAATAGATATTTGGGTCTACATTTATAGGCCACATTTTCACATATAGGCATTAACATACTGGTTGTCTATATATTTTAGTTTTGACCAGTTTTAGCCGCCTAAAATCAGTTTTAGCTGGTTAAAACCGGTCTAAATCACTGGCCTGGTCAAAACTAATAAAAGCCGGCTTTTTGCCAACCCTGCACAGCACGGAGTTGTATATGGAGGTCTATACTCGATCTATACCATGATCTATATATACTTCATGTGGGCATTTAGAGATACTCTGATAGGCAATGTCAATTTATCTGAATAACAAACAGCCCATTTGATTGGATGTTTTGTTTTGTGACGTCTGTGGGCGGGTCAATCAGTAGTCGTCAATTGCTTACCTCATTCACAATGTAGAGATACCAACCTATTTCATCATACTATAAATGGGGTGACCCAACTCGGGTCTTCAAAGTGAAAGGGGTCAGAATCTGAGTCCAGCGTCCCGATTGCCTGTAGCGCAACTATCGCTTTTATATTGAACTATTTAAAACAACAATGCTCAACAATGCTATACAGTACACAGCCCAGTAGATTACGAGAATTATAGATTTTGTTAGTTCAACAATGCCACCGATACCGTATCCACTCTCATCTACATCTAGTTCACAAGGGGATCCGCTAAATCGCGACAGGCAATCGGGACGATTGGCTCTGAACTGACCGCAAGAAACCACAAATGACTTCCATGTTATCAGTATGGGAGTTGGGTCACCTTTATATTGTGATAAAATAAGTTGGTGTCACTACATCGTGGTCTTGAAGTAACTCCATCGAGCCACGGCATTTTTACCGGCCAGCAATCTTGTCGGGTGCCGTAGGACCTCAAATCATTTGTACCGTTCATACTACCACGGCAAATGGTCAATTATACCGCGGACTCACGGCAATTACATATCGAATCAATGCGATACAACGTTCGACAACGTTGACAGTGATTGAGCTCGACACTCGATAGTCCGCACGAAAAACAAACAGTTGGAGTATCATAAACGTGGCCGTGATATCGTCTACGTCATCACGGCAAGTCTGTCGGCCGGCAAAATGTTCAACTTCAACCAACTTCCAAGGCCACAGTGAACGACAAGCCCGGCAAGTCTGTGATTGGCTCATTAATTTCGACGGCCCGACAAATTCGTGCTGCCGTGGCTCTATGAACATATCTCAACTCAACGACGAGCCATGGTGATACAGTGAAACCTCTATCCATCGGTTTTTTCAAAGGACCAGGAAAATAGAACCATCCATCCAGGAAAACGATCCATCCAGGAGAATTCAACATTGATTATACGGGAGTGGAGCTAGAAAAAATGTATGATACAAGCAGGAAAATGATAGATCCGGGAACGATGCGTAGAGGTTTCACTGTATATGCATGGCTCAGTAGACAATGGCAATGGCATAGCAGTGGCATTTGTTCTGCACCGAAAAATGATGGTTGCTGTGAGTTGAACAATGCCACCGGTACCGTAGCCACTCTAATCTACATCTAGTTCACAAGGGAATCAGCTAAATTGCGACACGCAATCAGAACCTTTGGCTCTGAACTGACCCAAAGAAACCACAAATACCATCCATGTTATTAGTATGGGAGTCGTTACACCTTCTTTATAGATTGTTTGCTTAACGACCCCATCAACAGCTAGGTTATACGGGGGTACGAATGAGCAGGTGATTACGAAATTATGGAGTGATGATAAGTGAAAGGACGTTTACAAAAATCCATGCCTTATGCGGGACTCGAACCCACGCCCAGCGGTGACTACAGTTTCTGAAGCGGTGTCTCAGCTGACCGAGCTACAGAGGGCGGCTACAAGGTACAGGACAGACGCCTCGTTACTCCTAGTACCTCTCCCTCTACTAACCTTGGGTGGCGTGACCTGCTCGTCGACGACCGCTGTCTTGACCTTGAGTGGCGTGACCTGCTCGTCGTCGGCGCGCGCGACCCTCGCCTTGCGCGGCGACGTCCTGCGTTGCTGCATCTGCGCCGGCCGGAGGAAAGAATCAGTGCAAATCATGCGAGCGAGTTGAAATGCAATCATAACCACAAAACTAAACATGAAAATACTGGGGTTGTGCGAGTTTCAGTCCAGTTCGGAGATGAGAGAATGTAACACGCTTTGAGTTCGAGATGGGAAAAAAAAGAGAAAAAAATGGTTGGGCTTAGATTTGCATATCCTACTTTTCATCCTTAGCCTTAAAGTCTAACACCCGTTTGGTCAGCAGAGTCAAAAAGTAATTTTGAAATTAATTCTACATTGGGGAAATTTGAGTAAAGTTTTGTTGAACATGTGTTGTCTTGAATTAAAATCACGTCAGAAACACTGTCATTTTTTTTTTGGCCAAAGTTACAGCGCTTTAATGAAATATTAAGTTGCTATTTTGACTTCATTTTAGTGAAAAATCAACTATTTTTCCTCTTAAAATGAGTGTGATTCATAAATGAGAACGGGTACCTATATTTATTTCTGCATAATTCTATTCGTAACATCTTCATCTACAATAAAACAAGTTTTTTGATTGAATGTCATTCCTTTTAGTATATTTTAATGATCTGTTGAATAATAAAAATGCATACAATTTGAAGGTTGTGTGTTAAATGATAGGGAAACATCCAGTATTTGAATTGATATATCTCAAAATTTATCCTGGTTAGCCAATCATCTGTTTTGATATTATTATCGAGCACATCAAAACGAATCGACTGACAAAAAATCATATTTTTTTCATGACCATGAGGTAATGGAGGTTAGACCTTAATTGGGGAACAATGATTTTGTATCAAGTTTCGATGTTATTAAAGAAAAAAAAAAAAAGATTTGCACATCAGCTTGAAGCCCAGGACCCTTACCTAATAAATTTCGTACTAGTGTTGGCTAGCTCCAAGAGGCCAAGACTTTGATTGGTCAATATCTCCCAGTGGAGCTACCTGTCATGGCAACGTGTCTGGTCTCTGTGTATTTCCATTGTTGTTAGCACAAAATCCTAGCCCTGCTTATGAGGTGGGCTACGAAATGTGATGAATTATTCAGTCCAAGAGACCGTGAATTTGTTTTTTTAATATTTTGTCATTGTTGGTAGCTTTTTTAGTGAATATTAACCAATCGAAGTCCTAGCCTCTTGAAGCTACCCAGGCCTGGCACTAAATTTATTAGGTGAGGGTCCAGGACCCTTACGTAATAAATTTAGTGCTAGTGCCAGCTAGCTCCAAGAGACTAACACTCCCATTGGTTGATGTTTACTAAAAAAGCTACCAACAATGACAATATATTATGAAAACAAATCCACGGTCTCTTGGACTGAATAATTCATCACATTTCGTGGCCCACCTCATAAACAGGGCTAGTATTTTGTGCTAACAACAATGGAAATACACAGAGACCAGACACGTTGCCATGACAGGTAGCTCCACTGGGAGATATTGACCAATCAAAGTCTTGGCCTCGTGGAGCTAGCTAACACTAGTACGAAATTGATTAGGTAAGGGTCCTGAACCCTAAAATTTGGAAAAAAAATCACATTCTATATTCAGGACGATACGAGTATAGAGAAGAAAAAATGAAACGGAAAAAATAAAAAATGGTCGAATTTGAAATTTTTGAGTACAGTTGAATTTCTCAAACCCGGAACTCGAACTCAAAAATTCGAATGCTCGCACCAAAAAATACTCAACCCTTTGAGGTACAATCACGACCTAGAGGCGTGATCGTTTCTCTGTGCCAGTAGGTACAATCACGACCTAGAGGCGTGATCGTTTCTCTGTGCCAGTAGGTACAACAACGACCTAGAGGCGTGATAAAACAGTCTTTCAAATATCCCTCCATTTCCATTACATTGTGAGTTGATGTAGTTCATAATTTACTACTAGATGGTGCACATGTCAAGCTATCTTGAACAGCTGTTTTTGTCACGCCATGGCCTTGTTGATTTATAGTTGTGTTCGTCTGTCATGAACTGAAAAGAACTAGAGTACACTTTAAGGGGGTGGAGCAACTTGAGTTCAACTCCGTGCAGGATGCGCCGTTGTTCAGTTCAACTTGGTGTACGTGAACTAACAATTACAGACGAACAGCCACCACCCACCGCGTACCACAAACTACTTGCCGCGAATTCAAAATATGTTTCAACTTTCAATCAATTTCTACGCTCATGATAAATTTCCTTATAAAGAAAAATGACAATATTACATTCTAGATATAGGTAAAAGCATGGGCCTAGATTTTCTAGAATTTAGAAATATGTTAAGTTTAGTGTTTTATTGAATGTAAAGTGAAATTGAATATGTAAATAGCAACATGCTAATAAAGTTTACTACTACTACTACTACTAATGATATTGGTCGAGACAAAAATATTCCTGACCAATAACCCTTGGCCAAAAGCATTTATATAATATTTAAAAGATGATAGAAAAGTAGCAAGACGAGAGAATCGCCAGTAAGCTACTTGACACCCGGAATATTCAAACAATATTGATTGAGAGCACTGTTAATAAACTAAATAAAAGTATCCTCATAAAACTAATGAACCAAACTGATATAATAATTAACAAATACCTCATGGATGATTGATGAACTGATAAAACTAACATTTAGAGCCAAACAATATCCCGTTTTCATCAGTCCGTACGTAAAACGTGAATAGTATCCACAGATACATCCATGTTGCGCGCGTAAAATCTGCTTACACTACTTTACACCACCTGTACGTACAGGGGTAACTTTTCTTACACTTTTTTACACCAACTTACTCTAGTTCACCGTGCGTCGACAAACGAACAGCCGAGTGCAAGCTGCACTATTCTGCCCCGAGTCAGACGAACGGCCACCGACCGATCGGTGTAAGTTGGTGCAAGTTCGTGCAAGATAGTGCAGACAGACGAACACTACTAATGTAAATAATTATTGTTTCCATGACATTTTCTAAGCAAACTTTTGTGATGCAAAATGGCTGCCAAGAAATTGAAGTTAGGCATCAATAACATCAATAATATACTTTCAAAGAGCAATTGTAGTGATTTGGAGGAAGAAGATGAGAATTATGATAGGCTTTACTCTCAATGAAAGCCAAGAAGGTAGAAATGGCAGTCTGGCAAATTGAGTCATGTCCAAATAGGCTTAGGCCTAGATGGTGCTAGTAGTTGTTGGCCTAGCCCAGGCCTAAACCTAGGTCTGACATCGGTCTGACGATGTTTCAATGTCTCGGGTATTTTAATAAATGGTCCTTGTTATATTCAAATTATCACTTGGAAATTTGGAGAAGATTGCATCAATATGTCGGAAGTTATCCAAATGTATGTGTGATTGTGTACCTTTATTCAACAACTGGCGTTGTAAATAGGTACTCTGGGTCAAGTATGAGCCTGAATAAATTGTACCTCAAAGGGTTAAGAATGAAAAAATATCGACTTGAAATGTGTAATGATGGCCCTATATTTGCCAGTTGTCGTATATTCAAGGTGACATTAAATGAGCTATTTTTTCATAAATATGACATATTTACCATTTTTCACTAGATTGTATATGGCCGGGTATTTTGATTTACTGGTAGATATGTATTTTTGGTTTTCTCAAGAGCCCGCATCTTGGACAGATTTACAGGGTGTATTTTCGCCTCATAGGCCTATATCTCAAGAACTAGAAATACTACGGACTTGCGGTAAAATGCAATAAATGAATAATACCCTCACAATTAGATATGCTTAGTCGAAAATTGAAGAATAACTTTACTATGGAGCAATAATTGAATCAAATTGTGCCTAATTTTATGGTTTTCATTGCTTAATTTCTGGTTACCAAATAACAGTACAAATAAATTACAGATGCACATCTTCAAGTTCAACTTTGCTGCTCAATATTTGAAAGCCTGATTTACCTGTAATTTCACAGTTTTCCTAATTTCCTTGGCCAAAATGTGTAATGTAACTAGATTTTGTCCAATTTATAAAATGGAAAACTCCTCCATCAAGCGGTGGTTACTGGAACTCTTTCTAGTAAAATTAACCGCGTTACAAGACAAGCCTATATTCTCGACCCCACCATCCGTTTTGAGACAACTTCCAATCAAGCTGACGAGGTAGACGCAGAGAAGAAATTGATCTACGAGCCCACCATACCCTATTTTTTAGCCTTATACAATCTGCTGGACGTGTAAGTGATTGGACTCCTGATTGGTGCCAGAGGCACAATTCCTCACTTCTTCGTGGAATTTTGTAGAAGATTCAATATTAGTAATAGTTTCATTTATTCAATAACTCTATCAGCCTTAAAAGGATCCATTTCAATTTTCAGAAACCATTTATATAATTTGAATTGATTCAGTGTGTAGCCATTTTTCTCTTTTTTTTATATTATGTGCATTTTCTTTTTTTTACCATTCTTTTTCTAAATGATTAATTAATCAACTACAATTTTTTTTTCTCTCTAGAATTAGCTCAATATTGTTATTATTTTTTGTACCATCACTAATTTGTTATATTCGTTGTTATTATTTTTTATTCTGTGTCTGTAGGCAACCTTCATTACAAGGCAGAGTCTTTATTTTGTATTAATAAAGAATTTATATATACCCCTTCTCACTTTTCAACCCACAACCAAACTTTTCAACCCACAACCAAACTTTTCAATGCACATTGAATTTGGGTTGAGCATTTCGAAGAGAAACATTCTCGGCTAAGATGCGGGCCCTTGAAGTTTCACCACATTGGATGCATTCAACATTATATTCTACTTCACTATTCTTCACTGTGAATGCATTTTTCAGAGCATGTAGCTATCTCGTGAAAACATGCACGACAGTTTAGAAGACAAAGAGCTGAATTGTGCGTGAAATTGTTTTTGAAAAGTTTGTTCAAATATGAGATTACTGGAGAGACCATTGTTCAAGTTGGAAAGAATCGTTACGCATCTCTTTTCTCGAATACAGTAAACCCTCGTTAATCCAAACTCGGTTAATCCGAAATTTGACATATTTCAAACTTGAAATAGGGGAAGTCAGTCCCCGGCTGAAGGTATAGGCATTTCAATGTTAATGAATATGGTTAATCCGAATTCCAGCTAATCCGTAATTCGAACTGATATTTCGACCCCTCAATTGCTTAAGCACTGTTTTCGGATTGGATAATCCGAAATAGATCGAGTGAATTCCTTGAATTGATCATTATTTCCGTAAATTCCATCCTTATTATTTGACGCGTAACAATAGGCCAAAGCCAGCAATTCGCTGCCACTGAATACGTCATCCGACTGCGAGTGCGCTCGGGCCGCTCCAAAGACCTTAGTATTTAACTTCGTTAGGTTAGATACTAAGGTCTTTGGCCGCTCTGTCTGTCCTTGACGAGCGGTAAGCTCGGAGAACGGCCGAGCGCCAATGGAAGCTGGCCATCTAACGTTCGTTTGCTGTCGAAGATGGCCGAATACACACGATCAGTGATTCGGTTCCTCGCACATGTGGCATAGCTTTCTCTCGCGCTCAATACGAAATTGCTTCAATTCTAACCGGGAAGTGTGATGATTTTTGTGGAAAATGATTTTTTTGGGTTTTAAAATCCGAATTTTTATAAATCGAAATCACTTTTTGGGTTCCCTTGAATTTCGGATTGACGAGGGTTTACTGTAACTATCACCTATAAGTGGTATTCGGACAACTTCCTGCTTCGGACTGAAAAGTCTGAAAGAATGTGTAATGTTCGTTGATAATCACGCAGTTGTTGATCTAGAGTTGGCAGTAGGCCTGTGCGAGACTCGAAATCTCGAGTCGAGTTCGAGCAGAGATTGTGCTCGAACTCGACTCGAATAGGCTGAGGGATTTGCTCGAAATTTCGGGTCTCGAACGTTTTTCGAGAATAAAATCACCGAACTTGACAAATCGCGATGTTTCAACTTTTTAGGTTAGGTTGCCATGTTGATCCCGCCTAGAGGTATGACGTATTGTATCCTACCAACCTGAGAAAAAAAATCCCCAACATTTTTTTGCGCTCTGATCGCTCGTGAACGAGCGTATCGGCCGTGATAAATTACGAATTTCTGATCCTACTTCTACCACGCCAATCGGCGAAAACTTACGAATTTTCAAAAGTACAGTACATCTTTTCGTTTTTGAAATTAGAACACTCACTTTTGCTTAGTTTTGTATTGTGCTTCTTGAGATTAGTACAAGCTACTATTTAATTAAGAATGAATAGTGATTATGAAGATGATATATTAATGGAAGAGGATGTAAGGCCTTCTACATCTTCTGTGCCTTCACCATGTCTCTGGCCAATCCTGAGGGTGAAATGGAGAGTATAAGTGACGGTTGCAACTTCAACAAAACTGCTCGAACACCTATTTTTAACGTGTGTGCTTGCTCGAAATTTGCTCGAAATTCAAGCAAAAACCTCTATGCTCGCTCGAACTCGCTCGAACTGATAAAAGGCCTGCTCACACAGCTCTAGTTGGCAGCTCCTGTTTTTCTAGCAGTTTGCTACAAAATGATCCGTTTCACATGAAAATGGACAACCAAAACTGAATGTGAAAGCTATATTCCTACAACTCTACGTGAAAATATAATTTTCCAAATCGAATTGAAAAACATCTCGACAAAAGAAACATCTACAAGCAGCAATATAGAACCCTTACACATTTGAATCAAATATTTTTTCATTCGAAGGGCATCTTCATTTTTTATAAGATCCCTTTTTTGCCGGTTGTGAGCTATTCAATAGTTAGTCTCTGCCTGAATTATCAGGAAGGTAGCTATTAGCCAACAGAGGAATCATCACTTTGAAAAAATAAGCCCTCAAAAAGTGTATGTGCCGAAACGCGTGGCCGAGTTGTAACACGCTGAACCGTCATTCGGGAAACCAGGGTTCGATTCCAGCCATGGTCGACCATCCTGACAGGGGTTTTTCGTGGTTTCCCTCTGTCGTTCAGGTTGATACTGGGATGGTTCCTTAACAACAGGCCACAACCAACTCCTTCCCACCATCCAAAACACTTAATAAAATAACCTTTCATCTCATCATCCCATCATCTCATTCATCATCCACCGACGCCAATAGATCGTAGCCATCAGTAAAGTGCGTCGTTAAAACCCAATATAATTTTAAAAAGCGTATGTTAGGTTCACGATTCACGCTGCTCCCACCTCCCATCGTGTACCGTATCGTACCGAATACAAGCCGACCCCCCAAACTTTTGGACCAATAATTGAAAAAAGGAATTGTCTCCTTTTCTACGTGAATCATCACTCTTCCGGGGTAGAATTTATAGAATTTCGTATTGCGCGCAAGAGAAAGCTATGCCACTGGCCAAAACTAGAGCCGAAACTACTTGTGAGAAACCGGTGAGAGACTCTCACGCTATCGCCCATTGACGCTCAGCCGTCTCGAGTCAGACGAACGAGTGTTTTTCACGCTACACAACAGTCTACGAGTGCTCGTCAAGGTCAGACCACGTTAGACCACACACAGTAGGATGACACACCATGCTGCTTACAGCTCGACGTGCTTATGTTCATTACTGTGCGTCAAATAAAAATGATAGAAATTGGGAAAATCATGCTTCTTTATGATGAAACATTTATTGAACGTGTTTTTAATGGAATATCTCGCGGTTCAAGTTGATTTCTTTGATATGAGTGTACTGGTGTACTATGCCCAATTAAAATGAGAAAAAACATATTTTCGACCGATTATAGGCCGAGACTCGCATATAAGCCGAGGGGGACTTTTCGGCTCGAAAATTCGAGCAAAACCCTCGGCTTATACTCGGGACAATATGATAATTTTCCACCCCGAATTGAAAAAAAAAAACATCTCGATGAACAAAACGCAACGACCGGCCGTTCCTGCGTAAACACCGTACGTACCTCATCCCTCAGCTCCGCGATCACCTTGTTCTCCGCCTGGACGAATACATTCTCCTCCGTCGCCAGGCTCATCTTCCGAATGGCCGGTCGCGGCGATATCTTCTCCAGCGACGCCCTCTTCCGCTCGGCCAAACCTTCCGACGGCTTGCGTTTCTTCTCGGCTGACGTCCGCGGCGACCCGTCCTTGACCCTGCCGGCGGACAGGCGGGCGAGCACGCTCACCGGGCTGTACGCATCGTCGGCTGAAGAGGGCGTCGGCTCCACCGGGCTCTGCGGGATCACGAGGCCTGGCGAGTTGTTCAACGTGAACAGACGTTTCTTCTTCTTGCTGCTCGGAACGTCAGGCGTCGCGGGGCTATTCGACGATTCCACGACCGTACCGGATTTCTTTGATGACGAGAGGTTGCTCTGAGACATGACGGGAGTGATCTGGAATTGTTGCGGAGTTTTTTTCTTGGCCGAAGATCCGCTGCCTTCGATCGCTGACGGTGTCGAGTTGTTCTGGAATGGTGACTCGTTCTCGGATGACTGGTTATTTAGGGACGTTCCAATTCCTTGGAGCGGTTTCCTGAATGGCGATTTGCTACCTTCGACCGTAGTCGGGGTTACCTCGCTCTGTTGGGGTGTCTTCTTCTTGGATGACAACTGGTTATTTTGAGGCATGACAGGAGTTACTTGTAACTGCTGCGGTGTCTTTTTCTTGGATGAAGATCCAATATCTTTGACAACGGTTGGGGTTACCTCGCTTTGTAAGAGTTTCTTCTTCTTGGATGACTGGTTATTTTGAGGCATGACAGGAGTTACTTGTAACTGTTGTAGTGTCTTTTTCTTGGATGAAGATCCAATATCTTTGACAACGGTTGGGGTTACCTCGCTTTGTAAGAGTTTCTTCTTCTTGGATGACAACTGGTTATTTTGAGGCATGACAGGAGTTACTTGTAACTGCTGCGGTGTCTTTTTCTTGGATGAAGATCCAATATCTTTGACAACGGTTGGGGTTACCTCGCTTTGTAAGAGTTTCTTCTTCTTGGATGACTGGTTATTTTTAGGCATGACAGGAGTTACTTGTAACTGCTGCGGTGTCTTCTTCTTGGATGAAGATCCGATATCTTTGACCACGGTCGGAGTTACGTCGCTCTGTGGGAGTTTCTTCTTCTTGGATGACTGGTTATTTTGAGGCATGACAGGAGTTACTTGTAACTGTTGTAGTGTCTTCTTTTTCAACGATTTGCTACCTTCAACTGCGGTTGGGGTTACCTCGCTTTGTAGTAGTTTCTTCTTTTTGGATGACGGCATGCTCGGTGTTGCTTCCAGCGCCGACTTCTTGGAACTACTGGCGTTTAGCTGAAACATCAATCAGAGTTCGTTGGGTGAAAACCGTGAAACAGACTGGCCACGACGGAGAGGTGGCAAATGAAATGACGGAAGGATCTCTCGGGTTTCCGAGTCGGTGGACAGAAGGTCATCGTGGAAGAATCATCGACATATAGTTCGACGACAGTGAGGTGTGACCATGGGATCAGGGTCATTACATATATATAAAATCAACACAGATGAGTAAAATTGATCGGACCATCTCAGATTTTGTTGAAACTTGGCAAATCTATGTAGACTTGCATCTAGAACAATCGTGGCAAACTGTGTGTTCCTAGCATGCTTGGTTTTCCAGTTACGGCCCGCCAAAAATACCAAATTTGGCTTCTCTCCATGGGGTATCAAATTTTTCAACTTTCTCACCGTGCGACGTAGAAGCCTGATTTTTCTTTCTAAATGCAGAGATTTTAACAGGCATTTTAGAAATGTTGCTTCGAGTCCATTCCTACGAGAGTATCACGCCAAAATGATAAAAACAAAATTTCAAACCCAACTCAAAGGGTATTTTACCCCCCCCCCTTCCCCCTCCCCTTTGTATTTTTGAAAAAACATAACATTACTCAAATTATATTAAAATTATTATTTTGATTTTTTTCCAATTTTTTTTTCTGATCATGTGTGAGCAATGAAATGATGGATATAGTGTGCAAGTTTCAATGATTTATGGTGGTTGATTGAGCGGGAAAAGATTCCTACATTTAGTCTTAATTATCCTATTCCATGCTGTGGCTACCCCCTTAAGCCTAGGCTTACATAGGCCTAGCCCTAAATAATGCCATCAGGTCAGATTTATCTTTTCATAACCACATGAGTACTTTCTCCCATTCAACGTTATATTTCTGTACAAATTACGACCTAGCCGGCGAGCGCGTACGTTCATATATCGAGAAACAAATCAGTAAATAAGTCCAGGAAATTCTCGTACATCAACATCGCTGGCAATGACAGCAGGGCGCGTTCAGAAAGAGAAACAGCTGTTCAACTTTGGGCCGATCTGCGCATCCCGCACCGTGATGCGTCCAAGGCCGTATCGTGTATAGCACAACAACTTACTTAAAAATGTTCATGATGTCAGAATGTTCATACACTGTATTGCGTATTCTATTGTAAGCGGTTACCAAGTAATTTACCAAACTATACTTTCGGCGAAAAATAATTCGCATTTACCGATTTTTACTCTCAAATTTCGAAAAATCCGTGTAAGAAGATGAAAATCCTGTCATCCGTTTAAGACCCTGAAAATCCGTAAAAACGGATAAAATCCGTAAAGACGGGTAAAATCCGTAAAAACGGATAAAATCCGTAAAAACGGATAAAATCCGTGAAAACGGATAAAATCCGTGAAAACGGATAAAATCCGTGAAAACGGATAAAATCCGTGAAAACGGATAAAATCCGTGAAAACGGATAAAATCCATGAAACGGCAGCCCTGAACTGGTGCAAGTGAACTGGGACAAACAAACACGATAGTGCAAGAACTGAAGAACTAGTTCAGGTAGTGCAAGACAAACAAACAGTTCTTATGCAACACATTTGAGCAGAAAATATTCAAATATGTGAAAAATCAGGCACATAATCAAATTTGGTATTTCGAGGAGTGGATTGTTAACTGAAAACTAAGCATGCTGGACACAAAAAAAAAAATTACACGATTGTTCTAGATGCAAATCTACATAGAATTACCGAATTTCATCAAGATTGAAGATGGTCAGAGAAATGGCCTGGTTGATCAGACATGACATGGTCATAGTCCGGCCTTACGAGTGACGGTGGACAAAAAACCAATTCCACGGTAGTCACTCCGAGGGCAATTAAATGGAATTAATTCACTTTTCAACAATGCAATTGGTTAATGTCTGCTCCGCGACCCTTACAACAGTTAGATTAATTGACGACTAGCAGTCTCCGCCCCCATGACGTCACAAATCATACCGTCCAATCAACAGGGCTGTTGGAGCTGTAGTCAAGACGACTGGCAGTCTCCACCCCCATGACGTCACAAATCATACCGTCCAATCAACAGGGCTGTTGGAGCTGTAGTCAAGACGACTCGCAGTCTCCGCCCCCATGACGTCACAAATCATACTGTCCAATCAACAGGGCTGTTGGAGCTGTAGTCAAGACGACTGACAGTCTCCACCCCCATGACGTCACAAATCATACCGTCCAATCAACAGGGCCGTTAGAACTGTAGTCAAGAAGACTCGCAGTCTCCACCCCCATGACGTCACAAATCATACCGTCCAATCAAGAGGGCTGTTAGAACTGTAGTCAAGACGACTCGCAGACTCCGCCCCCATGACGTCACAAATCATACCGTCCAATCAATAGGGCTGTTGGAGCTGTAGTCAAGACGACTGGCAGTCTCCACCCCCATGACGTCACAAATCATACCGTCCAATCAACAGGGCCATTACAACTGTAGTCAAGACGACTCGCAGTCTCCGCCCCCATGACGTCACAAATCATACCGTCCAATCAACAGGGCTGTTGGAGCTGTAGTCAAGACGACTGGCAGTCTCCACCCCCATGACGTCACAAATCATACCGTCCAATCAACAGGGCCATTACAACTGTAGTCAAGACGACTCGCAGTCTCCGCCCCCATGACGTCACAAATCATACCGTCCAATCAACAGGGCTGTTAGAAGTGTAGTCAAGACGACTCGCAGTCTCCGCCCCCATGACGTCACAAATCATACCGTCCAATCAACAGGGCTGTTGGAACTGTAGTCAAGACGACTCGCAGACTCCGCCCCCATGACGTCACAAATCATACCGTCCAATCAACAGGGCTGTTAGAACTGTAGTCAAGACGACTCGCAGTCTCCGCCCCCGTGACGTCACAAATCATACCGTCCAATCAACAGGGCTGTTAGAACTGTAGTCAAGACGACTCGCAGTCTCCGCCCCCATGACGTCACAAATCATACCGTCCAATCAACAGGGCTGTTGGACCTGTAGTCAAGACGACTCGCAGTCTCCGCCCCCATGACGTCACAAATCATACCGTCCAATCAACAGGGCTGTTAGAACTGTAGTCAAGACGACTCGCAGTCTCCACCCCCTTGACGTCACAAATCATACCGTCCAATCAACAGGGCTGTTAGAAGTGTAGTCAAGACGACTCGCAGTCTCCACCCCCTTGACGTCACAAATCATACCGTCCAATCAACAGGGCTGTTGGAACTGTAGTCAAGACGACTCGCAGTCTCCGCCCCCTTGACGTCACAAATCATACCATCCAATCAACAGCGCTGTTAAACTGTAGTCAAGACGACTCGCAGTCTCCGCCCCCTTGACGTCACAAATCATACCGTCCAATCAACAGGGCTGTTGGAACTGTAGTCAAGACGACTCGCAGACTCCGCCCCCATGACGTCACAAATCATACCGTCCAATCAACAGGGCTGTTGGAACTGTAGTCAAGATGACTCGCAGTCTCCGCCCCCTTGACGTCACAAATCATACCATCCAATCAACAGCGCTGTTAAACTGTAGTCAAGACGACTCGCAGTCTCCGCCCCCTTGACGTCACAAATCATACCGTCCAATCAACAGGGCTGTTGGAACTGTAGTCAAGACGACTCGCAGACTCCGCCCCCATGACGTCACAAATCATACCGTCCAATCAACAGGGCTGTTGGAACTGTAGTCAAGATGACTCGCAGTCTCCGCCCCCTTGACGTCACAAATCATACCATCCAATCAACAGCGCTGTTAAACTGTAGTCAAGACGACTCGCAGTCTCCGCCCCCTTGACGTCACAAATCATACCGTCCAATCAACAGGGCTGTTGGAACTGTAGTCAAGACGACTCGCAGACTCCGCCCCAATGACGTCACAAATCATACCGTCCAATCAACAGCGCTGTTAAACTGTAGTCAAGACGACTCGCAGTCTCCGCCCCCATGACGTCACAAATCATACCGTCCAATCAACAGGGCTGTTGGAACTGTAGTCAAGACGACTCGCAGACTCCGCCCCCATGACGTCACAAATCATACCGTCCAATCAACAGGGCTGTTAGAACTGTAGTCAAGAAGACTCGCAGTCTCCGCCCTCATGACGTCACAAATCATACCGTCCAATCAACAGGGCTGTTAGAACTGTAGTCAAGACGACTCGCAGTCTCCGCCCCCTTGACGTCACAAATCATACCGTCCAATCAACAGTGCTGTTGGAACTGTAGTCAAGACGACTCGCAGACTCCGCCCCCATGACGTCAGAAATCATACCGTCCAATCAACAGGGCTGTTAGAACTGTAGTCAAGACGACTCGCAGTCTCCACCCCCTTGACGTCACAAATCATACCGTCCAATCAACAGGGCTGTTAGAACTGTAGTCAAGATGACTCGCAGTCTCCGCCTCCATGACGTCAGAAATCATACCGTCCAATCAACAGGGCTGTTAGAACTGTAGTCAAATTCAAATATCCAATCGGGGTATCTTCAAATTACCACAAATAACATAGATCCAAGTGGCTGACTGGTGAAGCCACGCCTTTTTTGAGTCGTCAATTGAAGGGAAGAAAGGAGAAATGAGGTGGAGAGGGGGGGGTAGCTGTGTGAGTAATTTTTGGTTGAGATCAAGACTGGATCGAAAATATTTCTCCTCAGATTGGTAGGCCTATTCCCAGTCTTGCAACAGTCATCACGCAAGCAAGCGTTATTCTTCATAATTGAGATCAAACTGGGTTCCTTACGTCATCTTGCGCGACCCGTTTCTTCTTGCTCGAGCTGGCACGACCTTGGGCCTCCTCGTCCTCCAGCCGGGCCTTCTTGGGCGGGGTCGTTGCTGCGGCGACCTCCGTCTGGCGCTTCTTCGTGGTGCGCTTAGCCAGGAAGTCGGCAAACACCTGCAGAGTAAACAGACGTCAGCGCGCGATTCAACAACAGCGAGATCATTCGGGCACACCAACGTGATAAAACATACTTTTTTCTTTATTGGATGAGCGAAGCGAAGACTTAATTACACTGTACTTGAAAAATCGAACGTGTTTTTTTTTTGTTTTTTTGTTCGCGCTCTACAGGTCGAACAGAAATTCAGATCATGATGAAACTTGGCACACACATGAACCCCTATCTGACTTGATGCTGTATAGTTTTGAGGCGCGATCGGTTTGACCACTTCTGAGTAAACTCATTCCAAAGTTTTCAAAAATACCATTAGAATAACCCAGAGGAAAACATTCGTGAAAAATATTTCATCTGAGAGAATTCAAATTCTCAGAGAATTTTAATCTGATAATGATACACATTATTTCGAACTTTTACTCAAATCGGATCAGCCGTTTCGATGTAAAAAAATATATAATGTTATTTGTGTTAATTATTCAAAGCTATTAAGATACCTATTAAATCAAAGCAACAAGTGTCACCACTTGATTGTGAACGATTGAAACAAAGCCTTCTTTATCATCATATAAATTATTATTGGAAAATAAGATGGCAGTGATGTAATGGTTTGGATCTCAAGGTGTATATATATATAATAACCAATCCAAAGATAAGTTGATATGTTCCAGCTCATACATCAACGCAAAAACACATAACGCGTTTGCCTAGTATAACATTGAAACTTGATACAAAATCATTGTTGCCCAATCAAAGCTATGGATGAAAGGTAGGATTGTTTGGACGGGGCACCACAAGGGCGATCTTACCACCGCATTTCAAGTATTTGAAACCAATTATTAGAGACATGTAAAAATCGCAATTGCTATAAAAGCGATGAAATGTAAAAGTGCTGATTCACATGTTTTTTTTATATTTCTCCATGTTTCAATACGATTGATGTTGTTCCATCATGTTTTTGAAAACGTGACAAAGCGCTACAAACGTCTGAACCCGCTACGTTTCAACGTATTGGTGATATAGACGCTATATTTCGAATAATAGCATTATACAGTCGAACCCACATATAACGAACTCGGTTTTAACGAAATTTCGGTTTTTACGAATTAATTACCATCCCCCTTCAAATCTCCTATCCTTACAATGTTAAATAAAGACGAATTTTTTGTCACTTTTCAGCATATTTTGCTCATTATTTTCAGCTATTTCCAACAAAATGTTCGAAAATCGGAGCATTTTGCGTGAATTTATTTTCAGGTTACATTTATTTTGAACGGACTGTACATCGTAGCAGCTGGTGACGCGTACAGCACGTGGTCATAACTCTTGCTGCACCCCCCTCCCTCCCCGTCCCACGAAAAGTGGAACGGACAAATCCAAACATTCGCTCAACGCGCGCTAAATAATAACGTGATGGTGACATCTTCAATAACTTTGTTTATCTATTTTTTGTTTACATTCCTTCATTTCCATTCGTGATAGTGTCCTGTAACCTAGGAAATAAAACACGAGAAGTGGGGAGTTGTAGTGTCATGTGATAGCAGATGATAAGTTCTTTATGAAAGGACATTGTTGTTTTCTATTACTTTCTACAAACATACTGAGTGATGATACGATGCTATGATAATATGTCACCTAATACAGTACTATACTAGGGCCTAAGTCGTAAATGTAGGCCTATCTTTATAAATCTCTAAAATTCAAGTGCTGTTATGAAAAAAAGCAATAAATCTCTATAACGAAATTCTGTTTTTATGAACAGATTTTCATTCCCCTTGAAATTCGTTATATGCGGGTCCGACTGTAGATGCTATTGCTGCAGAATATATTAATTGGGACGTAAACAGTGGAGTCAGTGAGGGAATTCTGAAAACTAAAGTGGATCTGTCAATGCAGGTGGCAGATTAGGGCAGGTTTAACCCGGTGGTGAACATCATTTTACCAAAAACATCTATTCAAGTGTTCCACTTTTATACCTATTGTACGTTATCCAATTGTTTCAATGGTACCTACTGTTGTTGCGCTACAAAACACAATGTTCCAAAACTAGGCAAACGCGTTATGTGTTTCCGCGTTGATGGATGAGCTGGAACATATCAACTTATCTTTGGATTGGTTATTATATATATATATATATATATATATATATACACCTTGAGATCCAAACCATTACATCACTGCCATCTTATTTTCCATTAATAATTTATATGATAATAAAGAAGGCTTTGTTTTAATCGTTTACAATCAAGTGGTGACACTTGTTGCTTTGATTTAATAGGTATCTTAATAGCTTTGAATAATTGACACAAATAATATTATATATTTTTTTACATCGAAACGGCTGATCCGATTTGAGTAAAAGTTCGGAATAATGTGTATCATTATCAGATTGAAATTCCCTGAGAATTTGAATCCTCTCAGATGAAATATTTTTCACGAATGTTTTCTTCTGGGTTATTCTAATGGGATTTTTGAAAACTTTGGAATGAGTTTTCTCAGAAGTGGTTCAACCCATCGCGCCTCAAAACTATACAGCATCAAGTCAGATAGGGGTTCACGTGTGTGCCAAGTTTCAACTGATTTTGAATTTTTGTCTGACCTGTGGAGCGCGAAAAAAAAAACAAAAAAAAACAGGCACTTTTTTTCGGTATAGTGAAATTGAGTCTTCGCTTCGCTCATCCAATAATAGATGCTCCAAAGTGCTACTGATTCAAATTCTAAATGTGCTATGAAAAGAAAAAACAGAAGCTATGTTTAGATGTCTCTGACCCATCACCCTCGTCTCACCTGTTGGTCATCCTCAACGTCGTACCGACTCCTCTTAAATCAGTAAATAAGTCCACGAAATTCTCGCACATCAACATCGCTGGCAATGACAGCAGGGCGCGTTCAGAAAGAGAAACAGCTGTTCAACTCGCATCGCGACGCGTCCAAGGCCGTATCGTGCATAGCACAACAACTTACTTTCAAATGTTTATGACGTCAGAATGTTCATACACCGTATTGCATATTCTACCCGCTGGCAGTTACCAAATAATTTACTAAACTATGCTCATTTGAAAATGTCAAATATTTGGCATTTACTGCTTTTTACACTGAAATTTCGAAAAATCCGTATCGGGCCCTAAGGAGATGAAAAACCTGTCATCCGTTTGAGACCCTGAAAATCCGTGAAAACGGATAAAATCCGTGGAAACGGCAGCCCTGCACCAGAGTGCTCCTTTTCAAATTCTAAATGCTATGAAAAGAAAAAAAAGAAGCCATGTTTACATGTCTCTAAATTAATAGGTTAGATGAGATATCGGACTATCTCTGTGCGTTGAAAGGCTACCAACAGTGCTCCTAGTTCCACCAGACTTCGTTGGAACGCCGCCGTGATACGAGGCTAGTTGACACCTTGCCGCCAACAATGACGTACATTTGGTGCGCGATGCCGATAGAACATATAAGCCACGAACGCCGCGGGAAGGTAGACATTTTTTGAAAAATTACACAACTTTTTTGAAGATGAACTTTTTTAAAAATTTGTTTATTTCTCTCCATTTTTTTTTTTCAAAATCGATTTTCAATCGATTCTGGAGCTTTGAGAATCGATTCCCGATTTTGAGAATTGATGTCATCACCACTAATTATACCCATGGCCCTCGTCTCACCTGTTGATCGTCCTCGCCGTCGTACCGGCTCTTCTTCTGCTGCTGCGCCGGGACGGGTGGCTTTGCGCCGGGCATAAAGATCTCCTTGTCTGTCCTCGCATCCAACCGTTCGTCAAACGCCTCGAGGGCGTGCGCGGCCTCCCACAGCCGGTTGCACCGAACCCTCTTCTCTTCGCGCATCTCCACCAGCACCTCCGGGTGCCGGATCCGGTACTGATTCGCAAACGGGTAGCGCCCGGCGGCCAGGTCGGTGAACCTGAGGCAAGCAAACGAGCGTTCGGCATTCATTCATACAATTTATGTTGGGGTTTAATTAGGGTTGTCACTTGATATTCGATATATCGATATAGTTCGATATTTTTCAGTTGATATGATAATCGAGTAGGCCTATGATTTCAGTATCGATGTATCGAAATGATCAATATAATCGATATAGGGCCTATTTGATACGTATTTTCAAGCGCCACAAATATTTAAACGCTTCCAAAATATATCCAATGAAAGAGTATGGCGGGTGAATGCTTGAGCGTGATTGGTCAACAATCCCACCAATAAAAATGCGTACTAGACGTGTCGCATGCGCGGGGGAAGTCACAACACGTTTTGGCTAGCCTCAGTCAGTCTTCCAGCCAGATGGCTTGCGTGCTGCGTTGTACTTTGCGCCTTCATTCTTCAGCAGAATAAGAGGAACTGAATCTAAATAATTGATCAATTCTTCTTGTCATTATGTTGTCGTCATCGTTATTGTGGTGTTTATATTTTCAACAGGTGACAGGTCAATATGGGCCTGAGACACAATAATGGACTGTGAAGTTGAACTGGTTTTCATTTTTATTTGCACAGTTGATCAGTTAATACTTGGAAAACTTGTCATCTTATAAACGAACAACGATCTCTTGTGATTTTGTTTCGCTTTGTCAGCTTAAACACGTCACTTCTGACATGTGCGTATGTATATTATGAGGCCCCCCCCCCCCCCCCCCCTCCCCTCCTCCACACTACCAAACAGCTCAAGCAGGCTCGAGTTCAAGGTAAGCTGCTTGTCAATGATGACAGGCTACAGTGTGACAAGAGATGAAACAGTTGCTAGAGTTAATAGAGTAATAAACTGAATTTAGGTGAGGAAAAAACAATAATGTTTGATAATCAATCATTTCCATTTGATTATCGAATGTTATCTGAAATATCGATGTTTCTGTTTGCTAATCGATATGAAGTACCGTAATTGATTATCGATCATGAAAATCACATCAAACGGCAACCCTAGTTTTAAGTAGGCATGTCGGCGGGTGGGACCCGCCTTAATTACCCAACTCGTACCCAGGTCCCCCCCCCCCCCCCCAAAATTGTATAAGCCCAAAATAACCCATATTCATAAAAAGATGCGTCATTTTCCTCAATCCAATCATCACTCTATAAAGCATCAGGACCTCTAACTCAAGGCTTGTATGCACACTGACGAGAATGATGCAATCATTTTGCACATTTGCACATGGCACATTTACCCATCCAGTAACAGCTGACAATGCGTGGGAGGGGGGTAGGGGGGAAGCAACACGTTTGCATGAGCGCATTTCTTCAATGGCGACAAAAAGTAGAAAAGTAATTCAAAAATCAAAGTATTTTAAAAAGACAATGATGATTGCTTTTCATTGTTCGAAGTCAAATATTTTTTCAATAATATTCCTCTTCTAACAATGACAGGGAAACAAACAAATGTTGAAAGCAAATTTAAAGTAATGCCACACTTCCAGTCAAATGACATCTCAGACATGTCTAGTCATCTGGACAGTGTCATTTGGTTGCTATGAGCATTGTGTGTATCTGTATGTGTCTTACAAGGCACATTTGACAACTGACTGTCAAGGTCTTATGACATGCTGTAGTGACGGGGGGGGGGGGGGGGGGGGGGGGGGGTGCGTGTGAGTCGACCGCGCTTCCACATACAACAGACCGAACAAAAAAATCATACACAGGAAAATGAAGACCAGAAAAAAACATTGACTGCCAGGCGGGTAACTGTTTGAACCCGGGTACCCGCCGACATTCCTAATAAAAACTGCAATTTTGAACATCACCACGCTTTCAGAATCACTTTGTTGAATGTTTTGTCCAGAATTGTTACGCCATTTGGAGTTAAATTATTTATTCAGGTGGTTCAGGACAATCCGTGTTTGTATAACTTCAATTGCGTGACTCAAGAAAAGTGCGTCAATCTGTAATCTGACAGCTCAATTCCTCACATTCAAAGAAGCCTGTGAGTTTTAGGTAATGAAGGCTATGGCTATGACGTCACGAAAACGTTACGACAAAGCCAAATGGACACGGGCATAACAAAAATCGTACCGATAACGTGTCGGACGACAAGACAAAATCGGAACTGGAAACCCTGCTCAAGACTCTCTCTCTCTCTCTCTCTCTCTCTCTCTCTCTCTCTCTCTCTCTCTCTCTCTCTCTCTCTCTCTCTCTCTCTCTCTCTCTCTCTCTCTCTCTCTCTCACTCACTTGTTGGCCTGCTTGGCTAGCGCGCTTCGTAGCCTGCCCTCTAACTTGGCACGGCCCGCCAGGAACAGTTTGGCAACGCTGGTGGGATCAAACTGGATCTGAGGCAGCTCGACGTTCAACATCCCTGCCCGCGGGTCCAGGACTCTCTCCCCTTTCTCCTTCTCCTCCTCTTCTGCCCCCTCTCCTTCCTCCTCTTCCGGCTCCACCTGCCTCATGTCGTGGATGGATTTACCCGGGAACCCGGCCTGGAGACATAAGACAATACGTGAACAAGGGATTGCATTGTTTGAGAATGAAATGGAACAATATTTATCAACCCTTTCACCGTTATGGACGACACAGTTCTGCCAATTTGTTTTGCTCCTGCTAAACAGAGTGTCAAAAAGAGCTAGGCCGATGGGTTTGAATTTGTTTAGGACCTATATATAGTAAACCCTCGTTAATCCAAACTCGGTTGATCCGAAATTTGAGATATTTCGAACTTGAAGTCAGTCCCCGGCTGAAGGTATAGGCATTTCAATGTTAATGAATATGGTTAATCCGAATTCCAGCTAATCCGTAATTCGAACTAATATTTCAACCCCTCAATTGCTTTAGCACTGTTTTCGGATTGGATAATCCGAAATAGATCGAGTGAATTCCTTGAATTGATCATTATTTTCGTAAATTCCATCTTTTTTATCTGACGGCGTAACAATAGGCCGAAGCCAGCTCAGCTGTTTGCTACCACTGAATACGTCATCCGACTCCGAGTGCGCTCGGGCCGCTCCAAAGACCTTAGTATCTAACTTCGTTAGGTTAGATACTAAGGTCTTTGGCCGCTCTGTCAGTCCTTGACGAGCGGTAAGCTCGGAGAACGGCCGAGCGTCAATGGAAGCTGGCCATCTAACGTTCGTTTGCTGTCGAAGATAGACGAATACACATGATCAGTGATTCGGTTCCTCGCACATGTGGCATCTAGCTTTCTCTCGCGCTCAATATGAAATTGCTTCAATTCTAACCGGGAAGTGTGATGATTTTCGTGGAAAATGAGTTTTTTTGGTTTGTAAAATCCAAATTTTTATAAATCGAAATCACTTTTTGGGGTCCCTCGAATTTCGGATTAAATTTCGGTTTAATGTATATTCGTTTGGAAATATTGAAAATGTTGATTAAAATCAAATGAATGTACAAAATTGAATGAACACTAGGGCTGTGCGAGACTCGAAATTTTCGAGCGAGTTAGAGTCGAGATCGAGACTCGAACTCGCTCGAAAAGATTTTTCCCTAGATCGAAATTTCGAGTCTCTAAATACCGTATTTACTCGCATTTAAGTCGCATGTATATTTAGAAATTTGAGAACTCAAAACAGGGGTGCGACCAATACGCGGGTGCGACCAATACGCGCGCACAAAATCTCTAAAAATGAAAGTCAAATGCATCAATTCTCGTCACAGTTGAGCTTGCTATTTTCAAAAATTTTGAATATTTTCAAAATTTATAGAAATAAAAGTTACCACCCGATAATGCCACAAAACTATACAGATCTAAGTTAGATGAGGAACCATAATGGAAAAAAGTTTGAAGTTGTTAGCTGTAGCCGTTTGACATGTGGAGAACCGAAAAAAAAAACATAAAAAAAAACAACATAAAAACGAACACCAATTTTTTTCAGTATATCAAATTGAATCCTCGCTAAAGCTCGTCTAATAAATGGCAAATTGTCCGAGGTCCTTACCGAGCTCCACGCGTCGAACTTGGCCTTGAAGTCGAGGCCGAGGTCGTGCTGATAGATGAGCCGGTCAAACACGTTCTTGAGCAGCGCCTTGCGGCCGTGGCGGATGCGCGACTGCGTGTAGTAGCGCACAAACGGGCGCAGGAACTCGACCACCGCCTCCGGAGGCAGATCGTCTCCACCCACCTGCGGGACACAACAACCAGTCAGTAGGCCTACATAGATGAGATACATAGATGACATTGATTCTCAAAATCGGGAATCGATTCTCTAAACTCAAGAATCGATGAAAATCGATTTAAAGAAAAAAAAATTTACCCTAAAAAAAAGTGGTGTAATTTTAAACTTCTTTTTAACCTTCCCGCAGCATTTCACGTGAAAAATAGCTGCTAGAGACTTCTTTGAACTGTACTGTACCATGCGAGTATTTCCGTCAACATTCGGCAGTCAGACGTAACCAAAGGGATAGCTTGTGTCCAGATAGTAAAATCTCAACAATACAAAATAATATGGACAGCAAAATGAGCACGTATTGTGAAGTGAAGTACAGCACTGACCCCAGAAAAATTGCAAATTAATTTTTGGGGGGGAAATCGATTTTTCGAATTGAGAATCGTTTTACATTAGAATCGATGTTATCACTAGTCAGTACGGCAGCCAGCCACAAATTTCATTCTTAGCGAGCCTAAAGATACGTTCATAGAGACACGTTATTTCTGACGTCCGTCAATTTCAACCGATCCGTCAATACGTTAAACTGTTGGTCGAGTTCACACAATCACGTCGTCAGGCAAACTATTTGTCACACAGCCGTTGGTACCTCTGTATTTTGGTTGGGATTTCTGACCTGTTTTTCGAGCGTCAAAAGTAGTTGAAATGTAGTTAAAATTAAAAATTCAATCATTTTGCTGGAACCTGCGCGTTTCTGAAGAAAGTTGGCTAAAACCACTGTTGATGGATTGTTGGATGAGCGAAGCAAAGACTCAATTTCACTATACCGAAAAAAAAGTGCCTTTTTTTCTTTTTTTTTTCTTTTTTTGTTCGCGCTCCACGGGTCAGACGAAAATTCAAAATCAGTTGAAACTTGGCACACACATGAACCCCTATCTGACTTGATGCTGTATAGTTTTGAGGCGCGATCGGTTGAACCACTTCTGAGAAAACTCATTCCAAAGTTTTCAAAAATCCCATCAGAATAATCCAGAGGAAAACATTCGTGAAAAATATTTCATCTGAGAGGATTCAAATTTCTAGGGAATTTCAATCTGATAATGATACACATCATTCCGAACTTTCACTCAAATCGGATCAGCCGTTTCGATGTAAAAAAATATATAATGTTATTTGTGTTAATTATTCAAAGCTATTAAGATACCTATTAAATCAAAGCAACAAGTGTCACCACTTGATTGTAAACGATTAAAACAAAGCCTTCTTTATTATCATATAAATTATTAATGAAAAAGAAGATGGCAGTGATGTAATGGTTTGGATCTCAAGGTGTATATATATATATAATAACCAATCCAAAGATAAGTTGATATGTTCCAGCTCATCCATCAACGCGGAAACACATAACGCTTTTGCCTAGTATTGTACAAGCAGTTTGAACATCAAACAAGCAGTGAAATCGTCTACGTCACGCCCGTCAAATTTTTGGACGTAAAAAGTTCAACTTCAACCAACTCTCAAGGTCGCAACGTACATCAAGTTTCTGATTGGTGCACGTGACTAAACGAACCGTCAAAAGCGTATTGACGTGTCTGTATGAACGTACCTTAAAGGTACGCTTGATCTCGAGCTTTGTGCTACGAGCAACATGCTTTGAGCAACCGGCAACATGCGCTGAGCAACCGGCAACATGCTTTGAGCAACCGGCAACATGCTTTGAGCAACCGGCAACATGCGCTGAGCAACCGGCAACATGCTTTGAGCAACCGGCAACATGCTTTGAGCAACCGGCAACATGCGCTGAGCAACCGGCAACATGCGCTGAGCGCACGAATACGTTCACTGTTGAGCGCCGTTACAACGTCATAGTTAGACTTCAAATTGTGGTTATGTTACCACGAAAACATATTAAAACTTCCACCAAATGTATCCAAACAATCTATATGAGCTTTTTAATGCTGTTGGACCATTAATCACCCAAATAAGAGTGTCAAAAACTGATATAATATCTCAAGCAAGAATATCAGTCGAAAATTTGGTTCTGGAGGTTCAAAAAATAAACCTGGCCGTGATGATTATCGTGAGGTATTGTTGGTCTCAGCGCAGTCGCAAGAAGAAAACAGAAGCAAAGACAAACAGAGTCAATCTCTTGGCACATGTTGCATGTGATCATACAACCCGGAGAAACTCGCTCTCTGATTGGTCAGCGCCTGTTGTCGATTGCTCAAAGCATGCTGCTCGTAGCACAAAGTAAGAGAGTAAACGTACCTTTACTTTCGTGCTTTGTGCTACGAGCAGCATGCTTTGAGCAATCGACAACAGGTGCTGACCAATCAGAGAGCGAGTTTCACCAAGTTGTATGAACACATGCTACATGCGTTGAGAGATCGACTCGGTTCATCTTTGCTTCTTCTAACTTGCGCTTGCAATGCAGCAAGGAGTTTCGTTTACTCGTCTCAACTGTCCTACCCAACTTGTCGACTGCTACAGTAAACCCTCGTTAATCCAAACTCGGTTAATCCGAAATTTGACATATTTCAAACTTGAAGTCAGCCCCCGGCTGAAGGTTCAGGCATTTCAATGTTAATGAATATGGTTAATCCGAATTCCAGCTAATCCGTAATTCAAACTAATATTTCGACCTCTCAATTGCTCTAGCACTGTTTTCAGATTGGATAATCCGAAATAGATCAAGTGAATTCCTTGAATTGATCATTATTTTTGTAAATTCCATCCTTTTTATCTGACGCTTAACAATAGGCCAAAGCCAGCTCAGCAATTCGCTGCCACTGAATACGTCATCCGACTCCGAGTGCGCTCGGGCCGCTCCAAAGACCTTAGTATCTAACTTCGTTAGGTTAGATACTAAGGTCTTTGGCCGCTCTGTCAGTCCTTGACGAGCGGTAAGCTCGGAGAACGGCCGAGCGCCAATGGAAGCTGGCCATCCAACGTTCGTTAGACTGTAGTCGAACTCAAATATTTAAATAATATTCAATAATCATCAGAAGTAACATCTTTTAGTCTGAGAGTGTGGTGCACATGGAGAAGTTTTTTAGAACATTAAAATGTTGATCGGTTTCTTAATGGGCAGTGAACATGAGACCAGTTGAACATGAGACCAGTTGAACATGAGACCAGTTGAACATGAGACCAGTTGACCATGAGACCAGTTGACCATGAGACCAGTTGAACATGAGACCAGTTGAACATGAGACCAGTTGAACATGAGACCAGTTGAACATGAGACCAGTTGAACATGAGACCAGTTGAACATGAGACCAGTTGAACATGAGACCAGTTGAACATGAGACCAGTTGAACATGAGACCAGTTGAACATGAGACCAGTTGACCATGAGACCAGTTGAACATGAGACCAGTTGAACATGAGACCAGTTGAACATGAGACCAGTTGATCATGAGACCAGTTGACCATGAGACCAGTTGATCATGAGACCAGTTGACCATGAGACCAGTTGAACATGAGACCAGTTGAACATGAGACCAATTGAACATGAGACCAGTTGAACATGAGACCAGTTGAACATGAGACCAGTTGAACATGAGACCAGTTGAACATGATACCAGTTGAACATGAGACCAGTTGACCATGAGACCAGTTGAACATGAGACCAGTTGAACATGAGACCAGTTGAACATGAGACCAGTTGAACATGAGACCAGTTGAACATGAGACCAGTTGACCATGAGACCAGTTGAACATGAGACCAGTTGACCATGAGACCAGTTGATCATGAGACCAGTTGACCATGAGACCAGTTGAACATGAGACCAGTTGAACATGAGACCAGTTGAACATGAGACCAGTTGAACATGAGACCAGTTGAACATGAGACCAGTTGAACATGAGACCAGTTGAACATGAGACCAGTTGAACATGAGACCAGTTGACCATGAGACCAGTTGAACATGAGACCAGTTGACCATGAGACCAGTTGATCATGAGACCAGTTGACCATGAGACCAGTTGATCATGAGACCAGTTGACCATGAGACCAGTTGAACATGAGACCAGTTGAACATGAGACCAGTTGAACATGAGACCAGTTGAACATGAGACCAGTTGAACATGAGACCAGTTGAACATGAGACCAGTTGACCATGAGACCAGTTGAACATGAGACCAGTTGAACATGAGACCAGTTGAACATGAGACCAGTTGACCATGAGACCAGTTGAACATGAGACCAGTTGACCATGAGACCAGTTGATCATGAGACCAGTTGACCATGAGACCAGTTGAACATGAGACCAGTTGACCATGAGACCAGTTGACCATGAGACCAGTTGAACATGAGACCAGTTGAACATGAGACCAGTTGAACATGAGACCAGTTGAACATGAGACCAGTTGAACATGAGACCAGTTGAACATGAGACCAGTTGAACATGAGACCAGTTGAACATGAGACCAGTTGAACATGAGACCAGTTGAACATGAGACCAGTTGAACATGAGACCAGTTGAACATGAGACCAGTTGAACATGAGACCAGTTGCTGAACACTCTCCGGTTGAGCGGACGATGGTAATTTGATAGTACGGTAATCGAAATAATGTTATTCATTTCTCACCTGTGTGATTCCAACCTTTTGTTGGCTGTATTCTTCAGCGTTATAAGCACACAGTGCAAAAAGCAGCACACTTGTTACTGTCTTTGACCAATTAAAACCATGCTCATCCCACATGACATGCCAGCCAGCCATCTTGGAAATGATTTACATTCATATTCTACATACTCTACACAATATTCTACATATTCTACATACTCTACACAATATTCTACATACTCTACACAATATTCTACATCCTCGACACAATATTCTACATATTCTACATACTCTACACAATATTCCACATACTCTACACAATATTCTACATATTCTACATACTCTACACAATATTCTACATACTCTACACAATATTCTACATCCTCGACACAATATTCTACATATTCTACATACTCTACACAATATTCTACATACTCGACACAATATTCTACATACTCGACACAATATTCTACATATTCTACATACTCTACACAATATTCTACATACTCGACACAATATTCTACATACTCTACACAATATTCTACATATTCTACATACTCTACATACTCTACACAATATTCTACATACTCGACACAATATTCTACATACTCGACACAATATTCTACATATTGTACACAATATTCTACATATTCTACATACTCTACATACTCTACACAATATTCTACATACTCGACACAATATTCTACATATTCTACATACTCTACACAATATTCTACATACTCGACACAATATTCTACATATTCTACACAATATTCTACATATTCTACATACTCTACACAATATTCTACATATTCTACACAATATTCTACATATTCTACATACTCTACACAATATTCTACATACTCTACACAATATTCTACATATTCTACACAATATTCTACATATTCTACATACTCTACACAATATTCTACATATTCTACACATTCTACATACTCTACACAATATTCTACATACTCTACACAATATTCTACATATTCTACACAATATTCTACATATTCTACATACTCTACACAATATTCTACATAGTCTACACAATATTCTACATATTCTACATACTCTACACAATATTCTACATATTCTACACAATATTCTACATATTCTACATACTCTACACAATATTCTACATACTCTACACAATATTCTACATATTCTACATACTCTACACAATATTCTACATATTCTACATACTCTACACAATATTCTACATATTCTACATACTCTACACAATATTCTACATATTCTACAATGTTTTCTAGGCCTACATTACCATAGAAAAATGATTTTCTACATGTAATGACCCAACCCTGTAAATTTTTGATGGTAACATGACCACAATTTGAAGTCTAACTATGGCGTCGTCACAGCCATCAACAGTAAACGTGTTCTCAAAGCATGCTCTCAAGTACGTTGCTCGTGGCACAAAGCTTGAAAGTAGACGTACCTTTATTCAAGCGAGTAGGGATGTGCGAATCTCTATTATTTCGAATCGAATCTGAATCTTTGGTCAAGATTTGGGTTCGATTCGCCAGAAAATGTAAGATTCGCAATTTTGAACTATTCGAAATCTCGAATCCCGCGCGAATCTCCAACAGGAAATTTTGTTTCAGTTGATATTTTAGAAACTAGGTAGCAGCACGATTCAGCCATCTTTGTTTGGAGCAGAACATCTAAGTTTTACTCAAATTTCATCTCTATTATCAGTTGACATCCTCCAATTGAAGGTGAATCCAATCATTAAAATGAGTTTGCTATTCAATTATGTATTTTAGAACATTTATTGTCTTGATAATTTATATTTTTTCAGCAGATAGTTACCATACCAACATACTATGGTACATAACCTCACCTTTTTTTTTCTTCTTTTTTTTTCTTTTTTTTCTTCAGCTATTTTTGTCGGAGATTCGAAAAAGATTCGGATTCGCAAACCTTTTTAATGATTCGATTCGGATTCGAAATCAAAAACACAGATTCGCACATCCCTACAAGCGAGCAAATCAAATTCCATCTAAAATTGAATAGATTTTTCATCGTTTGGATTCACATCACATTACCTCGGACTATTACAGGCAGCAAAAAGACAGGATTGAAAAATGGACATAGGCCTACACAAACGGACATACATAAACAAACAAAATCACAATTCATCATATCATAGTCCCTATGATAATTCATAGGCCTATTTGCTTTTTTCTACCCACAATTGCTTGGATTTTTGCTCTCTCTACACAATCCAGCTCTAAAAATGATCTTTTGATCTTGAGATTATAGCTGGGCCTATTGTTCCACAGCCTTGCAATCTGCAAATATCATTTGATGGTCAGTTTGAGATCAGCTGTCAGCCCAATAGCCTCAGTTACCAGCGCTGGCAACTCATTAGATTGAAAAGATCCCTATATATGTGAGCACGTGGAATATTCCGCTTAGTGATGGGCTAATTTCGGAAATTTATGTTTGATGAAAGTTTCGTTGAAAGTTTCGTGAAACTTATGAAATTTACGGAAATTTTTGAAATTTACGGGGAAAAGACTAGATTTGTATTTGTAGGGCAAATGTATGCTGTTGCATCCTTGTTGCATTCAAACGAAATATCAATTTGCAGAATTCACATTTCACATGTTTCATTATCAGGCCTCCATGCCTGTATATTCGTAGTATTTCCATATTTGTCCTTTCTTCTTCACCATATTTTTGTAATCCGATGTGAATGATTTTAGGTTAAGGAAGACAAAAATGACCTACCCTCTAAATATTAAGGAAATGACTCAATGCCATACAGGTAGTTGTTTTTATCTTGGTGAAACAGAAACAAGTGATAGAGTGGCATCAGCTCAGTCCACCAAAGGAAGTTGGGCATTTTATTCAGAAGTTTCAAAAATTTCGGAAATTTATGACATGCCGTGAAAAGTTTCCGAAACTTTCGGAAATTTACGAAACTTTCAAAATTGAAAGTTTTGCTGCCCATCACTAATTCCGCTGCTACGAGACTACGGATAACATCGATTCTATAAATTCAGAATCGATTCTGTACTTCCCAGAATCGATTGAGAATCGATTTTTTCAAATTTGAAAAAAAAAACGTCTGTGTACATTTACATGTTTAAATATTCCCGCGCTGTTTTCATGTAGCTAAAACTGTTGCACATCGAGTTATATCAACTGTACCGCTCTGTCGAAGTGGCGCCTTCAAGGTCATGAACGAAGCTTTCTCCCCTCCATGATACACACACACACACATTCTTCCCCACTACGCTGAACCACGCCCTTTGTCGTGTAAATGATCCAATGGCGTTTGTCTCATTACGAAAACTCTCGACCGGACTTGGCGGGAGGGGAAGGTAAAAGATGGGAGGGGCTACAGAGAACATGTGCGAGTGATGGTACACGTGCGTCAGTCGACGTAAATGCTACAAATGTGTACAGTTTCGATCAAAAAAAAATAGCAAAAAAATCGATTCTCGATTTTTAGAATCGTTTGGCACTAGAATCGATTCTGAATCGATTCTCGATGAATCGATGTTATCCCTATACGAGACTCACCTTGGCAAGCTCCTCGAGGAATATCTCGCAGAAGTGCGTCATGAGGCCGAGAGGGAACGTGGCGGCCGGAGCGAGCAGGACGGTGTCGGTGAAGACGGCGTTCAGCTCCCCGATGACGCCGGCGTCCCAGCCCTGGCGGCGCACAAGCTCCAGCGACTGGCGCAGGAAGCGGCGCACCAGCTGTAACCATGACAACACGCTTGTTCAATCGCGCCAGCTTGGCAAGAAGGTTTCTACTTTTTTTTTTTTTTCAATTTTTTCATAATAATAGCTATGACTATCAATAACGTAATGGGATAAGCAACATGGCATAAGTCCTATCCTTTCAACATTAGACCATTTCCACCATGATGGAATCAGCACTTTCGTGTACATTTCTGAGATTCGCAATTTCAAATCAAATCGTACGTATTAGGCTCGTATTTCAATGTACAGTACATGGTATACCAGACTTGCATTGTTTCTGATCTTTCTCGTAGATGATGAGTAATTATCCAGTTATCAAATGGTAAATATAGCAGTAGGGCTCTTATAACTAGGGGTCTAAATGCTTTTACAGACGTAGTCTAAATTTAGATTGGCAAATTCAAATTGAATTTATTCCAATTTAACTTAATGCAGTTGGGAAGAGCTGGATTCACAGATTGCATTACCGATACATCTATTACTTGTATAGATCAACATGCAATAATACCAGCAAATTATCATAACATTTACTAGGCAGCATCCCTTTGATATACGCATGGTGCGAAAGGAAAGCGCCATGTTGCTTATCCCGTTACGTTATTGATAATAATGGATAATAATAATAATAATCTTTATTCAAGGAACAAAGTAGGCCTACATTGTTATAGAATGTGTCACATATGGTATAAAATATTAAATGAAGATATATGAAGATGAATAAAGATTAAACAGAATTCATGATAAACTAAAATCTGCTATTAATGGAAAGAAGTGATCATTGCCCAAGAGACTTGATTCAAAGTGGGAGATATCAACATTCGTGTGTTTTGTGTGTGTTTTGTTTACGGTACTCTCAATAATAATGCTGGTAATGTCGGGATATATAGTCGAGCCCGCATATAACGAATTTCAAGGGGAATAAAAATCTGTTGGTAAAAACAGAATTTCGTTATGGAGATTTATTGCTCTTTTTCATAACAGCACTTGAATTTTAGAGATTTATAAAGATAGGCCTACATTTACGACTTAGGCCCTAGTATAGTACTGTATTAGGTGACATATTATCATCGCATTGTGTCATCACTTAGTATGTTTGTAGAAAGTAATAGAAAACAACAATGTCCTTTCATAAAGAACTCATCATCTGCCATCACATGACACCACCACTTCCCACTTCTCGTGTTTTATTTCCTAGGTTACAGGACACTATCACGAATGGAAATGAAGGAATGTAAACAAAAAATAGATAAACAAAGTCATTGAAGATGTCACCATCACGTTATTATTGTTGAGACACTGATTACCAACAAGAACACTTTTGACAGATCTGTTTATCATCAATCAACAATGCAATGTATGGCTAATTTGTCTATAGGGGGCTACTCATTCAACACTAGGAAGAGGCTAGATGAAAATGAATGTAAACATATTTATATGTATTTATTTGCTTCAACATTGATGACTGTCTGTGCATCAATTCTGACGACGATTGGGGGTTCGCTCTATATTGTAACATTGGGCGACCAGTGTTTCATGGCAACTGTTTTGATGATGAACAGATGTGTTGAAGTGTTTGTCTTGTTATTCAGTGTAATACAAGACTCTAAAAGTCTCATGTTTGCTTCAGCACTGACGACTGTCTGTGCATGAATTCTGACGACAATTGTGGGTTCGCTCTATATTGTAACATTGGACGACCATTGTTTCATGGCAACTGTTTTGATGATGAACAGATGTGTTGAAGTGTTTGTCTTGTTATTCAGTGTAATACAAGACTCTAAAAGTCTCATGTTTGCTTCAGCACTGACGACTGTCTGTGCATGAATTCTGACGACAATTGTGGGTTCGCCCTATGCTCTAACATTGGACGACCGGCAGTGTTTCACAGCAACTGTTTTTATCGCAAAATGTGACCTTTTTTCTCACTTACCTTTATGAGACACATGTGACTTTTTGATGACGTAAAAATAGCAAGGTCAACTGTGACGAGAATTGATGCATTTGACTTTCATTTTTGGAGATTTTGTGCGCGCGTATAAGTCGCACCCGCGTATTGGTCGCACCCCTGTTTTGAGTTCTCAAATTTCTAAATATACATGCGACTTATATGCAAGTAAATACGATAATGCTCCCGTTTGTTGGCCTTTCAAATTCTGAAATGACACTGCACCCGGTTTCAAACGTGGACCAAATCTAAATGCATTCGGCATTAATTGACATCGTCAAATATCCCCATGTAGGTATAATCGCTTTCAAGAAAATGTCGACGGTTTAAAATTTGTCATATATGATTTTTTAAATCCAAATAGCGAATTGTTTTGGTAATCTATCATGATTAGGATATGAGTGATAACGCACTGGTTTAATTTTTTTTTTCTGTATAGTTATTGCACCCGAATACACAACAACCAGGCATTGCACTTAGCATAGAACTACTACAATACGTCTCACGTATACCGTGACTAACGGGAAACTGAATGAATGGATCATTGTGTGGGGAGGAGAGCCTCTCGACCACCGTACGTCACAGTCCCCATTTCCAGGAATTAGCAAATACTACCATTGCATTTTTCTCCCGGACGCGTCAACTTATAGATAAAATAAAAAATACTGTATATCTTGAAATTATGAATAGAATACAAATCTGCAATCTACAAATAAACTACAAATAACAAGTTAACTTTCCCTTTATTAAAATACCCGAGACATTGAAACATCGTCAGACCGATGTCAGACCTAGGTTTAGGTCTGAGCTAGGCCAACAACTACTAGCAGCATCTAGGCCTAAGCCTATTTGGACATGACTCAATTTGCCAGACTGCCATTTCTACCTTCTTGGCTTTCATTGAGAGTAAAGCCTATCATAATTCTCATCTTCTTCCTCCAAATCACTACAATTGCTCTTTGAAAGTATATTATTGATGTTATTGATGCCTAACTTCAATTTCTTGGCAGCCATTTTGCATCACAAAAGTTTGCTTAGAAAATGTCATGGAAACAATAATTACCGGTATTTACAATAGCTAAGAATAGCTGAGGCGGACGGGCTATTTCAAAAAGTAAGGAAGCTGATTTGGAACCAAGATTTTCCAAGGAGTGAGAAGATACTCATTTATAATGGGTACTACTTGCCTATCTTGACATATGGAGCAGTTACATGGTCAATCAACTGGAGAGAAGAAAAGAAAATAGAGGCAGCAGAAATGAAGTTTGTAAGGAGCGTAGCAGGAGTGTCAAAGTTGGAGAAGAAGAGAAGCAGTAATATAAGGACGGAAGTGGGAGTGGAAAGGTTATCATTTAAATTGGAAAGGGAGAGACTTAGGTGGTACGGGCATATGCGGAGAATGGAAATGTAGAGATTACTGAGAGCAATGTTTGAGATAGCGGAAAACAATGGAGCTAAGAGAAGAGTTGGAAGACCAAGAGAAAGGTGGCAAGAGGGAGTCAAGTTCGGGGTAGTCAACCGAGGAGAAAAATGGGATGAAGTGGAAGACGAGAGATGGTGGGAGAATAGAGAACGATGGAGGGAAATCGTAGGAATAAGTCGGAACTGGCAGGAACCGATTGATATGAGAAGTCTGCCCTAGAAAAACTGGTGGAAACACCCCCTGGCCCAATTTAATTGGTTTTCTTGGTTTGAGATAGATATATATTTACAATAATCAACAAGGCCATGGAGTGAAAAAAAACAGCTGTTCAAGATAGCTTGACATGTGCACCATCTAGTAGTAAATTATGAACCAAATCAACTCACGATGTAATGGAAATGGAGGGATTATTTGAATCACTGTTTCATCACGCCTCTAGGGCGTTGTTGTACCTCAAAGGGTTAAACTCACCATGAGGAACTTATTGAGACGCAGCTGGTCGATGCCGAACCACTCGTTGCCCATCGTTCTGAAGAAGCAGCGCACGAACAGGATCGCCTGGCTTGGGCTGCGGAACGCATGAATGAGGCGCGAGATCACGTCCGCAAGCTCCTCCTGAAAACCAGCCCGTTCATTACTGTCTGTTCAATCACGCGTCGCACATTCAATACTGTCTGTTCAATAACGCGTCAAGCGTTCATTACTGTCTGTTCAACCACGCGTCAGGCGTTCATTACTGTCTGTTCAACCACGCGTCGCACGTTCATTACTGTCTGTTCAATCACGCGTCGCACATTCAATACTGTCTGTTCAACCACGCGTCGCACATTCAATACTGTCTGTTCAACCACGCGTCAAGTGTTCATTACTGTCTGTTCAACCACGCGTCGCACGTTCATTACTGTCTGTTCAACCACGCGTCAAGCGTTCATTACTGTCTGTTCAACCACGCGTCAAGCGTTCATTACTATCTGTTCAACCACGCGTCAAGCGCTCATTACTGTCTGTTCAACCACGCGTCAAGCGTTCATTACTGTCTGTTCAACCACGTGTCAAGCGTTCATTACTGTCTGTTCAACCACGCGTCAAGCGTTCATTACTGTCTGTTCAACCACGCGTCAGGCATTCATTACTGTCTGTTCAACCACGCGTCAAGCGTTCATTACTGTCTGTTCAACCACGTGTCAAGCGTTCATTACTGTCTGTTCAACCACGCATCAAGCGTCCATTACTGTCTGTTCAACCACGTGTCAAGCGTTCATTACTGTCTGTTCAACCACGCGTCGGGCGTTCATTACTGTCTGTTCAACCAGGCGTCAGGCGTTCATTACTGTCTGTTCAACCACGCGTCGCACGTTCATTACTGCCTGTTCAACCACGCGTCAAGCGTTCATTACTGTCTGTTCAACCACGCGTCGCACGTTCATTACTGACCAGTCAACCACGCGTCGCACGTTCATTACTGTCTGTTCAACCGCGCGTCGCACGTTCATTACTGTCTGTTTAACCACGCGTCACACGTTCATTACTGTCTGTTCAACCACGCGTCAGGCGTTCATTACTGTCTGTTCAATCACGCATCGCACATTCAATACTGCCTGTTCAACCACGCGTCGCACGTTCATTACTGACTATTCAACCACGCGTCGCACGTTCATTACTGTCAGTTCAACCACGCGTCAGGCGTTCATTACTGTCTGTTCAACCACGCGTCAGGCGTTCATTACTGTCTGTTCAACCACGCGTCAGGCGTTCATTACTGTCTGTTCAACCACGCGTCGCACGTTCATTACTGTCTGTTCAACCAAGCGTCGCACGTTCATTACTGTCTGTTCAACCACGCGTTGCACGTTCATTACTGTCTGTTCAACCACGCGTCAGGCGTTCATTACTGTCTGTGCAACCACGCGTTGCACGTTCATTACTGTCTGTTCAACCACGCGTCAGGCGTTCATTACTGTCTGTTCAACCACGCGTCGCACGTTCATTACTGTCTGTTCAACCACGCGTCGGGCGTTCATTACTGTCTGTTCAACCGCGCGTCGCACATTCAATACTGCCTGTTCAACCACGCGTCAGGCGTTCATTACTGTCTGTTCAACCACGCGTCGCACGTTCATTACTGTCTGTTCAACCACGCGTCGGGCGTTCATTACTGTCTGTTCAACCACGCGTCGCACGTTCATTACTGTCTGTTCAACCACGCGTCGGGCGTTCATTACTGTCTGTTCAACCACGCGTCAGGCGTTCATTACTGTCTGTGCAACCACACATCAAGCGTTCATTACTGTCTGTTCAACCAGGCGTCAGGCGTTCATTACTGTCTGTTCAACCACGCGTCGCACGTTCATTACTGCCTGTTCAACCACGCGTCAAGCGTTCATTACTGTCTGTTCAACCACGCGTCGCACGTTCATTACTGACTAGTCAACCACGCGTCGCACGTTCATTACTGTCTGTTCAACCGCGCGTCGCACGTTCATTACTGTCTGTTTAACCACGCGTCACACGTTCATTACTGTCTGTTCAACCACGCGTCAGGCGTTCATTACTGTCTGTTCAATCACGCATCGCACATTCAATACTGCCTGTTCAACCACGCGTCGCACGTTCATTACTGACTATTCAACCACGCGTCGCACGTTCATTACTGTCAGTTCAACCACGCGTCAGGCGTTCATTACTGTCTGTTCAACCACGCGTCAGGCGTTCATTACTGTCTGTTCAACCACGCGTCAGGCGTTCATTACTGTCTGTTCAACCACGCGTCGCACGTTCATTACTGTCTGTTCAACCAAGCGTCGCACGTTCATTACTGTCTGTTCAACCACGCGTTGCACGTTCATTACTGTCTGTTCAACCACGCGTCAGGCGTTCATTACTGTCTGTGCAACCACGCGTTGCACGTTCATTACTGTCTGTTCAACCACGCGTCAGGCGTTCATTACTGTCTGTGCAACCACGCGTTGCACGTTCATTACTGTCTGTTCAACCACGCGTCAGGCGTTCATTACTGTCTGTGCAACCACGCGTTGCACGTTCATTACTGTCTGTTCAACCACGCGTCAGGCGTTCATTACTGTCTGTTCAACCACGCGTCGCACGTTCATTACTATCTGTTCAACCACGCGTCGGGCGTTCATTACTGTCTGTTCAACCACGCGTCGCACGTTCATTACTGTCTGTTCAACCACGCGTCGGGCGTTCATTACTGTCTGTTCAACCACGCGTCAGGCGTTCATTACTGTCTGTGCAACCACGCGTTGCACGTTCATTACTGTCTGTTCAACCACGCGTCAGGCGTTCATTACTGTCTGTGCAACCACGCGTTGCACGTTCATTACTGTCTGTTCAACCACGCGTCAGGCGTTCATTACTGTCTGTTCAACCACGCGTCGCACGTTCATTACTGTCTGTTCAACCACGCGTCGGGCGTTCATTACTGTCTGTTCAACCACGCGTCGCACGTTCATTACTGTCTGTTCAAGCACGCGTCGCACGTTCATTACTGTCTGTTCAACCACGCGTCGGGCGTTCATTACTGTCTGTTCAACCACGCGTCGGGCGTTCATTACTGTCTGTTCAACCACGCGTCGCACGTTCATTACTGTCTGTTCAACCACGCGTCGGGCGTTCATTACTGTCTGTTCAACCACGCGTCGCACGTTCATTACTGTCTGTTCAACCACGCGTCGGGCGTTCATTACTGTCTGTTCAACCACGCGTCGCACGTTCATTACTGTCTGTTCAACCACGCGTCGGGCGTTCATTACTGTCTGTTCAACCACGCGTCGCACGTTCATTACTGTCTGTGCAACCACGCGTTGCACGTTCATTACTGTCTGTTCAACCACGCGTCAGGCGTTCATTACTGTCTGTTCAACCACGCGTCGCACGTTCATTACTGTCTGTTCAACCACGCGTCAGGCGTTCATTACTGTCTGTTCAACCACGCGTCGCACGTTCATTACTGTCTGTTCAACCACGCGTCAGGCGTTCATTACTGTCTGTTCAACCACGCGTCGCACGTTCATTACTGTCTGTTCAACCACGCGTCAGGCGTTCATTACTGTCTGTTCAACCGCGCGTCGCACGTTCATTACTGTCTGTTCAACCACGCGTCGGGCGTTCATTACTGTCTGTTCAACCACGCGTCGCACGTTCATTACTGTCTGTTCAAGCACGCGTCGCACGTTCATTACTGTCTGTTCAACCACGCGTCGGGCGTTCATTACTGTCTGTTCAACCACGCGTCGGGCGTTCATTACTGTCTGTTCAACCACGCGTCGCACGTTCATTACTGTCTGTTCAACCACGCGTCGGGCGTTCATTACTGTCTGTTCAACCACGCGTCGCACGTTCATTACTGTCTGTTCAACCACGCGTCAGGCGTTCATTACTGTCTGTTCAACCGCGCGTCGCACGTTCATTACTGTCTGTTCAACCACGCGTCAGGCGTTCATTACTGTCTGTTCAACCACGCGTCGCACGTTCATTACTGTCTGTTCAACCACGCGTCAGGCGTTCATTACTGTCTGTTCAACCACGCGTCGCACGTTCATTACTGTCTGTTCAACCACGCGTCAGGCGTTCATTACTGTCTGTTCAACCACGCGTCGCACGTTCATTACTGTCTGTTCAACCACGCGTCAGGCGTTCATTACTGTCTGTTCAACCACGCGTCGCACGTTCATTACTGTCTGTTCAACCACGCGTCGGGCGTTCATTACTGTCTGTTCAACCACGCGTCGCACGTTCATTACTGTCTGTGCAACCACACATCAAGCGTTCATTACTGTCTGTTCAACCAGGCGTCAGGCGTTCATTACTGTCTGTTCAACCACGCGTCGCACGTTCATTACTGCCTGTTCAACCACGCGTCAAGCGTTCATTACTGTCTGTTCAACCACGCGTCGCACGTTCATTACTGACTAGTCAACCACGCGTAGCACGTTCATTACTGTCTGTTCAACCGCGCGTCGCACGTTCATTACTGTCTGTTTAACCACGCGTCACACGTTCATTACTGTCTGTTCAACCACGCGTCAGGCGTTCATTACTGTCTGTTCAATCACGCATCGCACATTCAATACTGCCTGTTCAACCACGCGTCGCACGTTCATTACTGACTATTCAACCACGCGTCGCACGTTCATTACTGTCAGTTCAACCACGCGTCAGGCGTTCATTACTGTCTGTTCAACCACGCGTCAGGCGTTCATTACTGTCTGTTCAACCACGCGTCAGGCGTTCATTACTGTCTGTTCAACCACGCGTCGCACGTTCATTACTGTCTGTTCAACCAAGCGTCGCACGTTCATTACTGTCTGTTCAACCACGCGTTGCACGTTCATTACTGTCTGTTCAACCACGCGTCAGGCGTTCATTACTGTCTGTGCAACCACGCGTTGCACGTTCATTACTGTCTGTTCAACCACGCGTCAGGCGTTCATTACTGTCTGTGCAACCACGCGTTGCACGTTCATTACTGTCTGTTCAACCACGCGTCAGGCGTTCATTACTGTCTGTGCAACCACGCGTTGCACGTTCATTACTGTCTGTTCAACCACGCGTCAGGCGTTCATTACTGTCTGTTCAACCACGCGTCGCACGTTCATTACTATCTGTTCAACCACGCGTCGGGCGTTCATTACTGTCTGTTCAACCACGCGTCGCACGTTCATTACTGTCTGTTCAACCACGCGTCGGGCGTTCATTACTGTCTGTTCAACCACGCGTCAGGCGTTCATTACTGTCTGTGCAACCACGCGTTGCACGTTCATTACTGTCTGTTCAACCACGCGTCAGGCGTTCATTACTGTCTGTGCAACCACGCGTTGCACGTTCATTACTGTCTGTTCAACCACGCGTCAGGCGTTCATTACTGTCTGTTCAACCACGCGTCGCACGTTCATTACTGTCTGTTCAACCACGCGTCGGGCGTTCATTACTGTCTGTTCAACCACGCGTCGCACGTTCATTACTGTCTGTTCAAGCACGCGTCGCACGTTCATTACTGTCTGTTCAACCACGCGTCGGGCGTTCATTACTGTCTGTTCAACCACGCGTCGGGCGTTCATTACTGTCTGTTCAACCACGCGTCGCACGTTCATTACTGTCTGTTCAACCACGCGTCGGGCGTTCATTACTGTCTGTTCAACCACGCGTCGCACGTTCATTACTGTCTGTTCAACCACGCGTCGGGCGTTCATTACTGTCTGTTCAACCACGCGTCGCACGTTCATTACTGTCTGTTCAACCACGCGTCGGGCGTTCATTACTGTCTGTTCAACCACGCGTCGCACGTTCATTACTGTCTGTGCAACCACGCGTTGCACGTTCATTACTGTCTGTTCAACCACGCGTCAGGCGTTCATTACTGTCTGTTCAACCACGCGTCGCACGTTCATTACTGTCTGTTCAACCACGCGTCAGGCGTTCATTACTGTCTGTTCAACCACGCGTCGCACGTTCATTACTGTCTGTTCAACCACGCGTCAGGCGTTCATTACTGTCTGTTCAACCACGCGTCGCACGTTCATTACTGTCTGTTCAACCACGCGTCAGGCGTTCATTACTGTCTGTTCAACCGCGCGTCGCACGTTCATTACTGTCTGTTCAACCACGCGTCGGGCGTTCATTACTGTCTGTTCAACCACGCGTCGCACGTTCATTACTGTCTGTTCAAGCACGCGTCGCACGTTCATTACTGTCTGTTCAACCACGCGTCGGGCGTTCATTACTGTCTGTTCAACCACGCGTCGGGCGTTCATTACTGTCTGTTCAACCACGCGTCGCACGTTCATTACTGTCTGTTCAACCACGCGTCGGGCGTTCATTACTGTCTGTTCAACCACGCGTCGCACGTTCATTACTGTCTGTTCAACCACGCGTCAGGCGTTCATTACTGTCTGTTCAACCGCGCGTCGCACGTTCATTACTGTCTGTTCAACCACGCGTCAGGCGTTCATTACTGTCTGTTCAACCACGCGTCGCACGTTCATTACTGTCTGTTCAACCACGCGTCAGGCGTTCATTACTGTCTGTTCAACCACGCGTCGCACGTTCATTACTGTCTGTTCAACCACGCGTCAGGCGTTCATTACTGTCTGTTCAACCACGCGTCGCACGTTCATTACTGTCTGTTCAACCACGCGTCAGGCGTTCATTACTGTCTGTTCAACCACGCGTCGCACGTTCATTACTGTCTGTTCAACCACGCGTCGGGCGTTCATTACTGTCTGTTCAACCACGCGTCGCACGTTCATTACTGTCTGTTCAACCACGCGTCAGGCGTTCATTACTGTCTGTTCAACCACGCGTCGCACGTTCATTACTGTCTGTTCAACCACGCGTCAGGCGTTCATTACTGTCTGTTCAACCACGCGTCGCACGTTCATTACTGTCTGTTCAACCACGCGTCAGGCGTTCATTACTGTCTGTTCAACCACGCGTCGCACGTTCATTACTGTCTGTTCAACCACGCGTCGGGCGTTCATTACTGTCTGTTCAACCACGCGTCGCACGTTCATTACTGTCTGTTCAACCACGCGTCAGGCGTTCATTACTGTCTGTTCAACCGCGCGTCGCACGTTCATTACTGTCTGTTCAACCACGCGTCAGGCGTTCATTACTGTCTGTTCAACCACGCGTCGCACGTTCATTACTGTCTGTTCAACCACGCGTCAGGCGTTCATTACTGTCTGTTCAACCACGCGTCGCACGTTCATTACTGTCTGTTCAACCACGCGTCAGGCGTTCATTACTGTCTGTTCAACCACGCGTCGCACGTTCATTACTGTCTGTTCAACCACGCGTCAGGCGTTCATTACTGTCTGTTCAACCACGCGTCGCACGTTCATTACTGTCTGTTCAACCACGCGTCGGGCGTTCATTACTGTCTGTTCAACCACGCGTCGCACGTTCATTACTGTCTGTTCAACCACGCGTCAGGCGTTCATTACTGTCTGTTCAACCACGCGTCGCACGTTCATTACTGTCTGTTCAACCACGCGTCAGGCGTTCATTACTGTCTGTTCAACCACGCGTCGCACGTTCATTACTGTCTGTTCAACCACGCGTCGGGCGTTCATTACTGTCTGTTCAACCACGCGTCAGGCGTTCATTACTGTCTGTGCAACCACGCGTTGCACGTTCATTACTGTCTGTTCAACCACGCGTCAGGCGTTCATTACTGTCTGTGCAACCACGCGTTGCACGTTCATTACTGTCTGTTCAACCACGCGTCAGGCGTTCATTACTGTCTGTTCAACCACGCGTCGCACGTTCATTACTGTCTGTTCAACCACGCGTCGGGCGTTCATTACTGTCTGTTCAACCACGCGTCGCACGTTCATTACTGTCTGTTCAAGCACGCGTCGCACGTTCATTACTGTCTGTTCAACCACGCGTCGGGCGTTCATTACTGTCTGTTCAACCACGCGTCGGGCGTTCATTACTGTCTGTTCAACCACGCGTCGCACGTTCATTACTGTCTGTTCAACCACGCGTCGGGCGTTCATTACTGTCTGTTCAACCACGCGTCGCACGTTCATTACTGTCTGTTCAACCACGCGTCGGGCGTTCATTACTGTCTGTTCAACCACGCGTCGCACGTTCATTACTGTCTGTTCAACCACGCGTCGGGCGTTCATTACTGTCTGTTCAACCACGCGTCGCACGTTCATTACTGTCTGTGCAACCACGCGTTGCACGTTCATTACTGTCTGTTCAACCACGCGTCAGGCGTTCATTACTGTCTGTTCAACCACGCGTCGCACGTTCATTACTGTCTGTTCAACCACGCGTCAGGCGTTCATTACTGTCTGTTCAACCACGCGTCGCACGTTCATTACTGTCTGTTCAACCACGCGTCAGGCGTTCATTACTGTCTGTTCAACCACGCGTCGCACGTTCATTACTGTCTGTTCAACCACGCGTCAGGCGTTCATTACTGTCTGTTCAACCGCGCGTCGCACGTTCATTACTGTCTGTTCAACCACGCGTCGGGCGTTCATTACTGTCTGTTCAACCACGCGTCGCACGTTCATTACTGTCTGTTCAAGCACGCGTCGCACGTTCATTACTGTCTGTTCAACCACGCGTCGGGCGTTCATTACTGTCTGTTCAACCACGCGTCGGGCGTTCATTACTGTCTGTTCAACCACGCGTCGCACGTTCATTACTGTCTGTTCAACCACGCGTCGGGCGTTCATTACTGTCTGTTCAACCACGCGTCGCACGTTCATTACTGTCTGTTCAACCACGCGTCAGGCGTTCATTACTGTCTGTTCAACCGCGCGTCGCACGTTCATTACTGTCTGTTCAACCACGCGTCAGGCGTTCATTACTGTCTGTTCAACCACGCGTCGCACGTTCATTACTGTCTGTTCAACCACGCGTCAGGCGTTCATTACTGTCTGTTCAACCACGCGTCGCACGTTCATTACTGTCTGTTCAACCACGCGTCAGGCGTTCATTACTGTCTGTTCAACCACGCGTCGCACGTTCATTACTGTCTGTTCAACCACGCGTCAGGCGTTCATTACTGTCTGTTCAACCACGCGTCGCACGTTCATTACTGTCTGTTCAACCACGCGTCGGGCGTTCATTACTGTCTGTTCAACCACGCGTCGCACGTTCATTACTGTCTGTTCAAACACGCGTCGCACGTTCATTACTGTCTGTTCAACCACGCGTCGGGCGTTCATTACTGTCTGTTCAACCACGCGTCGGGCGTTCATTACTGTCTGTTCAACCACGCGTCGCACGTTCATTACTGTCTGTTCAACCACGCGTCGGGCGTTCATTACTGTCTGTTCAACCACGCGTCGCACGTTCATTACTGTCTGTTCAACCACGCGTCGGGCGTTCATTACTGTCTGTTCAACCACGCGTCGCACGTTCATTACTGTCTGTTCAACCACGCGTCGGGCGTTCATTACTGTCTGTTCAACCACGCGTCGCACGTTCATTACTGTCTGTTCAACCACGCGTCAGGCGTTCATTACTGTCTGTTCAACCACGCGTCGCACGTTCATTACTGTCTGTTCAACCACGCGTCAGGCGTTCATTACTGTCTGTTCAACCACGCGTCGCACGTTCATTACTGTCTGTTCAACCACGCGTCAGGCGTTCATTACTGTCTGTTCAACCACGCGTCGCACGTTCATTACTGTCTGTTCAACCACGCGTCAGGCGTTCATTACTGTCTGTTCAACCACGCGTCGCACGTTCATTACTGTCTGTTCAACCACGCGTCGGGCGTTCATTACTGTCTGTTCAACCACGCGTCGCACGTTCATTACTGTCTGTTCAACCACGCGTCAGGCGTTCATTACTGTCTGTTCAACCGCGCGTCGCACGTTCATTACTGTCTGTTCAACCACGCGTCAGGCGTTCATTACTGTCTGTTCAACCACGCGTCGCACGTTCATTACTGTCTGTTCAACCACGCGTCAGGCGTTCATTACTGTCTGTTCAACCACGCGTCGCACGTTCATTACTGTCTGTTCAACCACGCGTCAGGCGTTCATTACTGTCTGTTCAACCACGCGTCGCACGTTCATTACTGTCTGTTCAACCACGCGTCAGGCGTTCATTACTGTCTGTTCAACCACGCGTCGCACGTTCATTACTGTCTGTTCAACCACGCGTCGGGCGTTCATTACTGTCTGTTCAACCACGCGTCGCACGTTCATTACTGTCTGTTCAACCACGCGTCAGGCGTTCATTACTGTCTGTTCAACCACGCGTCGCACGTTCATTACTGTCTGTTCAACCACGCGTCAGGCGTTCATTACTGTCTGTTCAACCACGCGTCGCACGTTCATTACTGTCTGTTCAACCACGCGTCGGGCGTTCATTACTGTCTGTTCAACCACGCGTCAGGCGTTCATTACTGTCTGTGCAACCACGCGTTGCACGTTCATTACTGTCTGTTCAACCACGCGTCAGGCGTTCATTACTGTCTGTGCAACCACGCGTTGCACGTTCATTACTGTCTGTTCAACCACGCGTCAGGCGTTCATTACTGTCTGTTCAACCACGCGTCGCACGTTCATTACTGTCTGTTCAACCACGCGTCGGGCGTTCATTACTGTCTGTTCAACCACGCGTCGCACGTTCATTACTGTCTGTTCAAGCACGCGTCGCACGTTCATTACTGTCTGTTCAACCACGCGTCGGGCGTTCATTACTGTCTGTTCAACCACGCGTCGGGCGTTCATTACTGTCTGTTCAACCACGCGTCGCACGTTCATTACTGTCTGTTCAACCACGCGTCGGGCGTTCATTACTGTCTGTTCAACCACGCGTCGCACGTTCATTACTGTCTGTTCAACCACGCGTCGGGCGTTCATTACTGTCTGTTCAACCACGCGTCGCACGTTCATTACTGTCTGTTCAACCACGCGTCGGGCGTTCATTACTGTCTGTTCAACCACGCGTCGCACGTTCATTACTGTCTGTGCAACCACGCGTTGCACGTTCATTACTGTCTGTTCAACCACGCGTCAGGCGTTCATTACTGTCTGTTCAACCACGCGTCGCACGTTCATTACTGTCTGTTCAACCACGCGTCAGGCGTTCATTACTGTCTGTTCAACCACGCGTCGCACGTTCATTACTGTCTGTTCAACCACGCGTCAGGCGTTCATTACTGTCTGTTCAACCACGCGTCGCACGTTCATTACTGTCTGTTCAACCACGCGTCAGGCGTTCATTACTGTCTGTTCAACCGCGCGTCGCACGTTCATTACTGTCTGTTCAACCACGCGTCGGGCGTTCATTACTGTCTGTTCAACCACGCGTCGCACGTTCATTACTGTCTGTTCAAGCACGCGTCGCACGTTCATTACTGTCTGTTCAACCACGCGTCGGGCGTTCATTACTGTCTGTTCAACCACGCGTCGGGCGTTCATTACTGTCTGTTCAACCACGCGTCGCACGTTCATTACTGTCTGTTCAACCACGCGTCGGGCGTTCATTACTGTCTGTTCAAACACGCGTCGCACGTTCATTACTGTCTGTTCAACCACGCGTCAGGCGTTCATTACTGTCTGTTCAACCGCGCGTCGCACGTTCATTACTGTCTGTTCAACCACGCGTCAGGCGTTCATTACTGTCTGTTCAACCACGCGTCGCACGTTCATTACTGTCTGTTCAACCACGCGTCAGGCGTTCATTACTGTCTGTTCAACCACGCGTCGCACGTTCATTACTGTCTGTTCAACCACGCGTCAGGCGTTCATTACTGTCTGTTCAACCACGCGTCGCACGTTCATTACTGTCTGTTCAACCACGCGTCAGGCGTTCATTACTGTCTGTTCAACCACGCGTCGCACGTTCATTACTGTCTGTTCAACCACGCGTCGGGCGTTCATTACTGTCTGTTCAACCACGCGTCGCACGTTCATTACTGTCTGTTCAACCACGCGTCAGGCGTTCATTACTGTCTGTTCAACCACGCGTCGCACGTTCATTACTGTCTGTTCAACCACGCGTCAGGCGTTCATTACTGTCTGTTCAACCACGCGTCGCACGTTCATTACTGTCTGTTCAACCACGCGTCAGGCGTTCATTACTGTCTGTTCAACCACGCGTCGCACGTTCATTACTGTCTGTTCAACCACGCGTCGGGCGTTCATTACTGTCTGTTCAACCACGCGTCGCACGTTCATTACTGTCTGTTCAACCACGCGTCAGGCGTTCATTACTGTCTGTTCAACCGCGCGTCGCACGTTCATTACTGTCTGTTCAACCACGCGTCAGGCGTTCATTACTGTCTGTTCAACCACGCGTCGCACGTTCATTACTGTCTGTTCAACCACGCGTCAGGCGTTCATTACTGTCTGTTCAACCACGCGTCGCACGTTCATTACTGTCTGTGCAACCACGCGTTGCACGTTCATTACTGTCTGTTCAACCACGCGTCAGGCGTTCATTACTGTCTGTGCAACCACGCGTTGCACGTTCATTACTGTCTGTTCAACCACGCGTCAGGCGTTCATTACTGTCTGTTCAACCACGCGTCGCACGTTCATTACTGTCTGTTCAACCACGCGTCGGGCGTTCATTACTGTCTGTTCAACCACGCGTCGCACGTTCATTACTGTCTGTTCAAGCACGCGTCGCACGTTCATTACTGTCTGTTCAACCACGCGTCGGGCGTTCATTACTGTCTGTTCAACCACGCGTCGGGCGTTCATTACTGTCTGTTCAACCACGCGTCGCACGTTCATTACTGTCTGTTCAACCACGCGTCGGGCGTTCATTACTGTCTGTTCAACCACGCGTCGCACGTTCATTACTGTCTGTTCAACCACGCGTCGGGCGTTCATTACTGTCTGTTCAACCACGCGTCGCACGTTCATTACTGTCTGTTCAACCACGCGTCGGGCGTTCATTACTGTCTGTTCAACCACGCGTCGCACGTTCATTACTGTCTGTGCAACCACGCGTTGCACGTTCATTACTGTCTGTTCAACCACGCGTCAGGCGTTCATTACTGTCTGTTCAACCACGCGTCGCACGTTCATTACTGTCTGTTCAACCACGCGTCAGGCGTTCATTACTGTCTGTTCAACCACGCGTCGCACGTTCATTACTGTCTGTTCAACCACGCGTCAGGCGTTCATTACTGTCTGTTCAACCACGCGTCGCACGTTCATTACTGTCTGTTCAACCACGCGTCAGGCGTTCATTACTGTCTGTTCAACCGCGCGTCGCACGTTCATTACTGTCTGTTCAACCACGCGTCGGGCGTTCATTACTGTCTGTTCAACCACGCGTCGCACGTTCATTACTGTCTGTTCAAGCACGCGTCGCACGTTCATTACTGTCTGTTCAACCACGCGTCGGGCGTTCATTACTGTCTGTTCAACCACGCGTCGGGCGTTCATTACTGTCTGTTCAACCACGCGTCGCACGTTCATTACTGTCTGTTCAACCACGCGTCGGGCGTTCATTACTGTCTGTTCAACCACGCGTCGCACGTTCATTACTGTCTGTTCAACCACGCGTCAGGCGTTCATTACTGTCTGTTCAACCGCGCGTCGCACGTTCATTACTGTCTGTTCAACCACGCGTCAGGCGTTCATTACTGTCTGTTCAACCACGCGTCGCACGTTCATTACTGTCTGTTCAACCACGCGTCAGGCGTTCATTACTGTCTGTTCAACCACGCGTCGCACGTTCATTACTGTCTGTTCAACCACGCGTCAGGCGTTCATTACTGTCTGTTCAACCACGCGTCGCACGTTCATTACTGTCTGTTCAACCACGCGTCAGGCGTTCATTACTGTCTGTTCAACCACGCGTCGCACGTTCATTACTGTCTGTTCAACCACGCGTCGGGCGTTCATTACTGTCTGTTCAACCACGCGTCGCACGTTCATTACTGTCTGTTCAACCACGCGTCAGGCGTTCATTACTGTCTGTTCAACCACGCGTCGCACGTTCATTACTGTCTGTTCAACCACGCGTCAGGCGTTCATTACTGTCTGTTCAACCACGCGTCGCACGTTCATTACTGTCTGTTCAACCACGCGTCAGGCGTTCATTACTGTCTGTTCAACCACGCGTCGCACGTTCATTACTGTCTGTTCAACCACGCGTCGGGCGTTCATTACTGTCTGTTCAACCACGCGTCGCACGTTCATTACTGTCTGTTCAACCACGCGTCAGGCGTTCATTACTGTCTGTTCAACCGCGCGTCGCACGTTCATTACTGTCTGTTCAACCACGCGTCAGGCGTTCATTACTGTCTGTTCAACCACGCGTCGCACGTTCATTACTGTCTGTTCAACCACGCGTCAGGCGTTCATTACTGTCTGTTCAACCACGCGTCGCACGTTCATTACTGTCTGTTCAACCACGCGTCAGGCGTTCATTACTGTCTGTTCAACCACGCGTCGCACGTTCATTACTGTCTGTTCAACCACGCGTCAGGCGTTCATTACTGTCTGTTCAACCACGCGTCGCACGTTCATTACTGTCTGTTCAACCACGCGTCGGGCGTTCATTACTGTCTGTTCAACCACGCGTCGCACGTTCATTACTGTCTGTTCAACCACGCGTCAGGCGTTCATTACTGTCTGTTCAACCACGCGTCGCACGTTCATTACTGTCTGTTCAACCACGCGTCAGGCGTTCATTACTGTCTGTTCAACCACGCGTCGCACGTTCATTACTGTCTGTTCAACCACGCGTCAGGCGTTCATTACTGTCTGTTCAACCACGCGTCGCACGTTCATTACTGTCTGTTCAACCACGCGTCGGGCGTTCATTACTGTCTGTTCAACCACGCGTCGCACGTTCATTACTGTCTGTTCAACCACGCGTCAGGCGTTCATTACTGTCTGTTCAACCGCGCGTCGCACGTTCATTACTGTCTGTTCAACCACGCGTCAGGCGTTCATTACTGTCTGTTCAACCACGCGTCGCACGTTCATTACTGTCTGTTCAACCACGCGTCGGGCGTTCATTACTGTCTGTTCAACCACGCGTCAAGCGTTCATTACTGTCTGTTCAACCACGCGTCGCACGTTCATTACTGTCTGTGCAACCACGCGTTGCACGTTCATTACTGTCTGTTCAACCACGCGTCGCACGTTCATTACTGTCTGTGCAACCACGCGTTGCACGTTCATTACTGTCTGTTCAACCGCGCGTCGCACGTTCATTACTGTCTGTGCAACCACGCGTTGCACGTTCATTACTGTCTGTTCAATCACGCGTCGCACATTCAATACTGTCTGTTCAACCGCGCGTCGCACGTTCATTACTGTCTGTTCAACCACGCGTCGCACGTTCATTACTGTCTGTTCAACCACGCGTCAGGCGTTCATTACTGTCTGTTCAACCACGCGTTGCACGTTCATTACTGTCTGTTCAACCACGCGTCGCACGTTCATTACTGTCTGTGCAACCACGCGTCGGGCGTTCATTACTGTCTGTGCAACCACGCGTCGGGCGTTCATTACTGTCTGTTCAACCACGCGTTGCACGTTCATTACTGTCTGTTCAACCGCGCGTCGCACGTTCATTACTGTCTGTGCAACCACGCGTCGGGCGTTCATTACTGTCTGTTCAACCACGCGTCGCACGTTCATTACTGTCTGTTCAACCACGCGTCGGGCGTTCATTACTGTCTGTTCAACCACGCGTCGCACGTTCATTACTGTCTGTTCAACCACGCGTCAGGCGTTCATTACTGTCTGTTCAACCACGCGTCGCACGTTCATTACTGTCTGTTCAACCACGCGTCAGGCGTTCATTACTGTCTGTTCAACCACGCGTCGCACGTTCATTACTGTCTGTTCAACCACGCGTCAGGCGTTCATTACTGTCTGTTCAACCACGCGTCGCACGTTCATTACTGTCTGTTCAACCACGCGTCGGGCGTTCATTACTGTCTGTTCAACCACGCGTCGCACGTTCATTACTGTCTGTTCAACCACGCGTCAGGCGTTCATTACTGTCTGTTCAACCGCGCGTCGCACGTTCATTACTGTCTGTTCAACCACGCGTCAGGCGTTCATTACTGTCTGTTCAACCACGCGTCGCACGTTCATTACTGTCTGTTCAACCACGCGTCAGGCGTTCATTACTGTCTGTTCAACCACGCGTCGCACGTTCATTACTGTCTGTGCAACCACGCGTTGCACGTTCATTACTGTCTGTTCAACCACGCGTCAGGCGTTCATTACTGTCTGTGCAACCACGCGTTGCACGTTCATTACTGTCTGTTCAACCACGCGTCAGGCGTTCATTACTGTCTGTTCAACCACGCGTCGCACGTTCATTACTGTCTGTTCAACCACGCGTCGGGCGTTCATTACTGTCTGTTCAACCACGCGTCGCACGTTCATTACTGTCTGTTCAAGCACGCGTCGCACGTTCATTACTGTCTGTTCAACCACGCGTCGGGCGTTCATTACTGTCTGTTCAACCACGCGTCGGGCGTTCATTACTGTCTGTTCAACCACGCGTCGCACGTTCATTACTGTCTGTTCAACCACGCGTCGGGCGTTCATTACTGTCTGTTCAACCACGCGTCGCACGTTCATTACTGTCTGTTCAACCACGCGTCGGGCGTTCATTACTGTCTGTTCAACCACGCGTCGCACGTTCATTACTGTCTGTTCAACCACGCGTCGGGCGTTCATTACTGTCTGTTCAACCACGCGTCGCACGTTCATTACTGTCTGTGCAACCACGCGTTGCACGTTCATTACTGTCTGTTCAACCACGCGTCAGGCGTTCATTACTGTCTGTTCAACCACGCGTCGCACGTTCATTACTGTCTGTTCAACCACGCGTCAGGCGTTCATTACTGTCTGTTCAACCACGCGTCGCACGTTCATTACTGTCTGTTCAACCACGCGTCAGGCGTTCATTACTGTCTGTTCAACCACGCGTCGCACGTTCATTACTGTCTGTTCAACCACGCGTCAGGCGTTCATTACTGTCTGTTCAACCGCGCGTCGCACGTTCATTACTGTCTGTTCAACCACGCGTCGGGCGTTCATTACTGTCTGTTCAACCACGCGTCGCACGTTCATTACTGTCTGTTCAAGCACGCGTCGCACGTTCATTACTGTCTGTTCAACCACGCGTCGGGCGTTCATTACTGTCTGTTCAACCACGCGTCGGGCGTTCATTACTGTCTGTTCAACCACGCGTCGCACGTTCATTACTGTCTGTTCAACCACGCGTCGGGCGTTCATTACTGTCTGTTCAACCACGCGTCGCACGTTCATTACTGTCTGTTCAACCACGCGTCAGGCGTTCATTACTGTCTGTTCAACCGCGCGTCGCACGTTCATTACTGTCTGTTCAACCACGCGTCAGGCGTTCATTACTGTCTGTTCAACCACGCGTCGCACGTTCATTACTGTCTGTTCAACCACGCGTCGCACGTTCATTACTGTCTGTTCAAGCACGCGTCGCACGTTCATTACTGTCTGTTCAACCACGCGTCGGGCGTTCATTACTGTCTGTTCAACCACGCGTCGGGCGTTCATTACTGTCTGTTCAACCACGCGTCGCACGTTCATTACTGTCTGTTCAACCACGCGTCGGGCGTTCATTACTGTCTGTTCAACCACGCGTCGCACGTTCATTACTGTCTGTTCAACCACGCGTCGGGCGTTCATTACTGTCTGTTCAACCACGCGTCGCACGTTCATTACTGTCTGTTCAACCACGCGTCGGGCGTTCATTACTGTCTGTTCAACCACGCGTCGCACGTTCATTACTGTCTGTGCAACCACGCGTTGCACGTTCATTACTGTCTGTTCAACCACGCGTCAGGCGTTCATTACTGTCTGTTCAACCACGCGTCGCACGTTCATTACTGTCTGTTCAACCACGCGTCAGGCGTTCATTACTGTCTGTTCAACCACGCGTCGCACGTTCATTACTGTCTGTTCAACCACGCGTCAGGCGTTCATTACTGTCTGTTCAACCACGCGTCGCACGTTCATTACTGTCTGTTCAACCACGCGTCAGGCGTTCATTACTGTCTGTTCAACCGCGCGTCGCACGTTCATTACTGTCTGTTCAACCACGCGTCGGGCGTTCATTACTGTCTGTTCAACCACGCGTCGCACGTTCATTACTGTCTGTTCAAGCACGCGTCGCACGTTCATTACTGTCTGTTCAACCACGCGTCGGGCGTTCATTACTGTCTGTTCAACCACGCGTCGGGCGTTCATTACTGTCTGTTCAACCACGCGTCGCACGTTCATTACTGTCTGTTCAACCACGCGTCGGGCGTTCATTACTGTCTGTTCAACCACGCGTCGCACGTTCATTACTGTCTGTTCAACCACGCGTCAGGCGTTCATTACTGTCTGTTCAACCGCGCGTCGCACGTTCATTACTGTCTGTTCAACCACGCGTCAGGCGTTCATTACTGTCTGTTCAACCACGCGTCGCACGTTCATTACTGTCTGTTCAACCACGCGTCAGGCGTTCATTACTGTCTGTTCAACCACGCGTCGCACGTTCATTACTGTCTGTTCAACCACGCGTCAGGCGTTCATTACTGTCTGTTCAACCACGCGTCGCACGTTCATTACTGTCTGTTCAACCACGCGTCAGGCGTTCATTACTGTCTGTTCAACCACGCGTCGCACGTTCATTACTGTCTGTTCAACCACGCGTCGGGCGTTCATTACTGTCTGTTCAACCACGCGTCGCACGTTCATTACTGTCTGTTCAACCACGCGTCAGGCGTTCATTACTGTCTGTTCAACCACGCGTCGCACGTTCATTACTGTCTGTTCAACCACGCGTCAGGCGTTCATTACTGTCTGTTCAACCACGCGTCGCACGTTCATTACTGTCAGTTCAACCACGCGTCAGGCGTTCATTACTGTCTGTTCAACCACGCGTCGCACGTTCATTACTGTCTGTTCAACCACGCGTCGGGCGTTCATTACTGTCTGTTCAACCACGCGTCGCACGTTCATTACTGTCTGTTCAACCACGCGTCAGGCGTTCATTACTGTCTGTTCAACCGCGCGTCGCACGTTCATTACTGTCTGTTCAACCACGCGTCAGGCGTTCATTACTGTCTGTTCAACCACGCGTCGCACGTTCATTACTGTCTGTTCAACCACGCGTCAGGCGTTCATTACTGTCTGTTCAACCACGCGTCGCACGTTCATTACTGTCTGTTCAACCACGCGTCAGGCGTTCATTACTGTCTGTTCAACCACGCGTCGCACGTTCATTACTGTCTGTTCAACCACGCGTCAGGCGTTCATTACTGTCTGTTCAACCACGCGTCGCACGTTCATTACTGTCTGTTCAACCACGCGTCGGGCGTTCATTACTGTCTGTTCAACCACGCGTCGCACGTTCATTACTGTCTGTTCAACCACGCGTCAGGCGTTCATTACTGTCTGTTCAACCACGCGTCGCACGTTCATTACTGTCTGTTCAACCACGCGTCAGGCGTTCATTACTGTCTGTTCAACCACGCGTCGCACGTTCATTACTGTCTGTTCAACCACGCGTCGGGCGTTCATTACTGTCTGTTCAACCACGCGTCAGGCGTTCATTACTGTCTGTGCAACCACGCGTTGCACGTTCATTACTGTCTGTTCAACCACGCGTCAGGCGTTCATTACTGTCTGTGCAACCACGCGTTGCACGTTCATTACTGTCTGTTCAACCACGCGTCAGGCGTTCATTACTGTCTGTTCAACCACGCGTCGCACGTTCATTACTGTCTGTTCAACCACGCGTCGGGCGTTCATTACTGTCTGTTCAACCACGCGTCGCACGTTCATTACTGTCTGTTCAAGCACGCGTCGCACGTTCATTACTGTCTGTTCAACCACGCGTCGGGCGTTCATTACTGTCTGTTCAACCACGCGTCGGGCGTTCATTACTGTCTGTTCAACCACGCGTCGCACGTTCATTACTGTCTGTTCAACCACGCGTCGGGCGTTCATTACTGTCTGTTCAACCACGCGTCGCACGTTCATTACTGTCTGTTCAACCACGCGTCGGGCGTTCATTACTGTCTGTTCAACCACGCGTCGCACGTTCATTACTGTCTGTTCAACCACGCGTCGGGCGTTCATTACTGTCTGTTCAACCACGCGTCGCACGTTCATTACTGTCTGTGCAACCACGCGTTGCACGTTCATTACTGTCTGTTCAACCACGCGTCAGGCGTTCATTACTGTCTGTTCAACCACGCGTCGCACGTTCATTACTGTCTGTTCAACCACGCGTCAGGCGTTCATTACTGTCTGTTCAACCACGCGTCGCACGTTCATTACTGTCTGTTCAACCACGCGTCAGGCGTTCATTACTGTCTGTTCAACCACGCGTCGCACGTTCATTACTGTCTGTTCAACCACGCGTCAGGCGTTCATTACTGTCTGTTCAACCGCGCGTCGCACGTTCATTACTGTCTGTTCAACCACGCGTCGGGCGTTCATTACTGTCTGTTCAACCACGCGTCGCACGTTCATTACTGTCTGTTCAAGCACGCGTCGCACGTTCATTACTGTCTGTTCAACCACGCGTCGGGCGTTCATTACTGTCTGTTCAACCACGCGTCGGGCGTTCATTACTGTCTGTTCAACCACGCGTCGCACGTTCATTACTGTCTGTTCAACCACGCGTCGGGCGTTCATTACTGTCTGTTCAACCACGCGTCGCACGTTCATTACTGTCTGTTCAACCACGCGTCAGGCGTTCATTACTGTCTGTTCAACCGCGCGTCGCACGTTCATTACTGTCTGTTCAACCACGCGTCAGGCGTTCATTACTGTCTGTTCAACCACGCGTCGCACGTTCATTACTGTCTGTTCAACCACGCGTCAGGCGTTCATTACTGTCTGTTCAACCACGCGTCGCACGTTCATTACTGTCTGTTCAACCACGCGTCAGGCGTTCATTACTGTCTGTTCAACCACGCGTCGCACGTTCATTACTGTCTGTTCAACCACGCGTCAGGCGTTCATTACTGTCTGTTCAACCACGCGTCGCACGTTCATTACTGTCTGTTCAACCACGCGTCGGGCGTTCATTACTGTCTGTTCAACCACGCGTCGCACGTTCATTACTGTCTGTTCAAACACGCGTCGCACGTTCATTACTGTCTGTTCAACCACGCGTCGGGCGTTCATTACTGTCTGTTCAACCACGCGTCGGGCGTTCATTACTGTCTGTTCAACCACGCGTCGCACGTTCATTACTGTCTGTTCAACCACGCGTCGGGCGTTCATTACTGTCTGTTCAACCACGCGTCGCACGTTCATTACTGTCTGTTCAACCACGCGTCGGGCGTTCATTACTGTCTGTTCAACCACGCGTCGCACGTTCATTACTGTCTGTTCAACCACGCGTCGGGCGTTCATTACTGTCTGTTCAACCACGCGTCGCACGTTCATTACTGTCTGTTCAACCACGCGTCAGGCGTTCATTACTGTCTGTTCAACCACGCGTCGCACGTTCATTACTGTCTGTTCAACCACGCGTCAGGCGTTCATTACTGTCTGTTCAACCACGCGTCGCACGTTCATTACTGTCTGTTCAACCACGCGTCAGGCGTTCATTACTGTCTGTTCAACCACGCGTCGCACGTTCATTACTGTCTGTTCAACCACGCGTCAGGCGTTCATTACTGTCTGTTCAACCACGCGTCGCACGTTCATTACTGTCTGTTCAACCACGCGTCGGGCGTTCATTACTGTCTGTTCAACCACGCGTCGCACGTTCATTACTGTCTGTTCAACCACGCGTCAGGCGTTCATTACTGTCTGTTCAACCGCGCGTCGCACGTTCATTACTGTCTGTTCAACCACGCGTCAGGCGTTCATTACTGTCTGTTCAACCACGCGTCGCACGTTCATTACTGTCTGTTCAACCACGCGTCAGGCGTTCATTACTGTCTGTTCAACCACGCGTCGCACGTTCATTACTGTCTGTTCAACCACGCGTCAGGCGTTCATTACTGTCTGTTCAACCACGCGTCGCACGTTCATTACTGTCTGTTCAACCACGCGTCAGGCGTTCATTACTGTCTGTTCAACCACGCGTCGCACGTTCATTACTGTCTGTTCAACCACGCGTCGGGCGTTCATTACTGTCTGTTCAACCACGCGTCGCACGTTCATTACTGTCTGTTCAACCACGCGTCAGGCGTTCATTACTGTCTGTTCAACCACGCGTCGCACGTTCATTACTGTCTGTTCAACCACGCGTCAGGCGTTCATTACTGTCTGTTCAACCACGCGTCGCACGTTCATTACTGTCTGTTCAACCACGCGTCGGGCGTTCATTACTGTCTGTTCAACCACGCGTCAGGCGTTCATTACTGTCTGTGCAACCACGCGTTGCACGTTCATTACTGTCTGTTCAACCACGCGTCAGGCGTTCATTACTGTCTGTGCAACCACGCGTTGCACGTTCATTACTGTCTGTTCAACCACGCGTCAGGCGTTCATTACTGTCTGTTCAACCACGCGTCGCACGTTCATTACTGTCTGTTCAACCACGCGTCGGGCGTTCATTACTGTCTGTTCAACCACGCGTCGCACGTTCATTACTGTCTGTTCAAGCACGCGTCGCACGTTCATTACTGTCTGTTCAACCACGCGTCGGGCGTTCATTACTGTCTGTTCAACCACGCGTCGGGCGTTCATTACTGTCTGTTCAACCACGCGTCGCACGTTCATTACTGTCTGTTCAACCACGCGTCGGGCGTTCATTACTGTCTGTTCAACCACGCGTCGCACGTTCATTACTGTCTGTTCAACCACGCGTCGGGCGTTCATTACTGTCTGTTCAACCACGCGTCGCACGTTCATTACTGTCTGTTCAACCACGCGTCGGGCGTTCATTACTGTCTGTTCAACCACGCGTCGCACGTTCATTACTGTCTGTGCAACCACGCGTTGCACGTTCATTACTGTCTGTTCAACCACGCGTCAGGCGTTCATTACTGTCTGTTCAACCACGCGTCGCACGTTCATTACTGTCTGTTCAACCACGCGTCAGGCGTTCATTACTGTCTGTTCAACCACGCGTCGCACGTTCATTACTGTCTGTTCAACCACGCGTCAGGCGTTCATTACTGTCTGTTCAACCACGCGTCGCACGTTCATTACTGTCTGTTCAACCACGCGTCAGGCGTTCATTACTGTCTGTTCAACCGCGCGTCGCACGTTCATTACTGTCTGTTCAACCACGCGTCGGGCGTTCATTACTGTCTGTTCAACCACGCGTCGCACGTTCATTACTGTCTGTTCAAGCACGCGTCGCACGTTCATTACTGTCTGTTCAACCACGCGTCGGGCGTTCATTACTGTCTGTTCAACCACGCGTCGGGCGTTCATTACTGTCTGTTCAACCACGCGTCGCACGTTCATTACTGTCTGTTCAACCACGCGTCGGGCGTTCATTACTGTCTGTTCAACCACGCGTCGCACGTTCATTACTGTCTGTTCAACCACGCGTCAGGCGTTCATTACTGTCTGTTCAACCGCGCGTCGCACGTTCATTACTGTCTGTTCAACCACGCGTCAGGCGTTCATTACTGTCTGTTCAACCACGCGTCGCACGTTCATTACTGTCTGTTCAACCACGCGTCAGGCGTTCATTACTGTCTGTTCAACCACGCGTCGCACGTTCATTACTGTCTGTTCAACCACGCGTCAGGCGTTCATTACTGTCTGTTCAACCACGCGTCGCACGTTCATTACTGTCTGTTCAACCACGCGTCAGGCGTTCATTACTGTCTGTTCAACCACGCGTCGCACGTTCATTACTGTCTGTTCAACCACGCGTCGGGCGTTCATTACTGTCTGTTCAACCACGCGTCGCACGTTCATTACTGTCTGTTCAACCACGCGTCAGGCGTTCATTACTGTCTGTTCAACCACGCGTCGCACGTTCATTACTGTCTGTTCAACCACGCGTCAGGCGTTCATTACTGTCTGTTCAACCACGCGTCGCACGTTCATTACTGTCTGTTCAACCACGCGTCAGGCGTTCATTACTGTCTGTTCAACCACGCGTCGCACGTTCATTACTGTCTGTTCAACCACGCGTCGGGCGTTCATTACTGTCTGTTCAACCACGCGTCGCACGTTCATTACTGTCTGTTCAACCACGCGTCAGGCGTTCATTACTGTCTGTTCAACCGCGCGTCGCACGTTCATTACTGTCTGTTCAACCACGCGTCAGGCGTTCATTACTGTCTGTTCAACCACGCGTCGCACGTTCATTACTGTCTGTTCAACCACGCGTCAGGCGTTCATTACTGTCTGTTCAACCACGCGTCGCACGTTCATTACTGTCTGTGCAACCACGCGTTGCACGTTCATTACTGTCTGTTCAACCACGCGTCAGGCGTTCATTACTGTCTGTGCAACCACGCGTTGCACGTTCATTACTGTCTGTTCAACCACGCGTCAGGCGTTCATTACTGTCTGTTCAACCACGCGTCGCACGTTCATTACTGTCTGTTCAACCACGCGTCGGGCGTTCATTACTGTCTGTTCAACCACGCGTCGCACGTTCATTACTGTCTGTTCAAGCACGCGTCGCACGTTCATTACTGTCTGTTCAACCACGCGTCGGGCGTTCATTACTGTCTGTTCAACCACGCGTCGGGCGTTCATTACTGTCTGTTCAACCACGCGTCGCACGTTCATTACTGTCTGTTCAACCACGCGTCGGGCGTTCATTACTGTCTGTTCAACCACGCGTCGCACGTTCATTACTGTCTGTTCAACCACGCGTCGGGCGTTCATTACTGTCTGTTCAACCACGCGTCGCACGTTCATTACTGTCTGTTCAACCACGCGTCGGGCGTTCATTACTGTCTGTTCAACCACGCGTCGCACGTTCATTACTGTCTGTGCAACCACGCGTTGCACGTTCATTACTGTCTGTTCAACCACGCGTCAGGCGTTCATTACTGTCTGTTCAACCACGCGTCGCACGTTCATTACTGTCTGTTCAACCACGCGTCAGGCGTTCATTACTGTCTGTTCAACCACGCGTCGCACGTTCATTACTGTCTGTTCAACCACGCGTCAGGCGTTCATTACTGTCTGTTCAACCACGCGTCGCACGTTCATTACTGTCTGTTCAACCACGCGTCAGGCGTTCATTACTGTCTGTTCAACCGCGCGTCGCACGTTCATTACTGTCTGTTCAACCACGCGTCGGGCGTTCATTACTGTCTGTTCAACCACGCGTCGCACGTTCATTACTGTCTGTTCAAGCACGCGTCGCACGTTCATTACTGTCTGTTCAACCACGCGTCGGGCGTTCATTACTGTCTGTTCAACCACGCGTCGGGCGTTCATTACTGTCTGTTCAACCACGCGTCGCACGTTCATTACTGTCTGTTCAACCACGCGTCGGGCGTTCATTACTGTCTGTTCAACCACGCGTCGCACGTTCATTACTGTCTGTTCAACCACGCGTCAGGCGTTCATTACTGTCTGTTCAACCGCGCGTCGCACGTTCATTACTGTCTGTTCAACCACGCGTCAGGCGTTCATTACTGTCTGTTCAACCACGCGTCGCACGTTCATTACTGTCTGTTCAACCACGCGTCAGGCGTTCATTACTGTCTGTTCAACCACGCGTCGCACGTTCATTACTGTCTGTTCAACCACGCGTCAGGCGTTCATTACTGTCTGTTCAACCACGCGTCGCACGTTCATTACTGTCTGTTCAACCACGCGTCAGGCGTTCATTACTGTCTGTTCAACCACGCGTCGCACGTTCATTACTGTCTGTTCAACCACGCGTCGGGCGTTCATTACTGTCTGTTCAACCACGCGTCGCACGTTCATTACTGTCTGTTCAACCACGCGTCAGGCGTTCATTACTGTCTGTTCAACCACGCGTCGCACGTTCATTACTGTCTGTTCAACCACGCGTCAGGCGTTCATTACTGTCTGTTCAACCACGCGTCGCACGTTCATTACTGTCTGTTCAACCACGCGTCAGGCGTTCATTACTGTCTGTTCAACCACGCGTCGCACGTTCATTACTGTCTGTTCAACCACGCGTCGGGCGTTCATTACTGTCTGTTCAACCACGCGTCGCACGTTCATTACTGTCTGTTCAACCACGCGTCAGGCGTTCATTACTGTCTGTTCAACCGCGCGTCGCACGTTCATTACTGTCTGTTCAACCACGCGTCAGGCGTTCATTACTGTCTGTTCAACCACGCGTCGCACGTTCATTACTGTCTGTTCAACCACGCGTCAGGCGTTCATTACTGTCTGTTCAACCACGCGTCGCACGTTCATTACTGTCTGTTCAACCACGCGTCAGGCGTTCATTACTGTCTGTTCAACCACGCGTCGCACGTTCATTACTGTCTGTTCAACCACGCGTCAGGCGTTCATTACTGTCTGTTCAACCACGCGTCGCACGTTCATTACTGTCTGTTCAACCACGCGTCGGGCGTTCATTACTGTCTGTTCAACCACGCGTCGCACGTTCATTACTGTCTGTTCAACCACGCGTCAGGCGTTCATTACTGTCTGTTCAACCACGCGTCGCACGTTCATTACTGTCTGTTCAACCACGCGTCAGGCGTTCATTACTGTCTGTTCAACCACGCGTCGCACGTTCATTACTGTCTGTTCAACCACGCGTCAGGCGTTCATTACTGTCTGTTCAACCACGCGTCGCACGTTCATTACTGTCTGTTCAACCACGCGTCGGGCGTTCATTACTGTCTGTTCAACCACGCGTCGCACGTTCATTACTGTCTGTTCAACCACGCGTCAGGCGTTCATTACTGTCTGTTCAACCGCGCGTCGCACGTTCATTACTGTCTGTTCAACCACGCGTCAGGCGTTCATTACTGTCTGTTCAACCACGCGTCGCACGTTCATTACTGTCTGTTCAACCACGCGTCGGGCGTTCATTACTGTCTGTTCAACCACGCGTCAAGCGTTCATTACTGTCTGTTCAACCACGCGTCGCACGTTCATTACTGTCTGTGCAACCACGCGTTGCACGTTCATTACTGTCTGTTCAACCACGCGTCGCACGTTCATTACTGTCTGTGCAACCACGCGTTGCACGTTCATTACTGTCTGTTCAACCGCGCGTCGCACGTTCATTACTGTCTGTGCAACCACGCGTTGCACGTTCATTACTGTCTGTTCAATCACGCGTCGCACATTCAATACTGTCTGTTCAACCGCGCGTCGCACGTTCATTACTGTCTGTTCAACCACGCGTCGCACGTTCATTACTGTCTGTTCAACCACGCGTCAGGCGTTCATTACTGTCTGTTCAACCACGCGTTGCACGTTCATTACTGTCTGTTCAACCACGCGTCGCACGTTCATTACTGTCTGTGCAACCACGCGTCGGGCGTTCATTACTGTCTGTGCAACCACGCGTCGGGCGTTCATTACTGTCTGTTCAACCACGCGTTGCACGTTCATTACTGTCTGTTCAACCGCGCGTCGCACGTTCATTACTGTCTGTGCAACCACGCGTCGGGCGTTCATTACTGTCTGTTCAACCACGCGTCGCACGTTCATTACTGTCTGTTCAACCACGCGTCGGGCGTTCATTACTGTCTGTTCAACCACGCGTCGCACGTTCATTACTGTCTGTTCAACCACGCGTCAGGCGTTCATTACTGTCTGTTCAACCACGCGTCGCACGTTCATTACTGTCTGTTCAACCACGCGTCAGGCGTTCATTACTGTCTGTTCAACCACGCGTCGCACGTTCATTACTGTCTGTTCAACCACGCGTCAGGCGTTCATTACTGTCTGTTCAACCACGCGTCGCACGTTCATTACTGTCTGTTCAACCACGCGTCGGGCGTTCATTACTGTCTGTTCAACCACGCGTCGCACGTTCATTACTGTCTGTTCAACCACGCGTCAGGCGTTCATTACTGTCTGTTCAACCGCGCGTCGCACGTTCATTACTGTCTGTTCAACCACGCGTCAGGCGTTCATTACTGTCTGTTCAACCACGCGTCGCACGTTCATTACTGTCTGTTCAACCACGCGTCAGGCGTTCATTACTGTCTGTTCAACCACGCGTCGCACGTTCATTACTGTCTGTGCAACCACGCGTTGCACGTTCATTACTGTCTGTTCAACCACGCGTCAGGCGTTCATTACTGTCTGTGCAACCACGCGTTGCACGTTCATTACTGTCTGTTCAACCACGCGTCAGGCGTTCATTACTGTCTGTTCAACCACGCGTCGCACGTTCATTACTGTCTGTTCAACCACGCGTCGGGCGTTCATTACTGTCTGTTCAACCACGCGTCGCACGTTCATTACTGTCTGTTCAAGCACGCGTCGCACGTTCATTACTGTCTGTTCAACCACGCGTCGGGCGTTCATTACTGTCTGTTCAACCACGCGTCGGGCGTTCATTACTGTCTGTTCAACCACGCGTCGCACGTTCATTACTGTCTGTTCAACCACGCGTCGGGCGTTCATTACTGTCTGTTCAACCACGCGTCGCACGTTCATTACTGTCTGTTCAACCACGCGTCGGGCGTTCATTACTGTCTGTTCAACCACGCGTCGCACGTTCATTACTGTCTGTTCAACCACGCGTCGGGCGTTCATTACTGTCTGTTCAACCACGCGTCGCACGTTCATTACTGTCTGTGCAACCACGCGTTGCACGTTCATTACTGTCTGTTCAACCACGCGTCAGGCGTTCATTACTGTCTGTTCAACCACGCGTCGCACGTTCATTACTGTCTGTTCAACCACGCGTCAGGCGTTCATTACTGTCTGTTCAACCACGCGTCGCACGTTCATTACTGTCTGTTCAACCACGCGTCAGGCGTTCATTACTGTCTGTTCAACCACGCGTCGCACGTTCATTACTGTCTGTTCAACCACGCGTCAGGCGTTCATTACTGTCTGTTCAACCGCGCGTCGCACGTTCATTACTGTCTGTTCAACCACGCGTCGGGCGTTCATTACTGTCTGTTCAACCACGCGTCGCACGTTCATTACTGTCTGTTCAAGCACGCGTCGCACGTTCATTACTGTCTGTTCAACCACGCGTCGGGCGTTCATTACTGTCTGTTCAACCACGCGTCGGGCGTTCATTACTGTCTGTTCAACCACGCGTCGCACGTTCATTACTGTCTGTTCAACCACGCGTCGGGCGTTCATTACTGTCTGTTCAACCACGCGTCGCACGTTCATTACTGTCTGTTCAACCACGCGTCAGGCGTTCATTACTGTCTGTTCAACCGCGCGTCGCACGTTCATTACTGTCTGTTCAACCACGCGTCAGGCGTTCATTACTGTCTGTTCAACCACGCGTCGCACGTTCATTACTGTCTGTTCAACCACGCGTCAGGCGTTCATTACTGTCTGTTCAACCACGCGTCGCACGTTCATTACTGTCTGTTCAACCACGCGTCAGGCGTTCATTACTGTCTGTTCAACCACGCGTCGCACGTTCATTACTGTCTGTTCAACCACGCGTCAGGCGTTCATTACTGTCTGTTCAACCACGCGTCGCACGTTCATTACTGTCTGTTCAACCACGCGTCGGGCGTTCATTACTGTCTGTTCAACCACGCGTCGCACGTTCATTACTGTCTGTTCAACCACGCGTCAGGCGTTCATTACTGTCTGTTCAACCACGCGTCGCACGTTCATTACTGTCTGTTCAACCACGCGTCAGGCGTTCATTACTGTCTGTTCAACCACGCGTCGCACGTTCATTACTGTCTGTTCAACCACGCGTCAGGCGTTCATTACTGTCTGTTCAACCACGCGTCGCACGTTCATTACTGTCTGTTCAACCACGCGTCGGGCGTTCATTACTGTCTGTTCAACCACGCGTCGCACGTTCATTACTGTCTGTTCAACCACGCGTCAGGCGTTCATTACTGTCTGTTCAACCGCGCGTCGCACGTTCATTACTGTCTGTTCAACCACGCGTCAGGCGTTCATTACTGTCTGTTCAACCACGCGTCGCACGTTCATTACTGTCTGTTCAACCACGCGTCAGGCGTTCATTACTGTCTGTTCAACCACGCGTCGCACGTTCATTACTGTCTGTTCAACCACGCGTCAGGCGTTCATTACTGTCTGTTCAACCACGCGTCGCACGTTCATTACTGTCTGTTCAACCACGCGTCAGGCGTTCATTACTGTCTGTTCAACCACGCGTCGCACGTTCATTACTGTCTGTTCAACCACGCGTCGGGCGTTCATTACTGTCTGTTCAACCACGCGTCGCACGTTCATTACTGTCTGTTCAACCACGCGTCAGGCGTTCATTACTGTCTGTTCAACCACGCGTCGCACGTTCATTACTGTCTGTTCAACCACGCGTCAGGCGTTCATTACTGTCTGTTCAACCACGCGTCGCACGTTCATTACTGTCTGTTCAACCACGCGTCAGGCGTTCATTACTGTCTGTTCAACCACGCGTCGCACGTTCATTACTGTCTGTTCAACCACGCGTCGGGCGTTCATTACTGTCTGTTCAACCACGCGTCGCACGTTCATTACTGTCTGTTCAACCACGCGTCAGGCGTTCATTACTGTCTGTTCAACCGCGCGTCGCACGTTCATTACTGTCTGTTCAACCACGCGTCAGGCGTTCATTACTGTCTGTTCAACCACGCGTCGCACGTTCATTACTGTCTGTTCAACCACGCGTCGGGCGTTCATTACTGTCTGTTCAACCACGCGTCAAGCGTTCATTACTGTCTGTTCAACCACGCGTCGCACGTTCATTACTGTCTGTGCAACCACGCGTTGCACGTTCATTACTGTCTGTTCAACCACGCGTCGCACGTTCATTACTGTCTGTGCAACCACGCGTTGCACGTTCATTACTGTCTGTTCAACCGCGCGTCGCACGTTCATTACTGTCTGTGCAACCACGCGTTGCACGTTCATTACTGTCTGTTCAATCACGCGTCGCACATTCAATACTGTCTGTTCAACCGCGCGTCGCACGTTCATTACTGTCTGTTCAACCACGCGTCGCACGTTCATTACTGTCTGTTCAACCACGCGTCAGGCGTTCATTACTGTCTGTTCAACCACGCGTTGCACGTTCATTACTGTCTGTTCAACCACGCGTCGCACGTTCATTACTGTCTGTGCAACCACGCGTCGGGCGTTCATTACTGTCTGTGCAACCACGCGTCGGGCGTTCATTACTGTCTGTTCAACCACGCGTTGCACGTTCATTACTGTCTGTTCAACCGCGCGTCGCACGTTCATTACTGTCTGTGCAACCACGCGTCGGGCGTTCATTACTGTCTGTTCAACCGCGCGTCGCACGTTGTGAAAACATTGAAAACATTTGTCCGGTTCTTTGACCATATCTTCCAGAATTTGTATCAAGATTTTGAGGCGAAATCTCGCTAAAAGATTCCGATTGACCGCAACATCGCCGGGAAGGTGTCGGCCAGATTCGGATTCAAGGGACTGTATTACATCTAGAGAATATTCACCTCAAAATCCCAATACGAATTCCGGAAAATAATCATCTTATTATTCATTCATTCGACGCCAATAGATCTCAGTTATCACTGGCTTCATTGCTGTGCATGGTGATGTGAATTTTCATGAAAATTTTGAAATTCATGAAAGGCTTGAGAATTTTCAATTTTTTTCAAAATATATATTTTTTATTGCATATATAAGCTATGACTAGCAATAACGTAACGGGATAAGCAACATGGCGGTTTCCTTTCTCACCATGCGTATATCAAAGGGATGCCGCCTCACAAATGTTATGATGATTTGCTGGTATTGTTGTGTGTTGATCTATACAAGTAATAGATGTAATGCAATCTGTGAATCCAGCTCTTTCCAACTGCATTAAACAATATTGGGATAAATTTCATTTGAATTAGCCAATCTAAATTTAAAATACGTCTGTAAAAGCATTTAGTCCCCTAGCAAGAGCCCTACTGCTAAATTTACCATTTGATAACTGGATAATTACTCATCATCTACGAGAAAGATTGAAATCAATGCAATTGTACAACTATGTACTATACATTGAAATACGAGCCTAATACGTACGATTTGATTTGAAATTGCGAATCTCACAAATGTACACGAAAGCGCGCTGATTCCATCATGGTGAAAACGGCCTACTGTTAAAAGGATAGGACTTACGCCATGTTGCTTATCCCGTTACGTTATTGATAGTCATAGATATAAGTTGTCACAGAACAGAAGAAACTGGAGTTTGAATTCACTCTTAGTGATACTGAAACAATTTGTTGAAGCACCACATTGAATGTGCATTTACTTACAAAATTGCCAAGACCCTAAATGAGTAGAGCCTACCTAAAATAATAACTGACTCTCTGTAGTTTGTGAACATGCATTGATAGATCCTCACTAAATGTGTTGACTTCTCAGCGATCACACGTAGGTGGGGCCAGTTACTCAATTGTACTGTCCTCTTTTGAAAAGCCCTTGGACAATTACCTACCGTTACGGTAATTGAAAGTGAATGAGTAATGATGCTGAAAAAATAAATTTGTCAACAAAATCACAACAAATTTATTAACCAAATCGAATGATCTTTTTCAGAAAATCAATGAAAAAAAAATCAATGGAATTAATTGACTGGATTAATTCATTCAATTCCATCAGATTCACTGGAAATTTTCAATGAAATAGCATAGAAAATCTCTGAAAATGTTCATTGAAAATTTAAATAAATTTGTAGGCCTATTGAAAATAACAATAAATTTGCACTGAAAATTTCCAATGAATGGAAAATGTTTCAACATCCCATCACTAGCTGTGCCGTCATTGAAGCCAACACAAATAAGAAATATTATACACCATTTCAAGACTATAAAATGCGTTTTGGCTGACTCGCGTGCGTCATTACACGTGGTGCCAATACCGGGCTGGTATTGGCACCACGTGTAAAGACGCACGGCGGGGCGGGGGGGCTTACCTGGACCAGAGGCTTGTCCGACATCCACATGCAGTAGAACAGACCCTTCCACAGCCGCATCAGATCATCCTCGCCAAACTCTGAAACACAAAGTCAAAATATCAGCCTACCTAGTGATGGGGCGTTGAAAATTTTCAATGCAAATTTATTGAAATATTCAATGAAAATTTTCAGAAAATTTCCAATTCATAAGCCTAGAAAATTTTCTGTTAATCTAATGGAATTAAATTGATTCATCTAATTCGTCCCCATCGATTCATTTCCAGTGATTTTCAAAATTAAATCATTGGATAAATTCTTTCAGCTTGAACATTGAGAATTTTCAATGGAAATCTTCCAACATCTTCACTCATTTACTTCTCAATTACTGGTAAGTCATTTTCAAGGGACTTTGCAAAAGAGGACAGTACAATTGAGTAACTGGCCCCACCTACGGGTGATCGCCGAGAAGTCAACACATTTAGGCCTAGTAAGGATAACAGTTAGTAGGTAACAGTTTAGGTCTATCACTCATTTTTTTTCCATTTTGTATTGTGATGAACTCTACATCTGCTGTTTGTCGATGGAAAGAAGTGATCATTGCCCGAGAGACTTATTTCAAAGTGGAAGATATCAACATTCGTGTGTTTTGTTTACTCTTAATACCAATGCTGATAATGTCCGGATATATATCACAGGAACGATTTTTACTTATAATGTGTTCCGGACTTTCGGAAACTGAAAGACTGTTATCTGCGGCGGAAAGTTATGGTCACCAACAGCACAGTCCTGGTGTTGAAGTTCATTGGTTATAAACATTTAAAATGGGGTGGTAAGATCGCCCTTGTGGTGCCCCGTCCAAACGATCCTATCTTTCATCCACAGCCTTAATTGAGGAACAATGATTTTGTATCAAGTTTCGATGTTATTAAAAAAAAAAAAAAAGTAAGGATCTCACAATGCATGTTCACAAACTTCAAACAGGCAAATATTATTTTATGTAGGCCTATCTCATCTGGGGTCTTGACAGTTCTGTAAGCAATAAGCGTATCACTAAGAGTGAATTCAAACTCAAGTTTCTTCTGTGACGATTTAAGGTAGGTTCATAGAGCCACGGCATTTTTGCCGGCCGGCAATCTTGTCGGGTGCCGTTGGACGTCAAATGATTTGTACCGTTCATTCTACAACGGCAAACTATCGCCGACTCAAGGCAATTATATATCGAATCGATGCGATAACTATGGCAACGTTGATAGTGATCGAGTTTGACAGTCGATAGTTCGTACGCAGAACACATAGTTCGAGTATAAACGTGGCCGTGATGTCGTCTACGTCATCACGACAAGTCTGTCGTCCGGCAAAATGTTCAACTTCATTCAACTTTCAAGGCCACAGTGAACGACAAGCCCGGCAAGTCTGTGATTGGCTCATTCACTTTGACGGCACGGCAAATTCATGTTGCCGTGGCTCTATGAACGTACCTTTATAAACCCCAGAAAAAAAAATTGAAAAAAATTGAAAATTTTAATGAAAATTTACATCACTCAGCCCACGAATAACTGTGATGATATTGTAGGCCTATATTTCCTCGTAACATAGAGATTTGACATTGCTCCTCAGCTGAGGCTAGGTGCGACAGGTAGGATCGTTCGAGCAAGGCCGATTCCAACACCCAGAAAATATTTACTAGGAAAACGCCATATATGCGTTGTTAGACGAGCGGATAGTAATAGTATGTTGATTTTTTTGCCAAACTTTTGCCTACATTTGACAATTGGGTGACATTTGAGTTATAAATGGGTAAAAACTGCTTCGAGTGGTGACAATTTAGCATATTTTAAATTTTTTCTACAAAATGGCTGACCTGATAAAGCTGAGAATTTCCAAAAATGTGTATCAGAAATTCAGGATGTAATTCAACTTCACACAAAATTTCATTTTTTTTTTGAAAATAAAAATATTTTCTTTTTTTTCCGCCGTGTTATTCTAACGGGTATCTTTGAAATGTCTAAAATTCTTTAAAATAAAAGTTACCACCCGATAATGCCACAAAACTATACAGATCCAAGTTGGGTGAGGAACCATAATGAAAAAAAGTTTGGAGTTGATAACTGTAGCCGTTTGACCTGTGGAGAACCGACAAAAAAACATAACAACAAAAATGAAAAAACATAATAACGAACACCAATTTTTTTCAGTATGTCAAATTGAATCCTCGCTAAAGCTCATCCAACAAGTCATTCCACACCAAATCAACTGAGCCGTGCATCATTATCCGATCATTCCGTCACCATCTCTGATGTTGCAAACTAATGACTTCAGATTTGATACTTGGGCTACGATAAAAAACAGTGAAATGGACATCAACATTATCTGTACCTATTTACATTTTTTGGTTTCACTCCACATAAAAAAAAAAAAAAACATAAAATTGTATGTAGGTCTAGGCCTATTCAAAACATGGAAAGTCATGCTAAAAAGTGATAAAATGATGGTATTAGGACATGTAACAGGGTCATGCTATGATTGTGTAACCAAAATGGATAATTTGACTAAATCTAGACCTTTTGCTTACAGTCCTGATCATCATTCTTTCGAGGCCACAGTGAACGACAAGCTCGGCAAGTCTGTGCTTGGCTCAATCATTCTACTGGACTGACATATTTGTGCTGCCGTGGCTCTTATGAACGTAGGCCCTACCTTAAGAGTCCACGGGAGTCGATTTAGCGAAATATCATTTTTTTGGTGATAACTTTTGAACGGTATGAGATATCAAAATTCTAATAAGCGAGAAACAGAGATAATTATGATAGCTTCAAGATGATATAAGATATAACTATTCAAGCCATGTCACGTGACTGTCAAGAGTATACAGCTGAAAAAACATATTTTTTAGCTGTCGACTATTGACAGTTAAGCGACATGACTTGGAAAGTTATATCTTATATCATCTTGAAGCTATTATAATTATCTGTGTTTCTCGCTTATTAGAATTTTGATATCTCATACCGTTCAAAAGTTATCACCAAAAAAATGATATTTCGCTAAATCGACTCCCGTGGACTCTTAAGGCCTAGCATTATTACATCATAGGACTTGATCCATATTATGAAAAAAAACATTTTTCAAACATACCGGTACCTAGTAATATGACACCGACACACCCAATTGGAAACTAAACACTATCTTGAGCGTTTTTCTCATTGAAAAAAGAATTTAAGAAATGAATTGAATATCGCTCTCTTGATTGCCTGAGGCCTACTAGGCACATCGACAAAAAGACAACTGATTTTATGGATTTTTCTCAAGATTAGGCATATAGGGCTACAACAAAATAAATATTAGGCTCAACACTTTTCGACAAATTAACGAAAAATCACCGATTCCTCTCTCATGAATTATCTACCGGTACAGCAACATCAATGAGTTGGGACAGGAACGTGATTTGCCTGACAGAAAATGAAGACAAACCACATGGCCTCTAGCTAGCCCGTCTAGCTCGAAGTCCACACGGAATCGATTCGGTCTTATAACATATTAATTGATCGTATGCCTGCAAGCGGTAGGCCCTACGCGTTATCAGAAGAAAAGCTATGAAAGAGATGGGCTAGGCCTACTCCAACCAACTTAATAATAATATTTGAAGTTAATTTTCTTTCATAAATCAAATGATAGGCCTAATAACAATTCTACACATTTGTGTAAATATAAACTTTACCAACTAGTGGCATCAATCAACGTCAGATTACGGCACTCATTGCGTGCTAGAGCGAGAGGCTGGCTAATATCAAATATCAATCGCAGTATCCACATTTCATTTTCATTGCACAGACCACAGTAAAGCTGCTGTGAGCGATGTGAGTGATACGCTCACAGCAGTGATGTTGCGGTCCGCTGTCACTTGAGAGAGAGTAGGCCTAGTGTTGGAAAAAGTCTGCTAGGCTTAGGGCCTAGACGCTGTGTAGGCCAAGGCCTACGTGCCACCGAGCTAATTTGTCGACACTAGCACTAGCCTACCTATAAATAACCGCCCGATTTTGACTGAACCTCCGACAACGTTGTTTATAGATCCTCCTATGATGCATCGTATCTTTAACCTTACAAAATCAATGGGTTTACCTAGAAGCAAGATCCAAAAGAACTTGGTTGTAAACTTACGCTTAGGGCCTAGGGTATATTGGTGCAAAGTCTACGCATAATGGACATATAATGTCGTATCGGTGGCCGATCGATCTTCGGATCTTTCAACATTAACATTAGTATGGAGTCCATCTGAACCCTGGGATAGTGGTGATTTAGAGGTTAGAAAGGCCTGGGCCATCTACCACATGGGATGCATGTTATAAACTCACTGAATTTTCCGTCGGATTTAGCTTCAAACCATTTTCTAAGCCTCTTGATTGCTCGGTCACGTATCGCTTTATTGTTTCCTGCTAATGCTCTGGCAAAAGTTACTTCTTGGGCTTTTAGTAATATTTCTTTTTTTGATTTCTTTAAATTTTCCATTTTCTTCGGCTCCTTCGCGGCCATATTTTTGTGTTAACTGACAAGTCAAAGAGATTCGAGAATCGAGATTAAAGAAGAAAACACATGAATTGTAACTCTAGCGCATGCGCACTACTTCGATGATTGAAGCAAAATAGTACGTCGGTACTGTATCAGCAAGGCAGTGACACCAAAATGGCGGAATACTTGGCGTCTATTTTCGGTACCGAAAAGGATAAAGTAAATTGTTCATTTTACTTTAAAATCGGTGCTTGCCGTCATGGAGATCGTTGTTCACGTATTCACAACAAACCTCCATTCAGTCAAACAGTCCTCTTGCAGAATTTGTACGTAAATCCACAGAATTCTGCAAAATCGGCTGACGGCTCCCACCTGGTTGCCAATGTTTCCGATGAAGAGATGCAAGAGCACTACGATAATTTCTTCGAAGATGTTTTCGTGGAATGCGAAGACAAGTATGGTGAGATTGAGGAGATGAACGTTTGCGACAACTTGGGTGATCACTTGGTTGGCAACGTTTACATCAAGTTCCGTCGAGAGGAAGATGCCGAGCGTGGAGTGAACGATTTAAACAATCGTTGGTTTGGGGGACGTCCCGTCTATGCCGAACTCAGCCCCGTTACCGACTTCCGCGAAGCTTGCTGCCGTCAGTACGAGATGGGAGAATGTACCCGCAGTGGTTTCTGTAATTTCATGCACTTGAAACCGATTTCGAGGGAGCTCCGTCGATACTTGTACAGTCGCCGACGTAGGGGTCGTAGGTCGAGGTCTCGCAGTCGCAGTCGTGATCGTGATGGAGAGAAGATTGCTGGTTATCGGCGGTCGAGGTCAAGGTCGCGTGAACCAAGAAGCGGAGGGGGCAGAGGCAACAATGATCGTGACCGTGGACGCAAGGGTGGCGGCGGAGGAGGAGGTGGCGGAGGCGGAGGTGGTGGAGGAGGAGGCGGAGGAGGCGGCGGCGGCGGAGGAGGAGGAGGCCGAAGAGGTGACAAAGATCGAGAAGGGCGATCCGGACGATATTGAAAGTTTGAAACTGAATATTGTAAGTTGAAACAAGCTCAAGCCTAGTTCTGCGTTGTTCAGCATAGGCATAATCCATTCTAGTTTGACCATTAATTGCAGTTATTAAGGAGGTCCAGGCCGAGTAGGCCTAGATCTACTGTAAATAGACTTACAAATATTTGAGTAGCTGTAGTTCAGCCTGAACCTTGACGATCAAGTAGACCCAATTAACGACTAGAGATGGGTGTGGCTTATTTGTTGACCACCTAGATCGATACAACATGTGGGTTTTCAGAGATATCTCAATTAGGCCTAGGCCTAGGCCTTAGTTTTTTATTTTCAACTCACTCGATACTAAACAGCCTACATAGGCTACGGTACTTGGATATAAGGTTTTGTGATGTCATAAAAAGGGGCAAAGGAGCAAAAAACGAAAGGGGCAAAAATTGTGTTGAAGCCAACTTTCTCATGTTAGTACTATCAGTTGGGCCTAGGTATCCGTTGCAGACACTGACAGTGAGATCGAACCTTGCCTCACATCCTAGGCTTCTGCGTCTAGGAAAATCCTCTCATAAATGTACGACACCACAAATAAGATTGTTGATTAGGCCTACTGACTGATAGTGAAAACAGTCCGAGGTTTTTGAAGAGGAAGAGCCCGAAGAGGTGTCTTGCCTCGCCCTGGATGGATGTATGAGAAGGGTAGATATCATAGCCATCGACCGGAAGTGTGAAAGAGGATACATCCTTGATCCGACCATCAGGTTTGAGGAGGATCAAAATCAACCAGAAAAGGTCAATCAAGAGAAGCAAAAAATCTATGAACTGACCATCACGTAGGCCCACTTCACAGAAAAGTATAACTTGAAAGAGATTGAGGTGATCGGTCTATGTGTTGGTGCTCAAGGAACCATTTCAAAGTTTTTAATGATTTTTGTAAACATTTTTTGATAGATAATTGTTTAAAATATATGAAATTAGAATGTCAGCCGTGAAAGATTCCATTCAAGTATTGAGAAACCATCTAGGCCTAACTATCATCCAACAACGTTTATAATCATTTTATTCTTTCAGTTATTATTAGTGTCACTCATAATTTTTGTATGTTATTGTTAATTATTCCAATTTTATCTTATTCTCATATTCTCATATCATTTAAATATTCAGTTATTTAAATTTGTTTCATTATATTTTCCCATGTAGGCCTATTCTGTATAGGTATTGATTGTTATCCTGGACACTTTGGAGTCAAGGACCAATAAAGGACCGCCACATGCAGCGTAGTGACTAACACACTTGCTTCATGTGACCCCGGGACCGGGAGGCAGTGGGCATATCGGACCCGGTTCGATCCCCTCTACCGTCCATCTTTACAGGGGTTTTTCGTGGTTTCCCTCAGTAGTCTAGGCTAATGCTGGGATGGTCGCTTCCTCCCCACTTTCCTTCCCATTACCCATGAAACCTTTATCTCATCATCCCATCATCTCATTAATCATTCATCCAACCCAATAGACCTTAGTCATCATTACAGTGCGTCATTGGAACCCAATAATGAAAAATGAAGAAACAATAAAGGTTTATATATAGGCTTCTGTCAAGTAACAAATGACAAACAATAGTTACCATAGCAACACAGCGAACTGGTGGACTACCAAATATTCTGATTGGTCAATTCCAACAGATGGACATTGTTGTCTGTCTCTTTCAACAATTAGTGACGTCACTTGATAGAAGCCTATAGGCCTAATATGAAATACTTTGACAGAAGTTGTGCCAACGATCAGTTCTAATTCACGTGATTCTTTTTTTCTAGATGGCGCTGGAATCGAGATTGCGTTTCTTATATCATTTTACAACCTCAGTATCGGGATGGAATTGTGGTTCGAACTGTCGTCCTGGACTAATAGCATTTCGTAAGGAAGTACCGGTAACCTAGGATGTTATTCGTAACGATTCATGTACATTTCTATGTGTCATTTTTAAGTATTTTACTTCAACTTGGTCAATAATATCACTTGTAAATGCAGTTCTCCGCGAGTTGAGCGGGAGCCTAGGGTCTGGACTTGAATAAAACTTTGTCTGTCACAATCTTGAGTTTTCTCATTCGTGTGTATACCTCTACCAAGGACCTTAGTACCTAACTTCGTTAGAAGACGGAAAACTGAGCTTTTTAAGCGATGCTAGCGCACGTATCGGAATGGAGTGAATTATTCTTCTGGCTGGCCAGTTGGAATGATTTCCAATTTTTTTTTTCTCGCACCTTCTTGGATGGTGATTATTGTTTGCTTAACGACCCCACCAACAGCTAGGTTATACGGGGCACGAATGAGCAGGTGATTATGAAATTATGAACTGATGATAAGTGAAAGGACGTTTACAAAAACCCATGCCTTATGCGGGACTCGAACCCACGCCCAACGGTGACTTCAGTTTCTGAAGCGGTGCCTCAGCTGACCGGGCTACCAAGGGCGGCTACATTCTTGGATTCACATAATTATCCAAGTAATGTTTTCCTTTGAATTGATATATTTCATGACTCATCAATATGCCTAGGCCTATGGTTCCATCATGAGTGGATCAGACAACGCCATCTGTTATATCACTGAGTGTTTTAATTATGTAATCAAGGCAAGAGCAAAGTAGTTCTTCAGATTCGGGGAGAAACGGGAATGTAAGTACAGCCCAGGCTTGACCAATTGAAATATCTGTTCATTCGTACATCTCCATACTATTTATAACTTATAGGAATATTCCTATGAATGATTCACCGAGACGCGTGGCCGAGTGGTAATACACTGAACCGTCATTCAGGAGACCGGGGTTCGATTCCTGCCATGGTCGACCATCCTGACAGGGGTTTTTCGTGGTTTTCCTCTGTCGTTCAGGTTGATACTGGGATGGTTCCTTAACAACAGGCCACGACCGACTCCTTCCCACCATCCAAAACACCTAATAAAATAACCTTTCATCTCATCATCCCATCATCTCATTCATCATCCACTGACGCCAATAGATTGTAGCCATGAGTATAGTGCGTCGTTTAAACACAATATAAAAAAAATGAATGAATGATTCACAACAAGATAATCACGTCAGTTTGGTGTTTATATGCATTGGACATATTGGTGGTAAAGCAGATATCTCTCTTCTAATTCACTCCACTGTGACAGGTAGCGCTAGTGAGCAATGTCGCCAAGCGTCGCATGGTAAACAAGCTCTGTTTTACGTCTTAAGTTAGATACTAAGGTCTTTGCCTTTATCCTTGACTGAGATGCGTCAGTCCTATACCTACGCAATGGAACGACTTGCTGCATTTGTAAAATATGTTTCGACTATCTAAGGACTTTGTCTGTGCTTTAACAACAATAACGTAGGGCCTAAGCCAACAGTCGAGTCATTGAAACAATCGTCAATTTTCGACCGCAAAAGATTGTTTACATCTAGACGTGTGTAGTTGCTAGGGGCAACACCAATTGCGCGCAACTACGTGTGTTGCGAAGTCGAACACCTGACATGCGCGGTCAATTCTTACTGCAAGCACTGCTACCTGAGTGACACTACTGAAGCCATGGTGAATATACTGTGATAAAATTGTTTTACTTTTTTATTGTTACAAATTATTTTGTTAGTTCATTAATATTTGATGATTTATAATATTGTTTATATTGAATAATTATTGGTACAGTCAACCCACTGAGGGAATAGGATTTCTACCGTGGCGCATCCTGGTATCACTTTGGTGCACTGAATCATTTTCAACATGACAACACTAAAATCAGCTAAGCGTGTTACACTAATAGCGGCTCTTGATTTTTTAAAGCCAATAGATATGGCTAAATAGATAAAGTCGAATATAGATATATAGAAATAGCCATATATATATATATATATATATATATATATATATATATATATATATATATATATATATATATATATATATATAAATATATATTCATATATATATATATATATATACATAAACATATATATATATATATATATATATATATATATATATATATATATATATATATATATATATATATATATATATATATATATATATATATATATATATATATATTATATATATATATATATATATATATATATATATATATATATATATATATATATATATATATATATAGATACGGATATGTTGATAAATAATCAACATTATTTTTAGCGGATTCGCATGGAAAGATCGCTTGTTACCGAACCTGTATGGTTAACAGGACCACCAACCATCTTACAGAAAAACGATGAAATACACTTAAAACATACCCGTATTTTCACTGTTCCTTTCGCTTAAGTGCACAAGATACATTTTTATATTGCAAATATATTCATTTCTAATCATTATAATCATTAAAGACAACAAATAACGAGTGTATTTGTGAAATATCTCATTTTTCTATATTGATGAAGTTTTGTTGTGGTGGCTGCACGAATCCTATTCTCTCAGCGTGTCAACTGTATCTATTGAAACATTCATACTGGTCAATTCATTTTCCTCCTTTCTCACACACAGGCTTTGGCTTATGTGTGTCTTGCTTCAATTTATTCTAGTATATTCACCATTGAGTTTCAAAACATTGGGTCTATAATACTTGGTTTTCCCCACAGAAATTATTCTTGGTAATAATTATGTGTACCAAATGTCAATTTTATTTTAAAATAATTATCATTATCATTTTTTATGTAAATAATTCAATTGTATGTTAGTAACGAATTGATTTATATCACGCATTAATATTGAATAAATGAATAATGATGATGATTCACAACACCTTATTGTGTAGGCTACAAGCTATGCCAATTCATTTTGGCCTGTTTATCAAATATTTCAGACTAGGAAAACGCGGGATGCGCGTTGTGAAATGAGCTTAGAAGTATGGCAATCTAGAATGAAAAATAACTTGTCAGCTCAATTTACATCTACAAACCTTGACTTACTTCAAACGTTCAAAAACCTCACCTGCAACTTGTTGATATTTATAGTAACCTGCAACCTGTCGCATAAACACTTTGCAAAACCAATTGATCCAAATATTCAATAAAATGTACACGTTTATTGCGTTTTCTTCATTATTTCTCATTCGATTGTTGTAAAAATCTCTGAAGAGGTGTATAATAGTATTTTTCATATTCTGTGAGAATTTGAGAGCTTTTGAAAAATTCTTGTCTTTCAAGTATTTCTCCGGGTTATTCTTATGAGGATTTTCCACACTTTCCGATTATTTTCCGGAAAAACCTTCCGACCAATTCCTCTGAATAACAATCCCAACCTATTCTGGTATGACACCAACGTTCAGAAAAAGTTTCAAGTCGATTGATTCATTTCTCTGACCTGTATGCCGCGTACATAATTACAAAAAACATAAAAACGAAGCCCATTTTTTTCAGGGTGTGAAATGGAAAGCTTCGCTACGCTCATCTAACAAGAATTACTATGAATGTATGTATCTTTATTGTTTAAGTTATCTCACTTGGTTACTAAACATTATTGACAGAAATAACAGAAGGAATATCTATTATTATATTGGGTTTAACGACGCACTGTAATTATGACTAAGATCTATTGGCGTCTGATGGATGATTAATGAGATGATGAGATGAGGGTTTTTATGGGTAATGGGAAGGAAGCGGAAATATCAAAACAAAAAATAAGGAAAATCAATATCAATGAACAAATATAATCCACAATATATTGAATGCAAATAGATACGTTCCAAAAAATATGGTGGACGCTTGAACTTCTTTTTTCTTTTAAAGGCTCTTTATTGGATAACAAAATAATATTCACACTGGACATGACTCCACAAAACCCTGCAAGGGTTCAACTGTGGGACAGATACATATACAAATGCTTGGATACAGAGTACAGACATGCACTGACACCTTGTCTTGGCACGGCGCCTACTCACAAGCAAGACTTTCATAGAATAGAATAGAATAGAATAGAATTTTATTAGTTTAGCATTTTTGCTATTTTGTATTGTACATAATTATAATATATGAGTAATAACAGTAATAATTGTTTTACATAAATGATTCATCATTGAAGTTACAAATTCAATATATCTAAATATTGTACATACATAGAAACATGATTACATGGTACTTAGAATTACTTAATCTATGTTACTAGGTCCCAATATTTAATTACCTCAGAAGGTTTGGGAGTTAGCCTATTTTCTTTAATTAGTAGACAACAAGCTCTTCTAAAACTACGCACACTCTTAAGTTCCCTGATCTTCAGAGGAATTCTATTGAATATCTTAATTCCTTTTACAAAGATGCTATTGTCCTCATCTTTACAAACAGTTCTTCGTACATAAATATTATTTTTACTTCTTAAACTGTATTTATTGCTAACATGTTTATTATATCTTAGATTAATAGTTAGATAATTAGGAACTAGTCCTTGAGTAATCTTGAAAATTAGTGTTAAAGTTTTAAGTATAATTCTTTGTTTGATATTTAGCCATGATAGGGCATCACACATCTTTCTTATTGAGGAATGCTTTGATAAAATCAAATCAATCGTTGATCGAAAAAATTCAATTGATTATTGCCTGATGCATAGAGACATGTAAATATAGCTTCTATTTTTTCTTTTCATAGCATTTAGAATTTGAAAAGTAGCACTTTGGTGCATCTATTATTTTGAAGCATTGTGTTTTGTAGTGCAACAAAGTTCTGTAGCATAACAACAGTACTGTACCGGTAAAACCACTTGAAGAGATGGTAACGTACAATAAGTATACAAGAGAAACACCCCAATTGATTGCGTAATTTGAAAAATAGTCTCCACAAGCGAGTTATACTTACGCCTCATCTGCCACCTGCATCTGCAACTGCACATTTTTTCAAATTTACCAACTAACTTCACCTGTTTACACCTCAATTGAAATAATTTTGGGAAAAATAGCATCTATAATGCTTCTACTCCAAATATAGCGTCTCCATCGCCAATGCATTGAAGCGTAGCAGATTCAGACGTTTGTAGCGCTTTGTCGTGTTTTCAAAAACATGATAGAACAACATCAAACATATTGAAACATGAAGAAATATCATAAAAACATGTAAAAAGGCACTTTTAGATTTCATCGCTTTTATAGCAATTGCTATTTTCACATATCTCTACAGTGATGCGGATTGATTGGTGATCAAATATCTGTTAATCGATCAACGGCGTGAATACATCGCTTCTATCTTTCATCTTTTGTCTTAAGGTCTAACCTCCATTACCTCAAGGTCATGAAAAAAACATGATTTTTTGTCAGTCGATTCGTTTTGATGTGCTCGATAATAATATCCAAACAGATGATAGGCTGACCGGGATGAATTTTGAGATATATTGATTCAAATACTGAATGTTTCCCTATCATTTAACACACAACCTTCAAATTGTATGCGTTTTTATTATTCAACAGGTCATTAAAATATACTAAAAGAAATGACATTCAATCAAAAAACTTGTTTTATTGTAGATGAAGATGTTACGAATAGAATTATGCAGAAATAAATATAGGTACCCGTTCTCATTTATGAATCACACTCATTTTAAGAGGAAAAATAGTTGATTTTTCACCAAAATGAAGTCAAAATAGCAACTTAATATTTCATTAAAGCGCTGTAACTTCGGCCAAAAAAATATGACAGTGTTTCTGATGTGATTTTAATTCAAGAATACACATGCTCAATAAAGCTTTACTCAAAGTTCCCCAATGTAGAATTAATTTCAAAGTTACTTTTTGACTCTGCTGACCAAACGGCTGTTAGACTTTAATTGGAGAGCAATTCTTTTCTTGGTAGATCCATTCGCCTCTGGAATGATCTTCCTCAAGAAAAAATGGAAACCTTACCTAAATCCTCGGCTTTTAATACTATTTTATCAAATCTATAGTGTTACATTCCAATATGACACCTTCTACTCTTTTGTTTTACACCTTTTAGTTTACTCAGATTTCTTTTTATAAACTGTATTTAATTGTATATTGACATTGTTAAAATTAAGGACCATAGTATTTAAATCAACTGCCACCGGAACAATGGTCCAAAGCTGTAATCTATAATAAATAATAAATAATAAAATGATTTTGAATCAAGTTTCGATGTTGTTGAAAGAAAAGATTGCATGAATATACAGTAGAACCTCTGTTATGAGTTTCTTGTCTGTAAATTTATTACATTCATAAGTTTTATATTTTGATCCAACCATATGCTCTTCATTCACAGGAGTCGATTTAGCGAAATATCAGTTTCTTGGTGATAACTTTTGAACGGTATGAGATATCAAAATTCTGATACACGAGAAACACAGATAATTATAATAGCTTCAAGATGATATAAGTTATGAGTGACTATTTAGTCACGTCGCATAACTGAAGCGTTGACAGCTGGAAAAAAAAAATTTCAGCTATCGACGCTTCACAGTTATGCGACATGACTTGAATAGTCATAACTTATATCATCTTCAAGCTATTATAATTATCTGTGTTTCTCGCGTATTAGAATTTTGATATCTCATACCGTTCAAAAGTTATCACCAAGAAACTGATATTTCGCTAAATCGACTCCCATAGACTCTTGAATAGTTTCATTAGGCCTAATAAGGTTTTCACATATATACATGTTTTTAGTCTGATTCCCAGAAAAACATATAAAAGAGGTTCCACTGTATCTGTTTTTCATCCATTGCTTCAATTGACGACTAGTGATTGACCCGCCCACAAACGTAACAAAACAGAACATGAAATCAAATGGGCTTTGTTATGTGGGAAATTTCACATTGACCTATCAGAGTATCTTCAAATTCCCACATGAAGTATAGATCCAGGAGGCTTTGGCGATTAGCCACGCCTATCACTAGTGGTCAATTGGAGAACAATGATTTTGAATCAAGTTTCAATGTTATTAAAAGAAATGAGAAATGAATACTGTACATCAATAATAGATGGGTACAATAGAATCTCAGTTATAAGTTTCTCGTTTATACATTTATTACATTTATAAAATTCTTTTTTTGACCCAACCAATATGCTCCACATGTTAAATAGTTTTGTAGGGAATTCCTGAGATTGATCACTCAGGGGAAATTCCTAGCATAAGTCAGACAGGGAAACCCTGCAAGGGACTCTCCATCAATCATCATGAATCTAGAATCTTCTACTCATGAGCCTAGAATCTTCTACTCATGAATCTAGTATATAAAGACCAGGAAGGCAACCTGCAAGAGAGTTGCCAGTTGACAGTCATCATGTGAACATCACACTTCATTGGGACAATCAGATGTCTCGATTCACATTCATGTATTCTATTCATCAGTGTAAATAAATATCTAGTCAAATTAATACAGTGCTACTTTTAGTGTCAGAGACAATCTAACCTTGCACTTCATCACATACTTCCTACAGTTTCATTAACAAGTTTTTGACGTTAATACACTTTTTTAGTCTGGTCCCCTGAAAAACGTATGAATGGGGTTCCACTGTACATTAAATGCAGAAACAAGTGTACAAAGTGTGGTGCACAACTGTGCAAAGGCCTCTGTGTGTAACTGCTGGGATTTCAAGCTACGGTCGACACACGGAGAGAATAGGATTTCTACCGTGGCGCATCCTGGTATCACTTTGGTGCACTGAATCATTTCCAACATGATAAGTGATAACACTTATATCAGCTAAGCATGTTACACATTAATAGCAGACCTTTAATTTTCAAATCCAATAGATATGGCTATATAGATATAGGCCTATATATATATATATATATATATATATATATATATATATATATATATATATATATATATATATATATATATAATATATATATATATATATATATATATATATATATATATATATATATATATATATATATATAAATCTATAAATATATATATATATATATATATATATATATATATATATATATATATATATATATATATATATATATATATACATATATATATCCATATATATATATATATATCTATATATATCTATATATATATATATATATATATATATATAATATATATATATATATATATATATATATATATATATATATATAAATATATATATTTAAATATATATATATATATATATATATATATATATATATATATATATATATATATATATGTCTATATATCTATATCTCTATATGTCTATATATCCATATATCTATATGTCTATATATATATCTATATATATATCTATATATATATATATATATATATATATATATATATATATATATATATATATATGAATATATATATATACACCGGTATATATATATACCGGTATATATATATATATATATATATATATATATATATATATATATATATATATATATATATATATATATATATATATATATATATATATATATATATATATATATATATATATATATCTACATCTACATCTACATCTACATGTACATCTACATGTACATCTACACACATATATATATATATATATATATATATATATATATATATATATATATATATATATATATATATATATATATATATATATATTTATATATATATATATATATATATATATATATATATATATATATATATATATATATTTATATATATATATATATAAATATATACATATATATATATATATATATATATATATACATATATATATATATATATATATATATATATATATTAGATATATATATACATATACATATACATATACATATACATATACATATACATATACATATACATATAGATATATATATATATATATATATATATATATATATATATATATATATATATATATATATATATATATATATATATATATATATATATATATATATATACATATATATATATATTTATATATATAGATATACATATGGATATATATATATATATATATATATATATATATATATATATGGATATGGATATGTTAATAAGTAATTCACATTATTTTCAGCGGATTTGCATGGAAACATTGCTTGATCCCGCATGGATTGTATGGTTAACAGAACCACCAACCATCTTATAGAAAAACGATGAAATACACAATGAAACATTCCCGTATTTTCACTGTTCCTCTTGCTCAAGCGCACAAGATACATTTGTATATTGCAAATATAATAATTTTCAACCATTTTAATCATTAAAGACAACCAATAACGAGGGCATTTGTCAAATATCTAATTTTCCTATATCAATGAAGTCTTGTTGTGGTGGCTGCACGAATCCTATTCTCTCAATGTGTCGACTCCTACATATGTGTTCTAATAGATATCATTTTGAATGTATTAAAAAGATTTTAATTTTTATTGCCAAAGAACTTGAATTTTTTCCAACTCATACAGGCTAACCAACAATCAACTGAAGAACTCATATTTCATTGAATCGACTTACAAGTGCGATTAAAACTTTTTTTTTTTTTTTTTTTTTTTTTTTTAATAACATCGAAACTTGATACAACATCATTGTTCCCCAATTAAGGCTAAGGATGAAAAGTAGGATCGTTTGGACGGGGCACCACAAGGGCGATCTTAACACCCCATTTTAATTATTTAAAACCAATGAACTTCAAAACCAGGACTGCGCTGTTGGTGACCATAACTTTCCGCCGCAGATAAAAGTCTTGCAGTTTCCGAAAGTCCGGAACACATTATAAGTAAAAACCGTTTCTGTGATATATATCCGGACATTATCAGCATTGGTATTAAGAGTAAACAAAACTTAAGATTTAAGATTAAAAGTAAAATAAGATCTTAACAATAACTAGCCTAGTGAAAATAATAAGAGCAACATTAATACTGAATATAAAAGCATTAAAATGGCTCCACATTGGCATCGGTGCCTTTCTGCATAAACTGAAATGTTATAATTTATATTTCCCTCATCACTTATCACTCATGACATAGCACTTATCACTCATCACATATCATTTATCACTTTGACCTACTCACTTACATTTCTGTGTATGTGTTCTGTGTATGTGGAAAGGGGAAGGGGGAACCAATTCATGATGGAGAGCTAGTTGACAGAACACACTCAAACACATATAGTTATACTAGGCAAACGCGTTATGTGTTTCCGCGTTGATGGATGAGCTGGAACATATCAACTTATCTTTGGATTGGTTATTATATATATATATATATATACACCTTGAGATCCAAACCATTACATCACTGCCATCTTATTTTCCATTAATAATTTATATGATAATAAAGAAGGCTTTGTTTTAATCGTTTACAATCAAGTGGTGACACTTGTTGCTTTGATTTAATAGGTATCTTAATAGCTTTGAATAATTAACACAAATAAAATCATATATTTTTCTACATCGAAACGGCTGATCCGATTTGAGTGAAAGTTCGGAATAATGTGTATCATTATTAGATTGAAATTCTCTGAGAATTTGAATCCTCTCAGATGAAATATTTTTCACGAATGTTTTCCTCTGGGTTATTCTAATAGAATTTTTGAAAACTTAGGAATGAGTTTTCTCAGAAGTGGTTCAACCGATCGCGCCTCAAAACTATACAGCATCAAGTCAGATAGGGGTTCATGTGTGTGCCAAGTTTCAACTGATTTTGAATTTTCGTCTGACCTGTGGAGCGCGAAAAAAAAAAAAAAACAGGCACTTTTTTTTTGGTATAGTGAAATTGAGTCTTCGCTTCGCTCATCCAATAAATACCGGTATGATAATGTATAATATATAACCTACTATATATGCCAAACAATCGCGGTTGTTTCTAGTGACCAAGGCAGTGGTCAAAATGTCAACATGGATAACTTGAATAAGTAGCGTGATACAATCGAAGATCACACGAAACCCTAATATTCTGTCCAGTTATATTCATGGTTTGTGATGTTCTAAACCACTTGGAGCCAAGTTTTCCCCGCTATTGGAAGCGATATACCTTTAGCAAGGATGCATACAAATTCACCCAAAGTACGCACTATTTGTAAGTTTTCTGAAATCATCCGTTACATTTCTTTATTTCAAATCAGATGCAAGTGCCAGGAAACCCTGAAATCTTTCATTCTAGTTTGTTTCAATGAATTTCCACTTACAAGCATTCGTTGTCTTGTGGCAATTATTTACTGCATGCTTTTCAAGTTTGTGCAGTTCAAGTAGTGTCTTATTGTGGGGCATATTGACGTTAATGTTGTTAGGCCTCACCTAACATAACATGTAGGCCTATTAGCAGTAGATATAGTTATTATGTTATCAATATTATTATATAAAGTGCTTCTCACTTCCATTACATTATTCCATTCAGAGTCAATATTTGTGGTAAAGAAGGTAGATTATTTAGGCCGTCAGGCGGCAGGCTGGCTAGCCTATTGTTAGAGCTTTTTACAGTTAGTTTTTCAGAGTGAAGTGTGCGCGCCAAGAGATTCAAAATTGTGTGTGCGCGAGAGCTAAGGGTAGCATCTTGGTACAAGCAACCTATACAAATAGTATTTGTGATTTTACACCTTGAAATGTGAACTGTGTGCAAATCTAAGAATATATTATCATTAAGAAGTTTATGTATGCGTATTATTGTTAATATATATTCCTTGTTATCCCTAGACATAACAATGTGTACACTGTCTTTTCAGAACTTGCTCACTGATCAGGCTGAGAATATGTCCGAATTAGCTTTTAATATGTGCGTACATCATTTTCACCACAGAACCTTCACGTTTGTTCAAAGACTTCTTGATGCTAAATTGGAATTTGACTGATGCTATGAAAGCAAGTTTTAAGAAGGCCAAATGTCTCTAAGTGTTCCGTCAACGGGCTTTTCACAGTGAATTATTGACTCATTGGTCAGCTGCTTGCTGTTCTCTCTTCCCTTTTCCCTTTCACCAGACTCAAACATCCAGCCTCAGGCTATATTCCTACACACCTCAGATCCTGTAATGTTCTATAATTAGTTTTGGATAAGTTACGCAAGAGCCATTTCGAAGATATAAAAATACTCCATTCTACGTATAAAATCACTGACTGGACTTTGCCTTTGGCGTACATTTTTCCGTGCCTCCTTTCTACCCCTGACTATGACGTCTTGAACAACAAGACAAGATATGAAATGATGAAGGCTCGAACCACCCGTGTGTTAGTGGCGTGGGATAGGGGGGACGGTCGCTCGGAACCTTCATCTCTCGTGGATGCAAGTTACACACGAGAGATGAAGGCTCGAACCACCTGTGCGCTAGTGGTGTGGGATAGGGGGGACGGTCGCTCGGAACCTTCATATCTCGTGGATACAAGTTACACACGAGAGATGAAGGCTCGAACCACCCGTGCGCTAGTGGTGTGGGATAGGGGGGATGGTCGCTTGGAACCTTCATCTCTCGAGGGTACAAGTTACACAGAGAGATGAAGGCTCGAACCACCCGTGCGCTAGTGGTGTGGGATAGGGGGGATGGTCGCTTGGAACCTTCATATCTCGTGGATACAAGTTACACACGAGAGATGAAGGCTCGAACCACCCGTGCGCTAGTGGTGTGGGATAGGGGGGATGGTCGCTCGGAACCTTCATCTCTCGTGGATACAAGTTACACACGAGAGATGAAGGCTCGAACCACCCGTGCGCTAGTGGTGTGGGATAGGGGGGATGGTCGCTTGGAACCTTCATCTCTCGAGGGTACAAGTTACACAGAGAGATGAAGGCTCGAACCACCCGTGCGCTAGTGGTGTGGGATAGGGGGGATGGTCGCTCGGAACCTTCATCTCTCGTGGATACAAGTTACACACGAGAGATGAAGGCTCGAACCACCCGTGCGCTAGTGGTGTGGGATAGGGGGGATGGTCGCTTGGAACCTTCATCTCTCGAGGGTACAAGTTACACAGAGAGATGAAGGCTCGAACCACCCGTGCGCTAGTGGTGTGGGATAGGGGGGATGGTCGCTTGGAACCTTCATCTCTCGAGGGTACAAGTTACACAGAGAGATGTAGGCTCGAACCACCCGTGCGCTAGTGGTGTGGGATAGGGGGGATGGTCGCTTGGAACCTTCATCTCTCGAGGGTACAAGTTACACAGAGAGATGAAGGCTCGAACCACCCGTGCGCTAGTGGTGTGGGATAGGGGGGATGGTCGCTCGGAACCTTCATCTCTCGTGGATACAAGTTACACACGAGAGATGAAGGCTCGAACCACCCGTGCGCTAGTGGTGTGGGATAGGGGGGATGGTCGCTTGGAACCTTCATATCTCGTGGATACAAGTTACACACGAGAGATGAAGGCTCGAACCACCCGTGCGCTAGTGGTGTGGGATAGGGGGGATGGTCGCTTGGAACCTACATATCTCGTGGATACAAGTTACACACGCAAGATGAAGGCTCGAACCACCCGTGCGCTAGTGGTGTGGGATAGGGGGGACGGTCGCTCGGAACCTTCATCTCTCCTGAATACAAGTTACACACGAGAGATGAAGGCTCGAACCACCCGTGCGCTAGTGGTGTGGGATAGGGGGGATGGTCGCTTGGAACCTTCATCTCTCGTGGATACAAGTTACACACGAGAGATGAAGGCTCGAACCACCCGTGCGCTAGTGGTGTGGGATAGGGGGGACGGTCGCTCGGAACCTTCATCTCTCCTGAATACAAGTTACACACGAGATGAAGGCTCGAACCACCCGTGCGCTAGTGGTGTGGGATAGGGGGGACGGTCGCTCGGAACCTTCATATCTCGTGGATACAAGTTACACACGAGAGATGAAGGCTCGAACCACCCGTGTGTTAGTGGTGTGGGATAGGGGGGACGGTCGCTCGGAACCTTCATCTCTCGTGGATACAAGTTACACACGAGAGATGAAGGCTCGAACCACCCGTGCGCTAGTGGTGTGGGATAGGGGGGACGGTCGCTCGGAACCTTCATCTCTCCTGAATACAAGTTACACACGAGATGAAGGCTCGAACCACCCGTGCGCTAGTGGTGTGGGATAGGGGGGATGGTCGCTCGGAACCTTCATCTCTCGTGGATACAAGTTACACACGAGAGATGAAGGCTCGAACCACCCGTGCGCTAGTGGTGTGGGATAGGGGGGACGGTCGCTCGGAACCTTCATCTCTCCTGAATACAAGTTACACACGAGATGAAGGCTCGAACCACCCGTGCGCTAGTGGTGTGGGATAGAGGGGACGGTTGCTCGGAACCTCCATCTCTCGTGGATACAAGTTACACACGAGAGATGAAGGCTCGAACCACCCGTGCGCTAGTGGTGTGGGATAGGGGGGACGGTCGCTCGGAACCTTCATCTCTCCTGAATACAAGTTACACACGAGATGAAGGCTCGAACCACCCGTGCGCTAGTGGTGTGGGATAGGGGGGATGGTCGCTTGGAACCTTCATCTCTCGAGGGTACAAGTTACACAGAGAGATGAAGGCTCGAACCACCCGTGCGCTAGTGGTGTGGGATAGGGGGGATGGTCGCTTGGAACCTTCATCTCTCGAGGGTACAAGTTACACAGAGAGATGTAGGCTCGAACCACCCGTGCGCTAGTGGTGTGGGATAGGGGGGATGGTCGCTTGGAACCTTCATCTCTCGAGGGTACAAGTTACACAGAGAGATGAAGGCTCGAACCACCCGTGCGCTAGTGGTGTGGGATAGGGGGGATGGTCGCTCGGAACCTTCATCTCTCGTGGATACAAGTTACACACGAGAGATGAAGGCTCGAACCACCCGTGCGCTAGTGGTGTGGGATAGGGGGGATGGTCGCTTGGAACCTTCATATCTCGTGGATACAAGTTACACACGAGAGATGAAGGCTCGAACCACCCGTGCGCTAGTGGTGTGGGATAGGGGGGATGGTCGCTTGGAACCTACATATCTCGTGGATACAAGTTACACACGCAAGATGAAGGCTCGAACCACCCGTGCGCTAGTGGTGTGGGATAGGGGGGACGGTCGCTCGGAACCTTCATCTCTCCTGAATACAAGTTACACACGAGAGATGAAGGCTCGAACCACCCGTGCGCTAGTGGTGTGGGATAGGGGGGATGGTCGCTTGGAACCTTCATCTCTCGTGGATACAAGTTACACACGAGAGATGAAGGCTCGAACCACCCGTGCGCTAGTGGTGTGGGATAGGGGGGACGGTCGCTCGGAACCTTCATCTCTCCTGAATACAAGTTACACACGAGATGAAGGCTCGAACCACCCGTGCGCTAGTGGTGTGGGATAGGGGGGACGGTCGCTCGGAACCTTCATATCTCGTGGATACAAGTTACACACGAGAGATGAAGGCTCGAACCACCCGTGTGTTAGTGGTGTGGGATAGGGGGGACGGTCGCTCGGAACCTTCATCTCTCGTGGATACAAGTTACACACGAGAGATGAAGGCTCGAACCACCCGTGCGCTAGTGGTGTGGGATAGGGGGGACGGTCGCTCGGAACCTTCATCTCTCCTGAATACAAGTTACACACGAGATGAAGGCTCGAACCACCCGTGCGCTAGTGGTGTGGGATAGGGGGGATGGTCGCTCGGAACCTTCATCTCTCGTGGATACAAGTTACACACGAGAGATGAAGGCTCGAACCACCCGTGCGCTAGTGGTGTGGGATAGGGGGGACGGTCGCTCGGAACCTTCATCTCTCCTGAATACAAGTTACACACGAGATGAAGGCTCGAACCACCCGTGCGCTAGTGGTGTGGGATAGAGGGGACGGTTGCTCGGAACCTCCATCTCTCGTGGATACAAGTTACACACGAGAGATGAAGGCTCGAACCACCCGTGCGCTAGTGGTGTGGGATAGGGGGGATGGTCGCTCGGAACCTTCATCTCTCGTGGATACAAGTTACACACGAGAGATGAAGGCTCGAACCACCCGTGCGCTAGTGGTGTGGGATAGAGGGGACGGTCGCTCTGAACATTCATCTCTCAAGGATACAAGTTACACACGAGAGATGAAGGCTCGAATCACCCGTGCGCTAGTGGTGTGGGATAGGGGGGATGGTCGCTCGGAACCTTCATCTCTCGTGGATACAAGTTACACACGAGAGATGAAGGCTCGAACCACCCGTGCGCTAGTGGTGTGGGATAGAGGGGACGGTCGCTCTGAACATTCATCTCTCAAGGATACAAGTTACACACGAGAGATGAAGGCTCGAATCACCCGTGCGCTAGTGGTGTGGGATAGGGGGGATGGTCGCTCGGAACCTTCATCTCTCGTGGATACAAGTTACACACGAGAGATGAAGGCTCGAACCACCCGTGCGCTAGTGGTGTGGGATAGGGGGGATGGTCGCTTGGAACCTTCATCTCTCGTGGATACAAGTTACACACGAGAGATGAAGGCTCGAACCACCCGTGCGCTAGTGGTGTGGGATAGAGGGGACGGTCGCTCTGAACATTCATCTCTCAAGGATACAAGTTACACACGAGAGATGAAGGCTCGAATCACCCGTGCGCTAGTGGTGTGGGATAGGGGGGATGGTCGCTCGGAACCTTCATCTCTCGTGGATACAAGTTACACACGAGAGATGAAGGCTCGAACCACCCGTGCGCTAGTGGTGTGGGATAGGGGGGATGGTCGCTCGGAACCTTCATCTCTCGTGGATACAAGTTACACACGAGAGATGAAGGCTCGAACCACCCGTGCGCTAGTGGTGTGGGATAGGGGGGACGGTCGCTCGGAACCTTCATCTCTCCTGAATACAAGTTACACACGAGATGAAGGCTCGAACCACCCGTGCGCTAGTGGTGTGGGATAGGGGGGATGGTCGCTCGGAACCTTCATCTCTCGTGGATACAAGTTACACACGAGAGATGAAGGCTCGAACCACCCGTGCGCTAGTGGTGTGGGATAGGGGGGATGGTCGCTCGGAACCTTCATCTCTCGTGGATACAAGTTACACACGAGAGATGAAGGCTCGAACCACCCGTGCGCTAGTGGTGTGGGATAGGGGGGACGGTCGCTTGGAACCTTCATCTCTCCTGAATACAAGTTACACACGAGATGAAGGCTCGAACCACCCGTGCGCTAGTGGTGTGGGATAGGGGGGATGGTCGCTTGGAACCTTCATCTCTCCTGGATACAAGTTACACAGAGAGATGAAGGCTCGAACCACCCGTGCGCTAGTGGTGTGGGATGGGGGGGACGGTCGCTCGGAACCTTCATCTCTCCTGGATACAAGTTACACACGAGAGATGAAGGCTCGAACCACCCGTGCGCTAGTGGTGTGGGATAGAGGGGACGGTTGCTCGGAACCTCCATCTCTCGTGGATACAAGTTACACACGAGAGATGAAGGCTCGAACCACCCGTGCGCTAGTGGTGTGGGATAGAGGGGACGGTTGCTCGGAACCTCCATCTCTCGTGGATACAAGTTACACACGAGATGAAGGCTCGAACCACCCGTGCGCTAGTGGTGTGGGATAGGGGGGACGGTCGCTTGGAACCTTCATCTCTCCTGGATACAAGTTACACAGAGAGATGAAGGCTCGAACCACCCGTGCGCTAGTGGTGTGGGATAGAGGGGACGGTTGCTCGGAACCTCCATCTCTCGTGGATACAAGTTACACACGAGAGATGAAGGCTCGAACCACCCGTGCGCTAGTGGTGTGGGATAGAGGGGACGGTTGCTCGGAACCTCCATCTCTCGTGGATACAAGTTACACACGAGAGATGAAGGCTCGAACCACCCGTGCGCTAGTGGTGTGGGATAGAGGGGACGGTTGCTCGGAACCTTCATCTCTCCTGGATACAAGTTACACAGAGAGATGAAGGCTCGAACCACCCGTGCGCTAGTGGTGTGGGATAGAGGGGACGGTTGCTCGGAACCTCCATCTCTCGTGGATACAAGTTACACACGAGAGATGAAGGCTCGAACCACCCGTGCGCTAGTGGTGTGGGATAGAGGGGACGGTTGCTCGGAACCTTCATCTCTCGAGGATACAAGTTACACACGAGAGATGAAGGCTCGAACCACCCGTGCGCTAGTGGTGTGGGATAGAGGGGACGGTTGCTCGGAACCTTCATCTCTCCTGGATACAAGTTACACAGAGAGATGAAGGCTCGAACCACCCGTGCGCTAGTGGTGTGGGATAGAGGGGACGGTTGCTCGGAACCTCCATCTCTCGTGGATACAAGTTACACAAGAGAGATGAAGGCTCGAACCACCCGTGCGCTAGTGGTGTGGGATAGAGGGGACGGTTGCTCGGAACCTCCATCTCTCGTGGATACAAGTTACACAAGAGAGATGAAGGCTCGAACCACCCGTGCGCTAGTGGTGTGGGATAGGGGGGACGGTTGCTCGGAACCTCCATCTCTCGTGGATACAAGTTACACACGAGATGAAGGCTCGAACCACCCGTGTGCTAGTGGTGTGGGATAGAGGGGACGGTTGCTCGGAACCTCCATCTCTCGTGGATACAAGTTACACACGAGAGATGAAGGCTCGAACCACCCGTGCGCTAGTGGTGTGGGATAGAGGGGACGGTTGCTCGGAACCTTCATCATGCGTGGATACAAGTTACACACGAGATGAAGGCTCGAACCACCCGTGCGCTAGTGGTGTGGGATAGAGGGGACGGTTGCTCGGAACCTTCATCATGCGTGGATACAAGTTACACACGAGAGATGAAGGCTCGAACCACCCGTGCGCTAGTGGTGTGGGATAGGGGGGACGGTTGCTCGGAACCTCCATCTCTCGTGGATACAAGTTACACACGAGAGATGAAGGCTCGAACCACCCGTGCGCTAGTGGTGTGGGATAGAGGGGACGGTTGCTCGGAACCTTCATCATGCGTGGATACAAGTTACACACGAGATGAAGGCTCGAACCACCCGTGCGCTAGTGGTGTGGGATAGAGGGGACGGTTGCTCGGAACCTTCATCATGCGTGGATACAAGTTACACACGAGATGAAGGCTCGAACCACCCGTGCGCTAGTGGTGTGGGATAGAGGGGACGGTCGCTCGGAACCTTCATCTCTCGTGGATACAAGTTACACACGAGAGATGAAGGCTTGAACCACCCGTGTGCTAGTGATGTGGGATAGGGGGGACGGTCGCTCGGAACCTTCATCTCTCCTGGATACAAGTTACACACGAGATGAAGGCTCGAACCACCCGTGCGCTAGTGGTGTGGGATAGAGGGAACGGTCGCTCGGAACCTCCATCTCATCACAGAGAAGAAACTCAGAGAGATGCATCAACAGGTTATCATGACGCTGGAAAACATGGCAACTGCCTGACGTCACGAGCGTCTATTTCTTACTTTTGTTTGTTGTTCTCGTCATGATGAACCATGATACTGGTCAGAGTCTGCGCCCAGGGTCCCGATTGCTTGTAGCGCAACTATCGCTTCGATATCAAACTATACATGATCAACAATTCTATATACAATGCCACCGGTACCGGAGTCACTATTATCTACATCTAGTTCACAAGGAATCCACTAAATCGCGACAGGCAATCGGGACCTTTGGCTCTGAACTGACCGCAAGAAACCACGTTATTAGCGTGAGAGTCGGTACATCGTGTACTGGTTATTCACACATCAGCCGTTGTACCAGAAAACAACATTACCGGTTGAGCCGGCGCGGTTGGTTCACTAGCTCGCTGTTTAAGACGCAATTCTCCGTGCTACTCTTCTACGGGCGCAAGTGGATGCAGGTACACTGTTGATATTGATATCGCCGCAGCTCGAACCGTCCTTGTACGTCGAATCGTATCGTCCTTGCCATCACACTGTTACCTACATTGCACTGTTGCTGACACGATATCGTCGTCGACACGATACCATCGTTGACATGATATCGTCGTTGACACGATATCGTCATTGACACAATACCATTGTTGACACGATATCGTCATTGACATGATACCATCGTTGACATGATACCATCGTCGACATGATATCATCATTGACACAATACCATTGTTGACATGATATCGTCATTGACACAATACCATTGTTGACATGATATCGTCATTGACACAATACCATTGTTGACATGATATCGTCATTGACACAATACCATTGTTGACATGATATCGTCATTGACACAATACCATTGTTGACACGATATCGTCATTGACACGATACCATCGTTGACATGATATCGTCGTTGACATGATATCGTCATTGACACAATACCATTGTTGACATGATATCGTCATTGACACAATACCATTGTTGACATGATATCGTCATTGACATGATATCATCGTTGACATGATATCGTCATTGACACAATACCATTGTTGACATGATATCGTCATTGACATGATACCATTGTTGACATGATATCGTCATTGACACAATACCATTGTTGACATGATATCGTCATTGACACAATACCATTGTTGACATGATATCGTCATTGACATGATACCATTGTTGACATGATATCGTCATTGACACAATACCATTGTTGACATGATATCGTCATTGACACAATACCATTGTTGACATGATATCGTCATTGACATGATATCATCGTTGACATGATATCGTCATTGACACAATACCATTGTTGACATGATATCGTCATTGACATGATACCATTGTTGACATGATATCGTCATTGACACAATACCATTGTTGACATGATATCGTCATTGACACAATACCATTGTTGACATGATATCGTCGTCAACACGATATCGTCATTGCACGATACCATTGTTGACATGATATCGTCGTTGACACGATATCGTTGTTGACACAATATCATTGCTGACATCATATTGTCGTTGACACGATACCATCGTTGACATGATATCGTCGTTGACATGATATCGTCATTGACACAATACCATTGTTGACATGATATCGTCATTGACACAATACCATTGTTGACATGATATCGTCATTGACATGATATCATCGTTGACATGATATCGTCATTGACACAATACCATTGTTGACATGATATCGTCATTGACACAATACCATCGTCGACATGATATCGTCATTGACATGATACCATTGTTGACATGATATCGTCATTGACACAATACCATTGTTGACATGATATCGTCATTGACACAATACCATTGTTGACATGATATCGTCGTCAACACGATATCGTCATTGCACGATACCATTGTTGACATGATATCGTCGTTGACACGATATCGTTGTTGACACAATATCATTGCTGACATCATATTGTCGTTGACACGATATCATCGTCGACACGATATTGCGGTTTACACGATATTGTCGTTAACACGATATCATCGTTGACACGATATCGTCGTTGACACGATATCGTTGTTGACACAATATCATTGCTGACATCATATTGTCGTTGACACGATATCGTCGTCGACACGATATTGCCGTTGACACGATATCGTCGTTAACACGATATCATCGTTGACACGATATCATCGCTGACATCGCATTGTCGTCGACACCGTATCGCCGCCTTCATCGCACCCTCACTGCTATCGTATCGTTGTGGATATCGTATCGCCTCACCCGTCGATGGAGATCGGAGTGTAGACGGGCGCTGGCGATGCCCGCTGGATCACGACGACGGCTCTGAAACACGACGAAGAGACGACTCAACTCTGCGCAGTGGTTATATCAGTGAAAATTCAGAACTACGCATATAAAAAAATCAATTATATGAGGAGGTAGGTTTTTTTTTTTTAATTTTTTTAAAAATTTTGTTTCTCAAAGTATCATGTTACTATTTGGGAATATGTAGGCCTAAGGCTGTTGCTTCATAATGCATTGTTCACTACTTCACACTTTACACGTGTTAATTCACTACTTCACACGTGTTAATTCACTACTTCACACTTGACACGTGTTGATTCACTACTTCACACTTGACACGTGTTAATTCACTACTTCACAAACACTGCCATTACGAATTCTCGGACAAGTAGAAGCAGTAAATAACAAAAAGGGGAGTACCGAGAGTAACACCAGGGAGGGAATCAAACTTGATTACTTAAAAATAGCAACGCTGCTTCAAGGGCGTAATTGGCTGTTGCATTCACTCACCCCCTCACGCTCATCATAACCATGGCGTTGATTTTGCCCACTAATTTAATCCGCAGAATTTCAACGACAAATTCTTCTTTTATTATTCATTATTCAACAATATTCGTTTTTTTCCAACTGCGTGAATTGAAATTGAGAGCTGCATTTTTGAAGTTTAGAACTGTGCATATTAGGGTCAACTGCGCATATTAGGGTCAACTGCGCATATTGGGGGCAACTGCGCATATTAGGGTCAACTGCGCATATTAGGGTCAACTGCACATATTAAGGTCAAATGCGCATATTAGGGTCAACTGCGCATATTAGGGTTAACTGCGCATATTAGGGTCAACTGCGCATATTAGGGTCAACTGCGCATATTAGGGTCAACTGCGCATATCAGGGTCAACTGCGCATATTAGGGTCAACTGCGCACTATTAGGGTCAACTGCGCATATTAGGGACAACTGCGCATATCAGGGTCAACTGCGCATATTAGGGTCAACTGCGCATATTAGGGTCAACTGCGCATATTAGGGTCAACTGCACATATTAGGGTCAACTGCGCATATTAGGGTCAACTGCGCATATTAGGGTCAACTGCGCATATTAGGGTCAACTGCGCATATTAGGGACAACTGCGCATATCAGGGTCAACTGCGCATATTAGGGTCAACTGCGCATATTAGGGTCAACTGCGCACTATTAGGGTCAACTGCGCATATTAGGGTCAACTGCGCATATTAGGGTCAACTGCGCATATTAGGGTCAACTGCGCACAATTAGGGTCAACTGCGCATATTAGGGTCAACTGCGCATATTAGGGTCAACTGCGCATATTAGGGTCAACTGCGCATATTAGGGTCAACTGCGCATATTAGGGTCAACTGCGCATATTAGGGTCAACTGCGCATATTAGGGTCAACTGCGCATATTGGGGTCAACTGCGCATATTAGGGTCAACTGCGCATATTAGGGTCAACTGCGCATATTAGGGTCAACTGCACATATTAGGGTCAACTGCGCACTATTAGGGTCAACTGCGCATATTAGGGTCAACTGCGCATATTAGGGTCAACTGCGCATATTAGGGTCGACTGCGCATATTAGGGTCGACTGCGCATATTAGGGTCAACTGCGCATATTAGGGTCAACTGCGCATATGAGGGTCAACTGCGCATATTAGGGTCAACTGCGCATATTAGGGTCAACTGCGCATATTAGGGTCAACTGCGCATATTAGAGTCAACTGCGCACTATTAGGGTCAACTGCGCATATTAGGGTCAACTGCGCATATTAGGGTCAACTGCGCATATTAGGGTCAACTGCGCATATTAGGGTCAACTGCGCATATTAGGGTCAACTGCGCATATTAGGGTCAACTGCGCATATTAGGGTCAACTGCGCATATTAGGGTCAACTGCGCATATTAGGGTCAACTGCGCATATTAGGGTCAACTGCGCATATTAGGGTCAACTGCGCATATTAGGGTCAACTGCGCATATTAGGGTCAACTGCGCATATCGTAGGTAGCGACTAGTGTTGACATCGATTCTCAAAATCGGGAATTGATTTTCCAAGCTTCAAAATCAATTAAAAATTGATTCTGAAAAAAAAGGACATCAAAAAAAGTTGTGTAGGCCTACCGGTACCGTAATTTTAAACTTTTTTTTTCAATCTCCTGCGGCGTTTTACGTGAAAAATAGCTGCTAGAGACTTCTTTGAACTGTACTGTACCATTCGGGTATTTCTGTCAATGTTCGGCTGTCGGACGTGACCAAAGGGATACGAAGAAAAGAAAAAAAATCGATTTTTCAATTTGAGAATCGTTTTACGTTAGAATCGATTTTTTTTTTTTTTTTTTCAAGGCTCTTTATTGGATAACATAAGAAATTGACCCTGAACATAAAACCACAAAACCCTAAAAGGGTTTATCTGTGGGATAAGTACACATATAACAATGATTAGATAGTGAACAGACATGTATATTAAATTACTTGCTTCTATAAAATTAATCTGAATAATGAACCTTATCACAATTTTACAACGAAAACGAAAATACAAAAGTACAAGAATACAAAGAAATACAGAAAAATACAAAGAATACAAGAATTCTGAATCGATCCTCGATTAAGAGTCCACGGGAGTCGATTTAGCGAAATATCAGTTTTTTGGAGATAACTTTTGAACGTTATGAGATATCGTTACAACCGAAATTTGGATGCCAGGTTCTGAATAGATTTAGACGAGGGGTGTAGTCAATAATTTAGAAATAGTGGCGCTTACTTTTGAAAAGTGAGAGGTTGGTTGTAGGATCGTGAAGGTATAAGTGACGTAAACAGTAATTAAAAGGACAATAGATATTTATTGATGGTGATTTAGAAACAAAACAAGATGATTGAAACAGTTGAAAATACATCTAACGTTTAACGAAAAATGCATCTACACTGGACCGATGATCTTACAATCTAGGAAATGAGGAATTGAAACGGTCAACTGAACCGATACTTAGCCCACGGCAAAACCTTGCCCAGGGGGTGCATTCCTGTACGATTTAATCCGGTTTTAGTGATATTGGTACTAACTTGGTATTCCTAAAAAGATAGACCCAGAAATAATACCAGAAAAGCAGGATTAACTTAAACCTGCCAAAGAGCGGGTTTAGCGTGTTTTAAGATCCACTTCAAGATTTCAAATATTAATTTAAATATCTATTATAGTGAATATCGTTACGGGAATGCAATTTCTTGGATGAGAACTGAAGGCAACGGAATGTGAATGTTTTGAAATAATTTTACCATCAGTTTTATTATTAATAATTCATTTGCCAGAATTCTTTTCGAAGCTTGTATACTTATGTTGTTCTGAGAGCAGAAATTCACATTGGCAGATCGGTTGCATCGTTAGCGCGGCTGCATTCAGAGTAAGACGGACGGGGTTCGATCCCTCTTAGGTCAACTTTTTGTTTTTCATTTAATTTCATTGAAAATTGTGCTTTAGGCTGAGATTTGATTTAGTTCAAGTTTCGTTGAAATTGGATGATATTTATGTACATTTTAGCTGATTTGTAACAACATTTGTCAAAAAACTGTTTTACCGACGTACTAACATAAACCTACTATAAAACTCGTTCAGGAATACGAAGTTAAACCTCTCTAAAACCGATATTAACACGGTATTAACTTAGACTAGGATTATCTAGATAACACTGATTGTACCGGAATGCACCCCCAGGAGAGTACGTAAACAAAAACAGTGGCACGCGCGAGATGTTGAATACAGCGGCTCGACTGTCTTCGTCTCCAGTTATCTTCACAAGAGACCGAGTACTCTTATCACACACGCATTTATACACACACCTCACTCGCTGTTGCTATGTGTCCGGTCTGTCGGTAGGGCCATTTACGCTGACTAGGTAAATGTATAGGTCATTCTCCCTAACGACAGACGTCGGAGCAATCAGTTGGATAGATGTTGATCAGTGGTTAATGGTCGATTAGAATAGAACAAACATGATGCCTGATAGAAAAACAGTGGTCAACTGACTACTGTGAGAATATCAAAATTCTAATAAGCGAGAAACACAGATAATTATAATAGCTTCAAGATGACATAAATTAAAACTATTCAAGTCATATCGCATAACTGTCAAGAGCATACAACTAAAAAATTGTTTTTTAGTTGTATGCTCTTGACAGTTATGCGATATGACTTGAATAATTATAACTTATATTATCTTGAAACTATTATAATTATCTGTGTTTCTCGCTTATTAGATTTTTCATATTTCATACCGTTCGAAAGTTATCACCAAAAAACTGATATTTCGCTAAATCGACTCCCGTGGACTCTTAACCAATGTTATCACACGTAGCGACCCCGAGGTCAACTCACCCGAGCAGCAGGAGGTCGGCTGCGTAGATGGCGGCGCTGACGAGGAAGCAGGCGCCGGGGAAGGAGGCGAGCGTGGCGTTGTAGATCAGCGTGTAGAGCGGGACCGCGGCTAGCGGCGTCACGGCCTCTACCGCCGACAACAGCGAGAACACCTTGCCTGCAGAGAGAGAGAGAGAGAGAATCAGTCCCTGGTTGATCACTTGATGCCCATCCACGCAAACCTCCGATACACAGATATAACAAACACCAAAAATAGCAAACACCGAAAAACTTGTGAAATACAAGAGAAGAATGCGGCCATATACCGAGAAAAAAATACACCAAAATAAACTTACACCGAAAATAACATACTCCGAAAATAACAAACACCGAAAAACGTAATTCAGAGAAGAAAAGGATGCGGCAATACACAAAAAAAAACCTACACGGAAATGAAGTGCACAGAAAAAATCGTACACCAAAAAAATTATTTCAGAGGGTGACTACTGGGAGGCAGACTCGAGTGAAAGGACGATTCAGGGTGGAGCTACGGTGACCACAGCCTTCTTCATACAGATCATTCTTCTCTGATACTGCCCTTTCACTCGGGGGATGCTTCCCATGTTAACCCATGTCCAATTATTTTAGTTTATAAAATCGCCGATGGTGCCGTTGTTTCCAGACCATGACGTCACTTTCCAAAGATGTTCATGCATATCACTCTGCATGACATGTCATGTCTGCGAAGATACGAACAACATTGGGAATTTTCGTACGAGAATTTAAATTACGCACGCATTCTATTAGGCCGTGACTTCGAATCAGCAACTTTGTTCATGACAATAATATGAAAGATTTTATTCAATAATTTAATGGACCGGAATATCACCGGAACAAGTTCTTGAATGATGTTCATTGCTTGGCTTAACATAAATATCGTTCTAGTCTGAACCTGGGTAAGTCTATAAGCCCTAACCAAAATGTATATATGACATAACCTCAATAACGTCGCAAGAAATTGAAAAATTGTGACAGAATGACATTGTTCGAAGTTGAAACTTTAGATACCAGGGTGCAGTACATACCAGACCATGACGTCATTATTGCCTGCGCGAGCAAATATGCGCGAACCCGCCAAAATAGCCCTAGTGAAAGGGCAGTATAAGAAATGAATGATTTGAATAAAGAAGGCTGTGATGGTGACGTATCAGAATGGTGGGGAACTATTCCTCTCCAAACAAAAATAAAATACTATCATGTACGAAAATATCGTTCTTTTTGGTGTGTATCGTCGCATCCTTTTTTTTTAACAATTTTTTTTTCTTTTCTTTTTTGATGTATGATTTTTTCTGTCTATTAGCGCATCCTCTCGATGTGTATATACTATATACGTCCTCACATTTTCCAATACGTTGAATTCAATATCTCGGCAACTCCACATCATGTTCATATGAGACTTGTACCGACATCTGGGAGAAGAATTTAGAAATCGGTGGTGATTTTATTTTCAACGAAAGGATGTAATGAAAACTGATACAGTACAGTCAGGTGTTATTCCCAAACCTCATTCCAGACCCGCCCCGATCTCGTATAGGGGACGACCATAAATTAAATTACGTCACAGCTCGGGGGGGGGGGGGAGGGGGTTGTCAAGATTTGTGACAAGGTGTTACAAGGGGGGAGGGGGGAGGCAACTGTGTGACGTACAATTTTTTTTTCATGTATTTGGCGTCATATTATAGATTCTCATATTTATACCCACCCTAGAAACAGTAGATGCATATCAAATAATTATCAAGTTTGTCTACTCAAAAAGCAAACATAAAAAAATTAATATTTTGAATCTATTACTTTATTGTACTTTTGCCGCCTATTAATTTCAATTTTTTGTGAGAGGGGGGTATGAGAATTTGTGACGTATATAAAGGGGGGGGGGAATAGGTTTTGTGACCACCTGTGACAAGAGAGGGAGGGTTCAAAGTGGCCTAAAAAAGTGTGACATAATTCATGGACGTCCCCATATACTGGTATGAACAAAACGCTGAAAATTAAATGAAATGAAAAATTACTTTGATGTTAACTAACTAATTACTAATCGAAGCGATTTTTCGCCACTCACCGACGTCCTGATGATCGACAGCCTTGGACAGGATGGAACGGCAGAGCGGGCCGGCGAACGCCCCGAACATGCCGGCTGCCGACGCCAGGTACATCCACCATTCAGCAGGCGACGCGGCGAGCAGGGCAGACGAGACCACCTTGAGGCCGAACGAGGCTAGCGCCAGCGGGCCGTCGCCTCCTCCCAGCCACGCGCTAAGCACCGACACGCCCACCACCGTGCCTGCACACAAACAACCCCGTCAACATATTTTTTTCTCAAAAATTTCATTTTTGGATGAGTGAAGCGAAGACTCAATTTCACTATACTCGAAAAAAAAAAAATTGTTTTGTTTACGCTCCACAGGCCAAACGAAAATTCAAAATCAGTTGAAACTTGGCATACACAAGTGTTCTTATCTAATTCGATACTGTATAGATTTGAGGCGCAATCGGTTGAACCACTTTTGAGAAAACGGCTAAATCGATTCGAATTAGACTTTGAAATAATGAGTTTTTTATTTTTTAATTTAATATTGTGTTTTAACGACGCACTGTAATGATGACTAGGATCTATTGGCATCGGATGAATGATTAATGAGATGGTTAGATGAAGGTTTCTTAGGTATTGGGAAGGATAGTGGGAAGGGAGCGGTCGTGGCCTATAATGTAGAAACCATCCCAGCATTAGCCTAGACTACAGAGGGAAACTTTGAAAACCCCTGTAAAGATGGACGGTGGCAGGGATCGAACTGGGTCCAATATGCCCACTGCCTCCCAAGTCACATGAAGCGAGTGCGTTAACCACTCGGCTACATGTGCCGGTAAGGATTCATTAATTTATTCAATAACAGCTAGGAATTACATACTCAGTAGACGAGCTTTAGCGAGGATTCAATTTGACATACTGAAAAAAATTGGTGTTCGTTTTTATGTTTGTTTTTTTTTATGTTTTTTTGTCGGTTCTCCACAGGTCAAACGGTTACAGCTATCAACTCCAAACTTTTTTTCATCATGGTTCCTCATCCAACTTAGATCTGTATAGTTTTGTGGCATTATCAGGTGTTAACTTTTATTTTTATGAATTTTAGAAATTTCAAAAATACCCGTTAGAATAACACGGCGGAAAAAAAATTGAAAATTTTTTATTTTCAAAAAAATTGAAATTTTGTGTGAAGTTGAGTAACATCTTTATACACATTTCTGGAAATTCTCAACTTGATCGAGTGAGCCAGTTTAAAGAAAAAACATGAAATGTGCCAAATTTGTACCACTCGAAGCAGTTTTTACCCATTTATAACTTAAATGTCACCCAATTGGCGAATTTAGGCAAAAGTTTGGCAAAGAAGTCGACACACTATTACTATCCGCTCGTCTAACAACGCGCATATAGCGTTTTCCTAGTAAATATCATTAGGTGAGCGAATACGAAGACAACCGACAAACCTGTAGAGATTTAGGCTAATATTTTCATCTCAAAAATAGCATTTTATTTTATAACTTCTCTCGTTGAAACGGCTTAATTGAATCGTCTAAGACTTTGAAATAATGTGTAGTTCCTTGAAAATTGGAGTTGAGAGAAAAAAATATTTCCCACACAGTTGCCTTTCTAGGGTATTCTTATGTGGCTTTCTAAAATTTCAAAATGGTTTTCCTCAGAGTGGTTCAACCGATTGCACATCTACGCGCAGTATCAAATTAGATAATGCTATACGCGTATGCCAAGTATCATTTCCATGCGCTCTTGTGGACCACAGTATTGTGAACCCCGATATTCTGTACCCCAAGACAAGGATAAAGTGAACCCCAGTATTGTGGCCCACACGTTTAAACCAGAAAATTGTACAAATACTTTGGTTTTGTGGTCCCCAATATAGTGGGCCACAAAACTAGAACGTGGGGGTCCAGAATATCTTTTCCAAACGACCGAAGTGGTATTGTGGACCCCAATAAACTGATACACAGAGATTTGTCATTGTTGACCCCAATAAACTGAACCCCGATATTGTGGGCCACAAAAGTGTATTAAATGTCGTGTGGATATAGTGGACCACAAACTAGATATACTGTACCCCAAAGCTCGTTAGACATACTGCACCCCGGTATTCTGGTCCCCAATATAGTAGGCCACAAAACTAGAACACGGGTGGTCCAGAATATCTTTTCCAAACGACCGAAGTGGTATTGTGGACCCCAATAAACTGATACACAGACAGACTGGCATTGATCGTGGTCCAGTTATCGCTTTGACAATGCCAGTCTGTCTGTGTATCAGTTTATTGGGGTCCACAATACCACTTCGGTCGTTTGGGAAAGATATTCTGGACCCCATGTTCTAGTTTTGTGGCCCACTATATCGGGGACCAGAATACCGGGGTGCAGTATGTCAAACGAGCTTTGGGGTACAGTATATCTAGTTTGTGGTCCACTATATCCACACGACATTTAATACACTTTTGTGGCCCACAATATCGGTGTCCAGTCTACGGGCTCCCGTTTGATATACACCTCCTTAACATCGAGTAACCATAGATATATATGTTACTTTACCGAGATACGTTACTCCCGCAGCCGATAGCGACATATGCTCATTCCAATCTCGGTGGCCATATTGGACATTCACAAATGGAATCTAAGCAAGGCATTCTATATTATCACTAATTAGGTCGAATATGGCGAGAACTTTTTGGTTTGAAAAGCGGTGGGAAGCTACTGCGGAGACACAAATATGTTCGCCTTCTTGACGTTGAATAGTTTGTAGTAATATATATCTATGCTTGCATATCAACTCATATACTCTACACTAACTCATGTAAAGTCGGACCCGCATATAACGAATTTCAAGGGGAATGAAAATCTGTTCGTAAAAACAGCACTTGAATTTTAGAGATTTATAAAGATAGGCCTACATTTACGACTTGGGCCCTAGTATAGTACTGTATTAGGTGACATATTATCATCGCATCGTATCATCACTTAGTATGTTTGTAGAAAGTAATATAAAACAACAATGTCCTTTCATAAAGAACTTATCATGTGCTATCACATGACACCACCACTCCACACTTCTCGTTTTTTATTTCCTAGGTTACAGGACACTATCACGAATGGAAATGAAGGAATGTAAACAAAAAATAGATGAACAAAGTCATTGAAGATGTCACCATCACGTTATTATTTAGTGCGCGTTGAGCAAGTGTTTGAGGTTTGGGCCGTTCCACTGTGCGCGGGACGGGGAGGGAGGGGGATGCAGCAAGAGTTATGACCACGTGCTGTACGCGTCACTAGCTGCTACGATGTACAGTCCGTTCAAAATAAATGTAACCTGAAAATAAATTCACGCAAAATGCTCCTATTTTCGAACATTTTGTTGGAAATAGCTTAAAATAATGAGCAAAATATGCTGAAAAGTGACAAAAAATTCGTAATGACCGAATTTTGAAATATAAATCACTTCGTTATAGGTTTTTATTTAACATTGTAAGGATAGGAGATTTGAAGGGGGATGGTAATTAATTCGTAAAAACCGAAATTTCGTTAAAACCGAGTTCGTTATATGTGGGCTCGACTGTATTAAGTATCTTATACATGTAACTTATGTGTTTGCAGTATCAACTCATGTCAACTCACCTACTAATAATTATTTTATAACCAACTATTAGGCCGGGCAGGAAAACCCCCGTGAGAAACCACGTGACGATTGGGATTTGGCAGATATCGAACCACGTCTGTTATGCCCTCACCTACCGGATCACATGAAGCAAGCGCGCCAGAAACCGAGCTGCATGTGCCGGTGTGATTACGATTATTCATTCCATATTGAAATGTGTACAATATTGGAAAAACGAATAAAATCAATCAAATACAACGACAGAAAGGAGAGAAAGCGGAAAAAAATCCATTTTGTAATAAACACAAGAACAGAGAAAGAAGATTTCAAGAAGAAAATGAAGAAGAAAATGACAAGATTCAAGATATTCTCCTCACTGTGAATGTTTGAATTGTTTTCTTACCCAGCTGGCATTATTACCTCAAGATTCAATATATTTTGTTGAATGAGTTATCTTATTTTCAATTATTTTTTGGGTCGGTAAAATCGCCCTTGTGGTGCCCCGTTCAAACGAAACTATCTTTCATCCATTGCCTTAATTGACAACTCGAAAAGGGCGTGGCTCCACCAGTCGGCCAGTCAGATCTATATCATTTGTAGTCATTTCAAGACACCCCGATTGGATGTTTGAATTTGACTACAGTTCTAACAGCCCTGTTGATTGGACGGTATGATTTCTGACGTCATGGGGGCGGAGACTGCGAGTCGTCTTGACTACAGTTCTAACAGCCCTGTCGATTGGACGGTATGATTTCTGACGTCATGGAGGCGGAGACTGCGAGTCGTCTTGACTACAGTTCCAACAGCCCTGTTGATTGGACGGTATGATTTGTGACGTCATGGGGGCGGAGACTGCGAGTCGTCTTGACTACAGTTCCAACAGCCCTGTTGATTGGACGGTATGATTTGTGACGTCATGGGGGCAGAGACTGCGAGTCGTCTTGACTACAGTTCTAACAGCCCTGTTGATTGGACGGTATGATTTCTGACGTCATGGGGGCGGAGACTGCGAGTCTTCTTGACTACAGTTCTAACAGCCCTGTTGATTGGACGGTATGATTTCTGACGTCATGGAGGCGGAGACTGCGAGTCGTCTTGACTACAGTTCTAACAGCCCTGTTGATTGGACGGTATGATTTCTGACGTCATGGGGGCGGAGACTGCGAGTCTTCTTGACTACAGTTCTAACAGCCCTGTTGATTGGACGGTATGATTTGTGACGTCAAGGGGGCGGAGACTGCGAGTCGTCTTGACTACAGTTCCAACAGCACTGTTGATTGGACGGTATGATTTCTGACGTCATGGAGGCGGAGACTGCGAGTCGTCTTGACTACAGTTCTAATAGCCCTGTTGATTGGACGGTATGATTTCTGACGTCATGGGGGCGGAGACTGTGAGTCGTTAATTGACGACTCGAGATAGGCGTGGCTTCACCAGTCAGCCAGTTGGATCATATCATTTGTAGTCATTTCAAGACACCCCGATTGGATGTTTGAATTTGACTACAGTTCTAACAGCCCTGTTGATTGGACGGTATGATTTGTGATGTCTCCATTGGGAAACAATGATTTTGTATCAAGTTTTGACGTTATTAAAAAAAAAAAATTGTAGGCCTATATTGATAGTGAGAGATTGTGTGAACGTATAATATTGGAAAAACAAATAAAATTAAGAATCAAATACAATGTCAGAAAGAAAAAGAAGTAGAATGAAATCAATTTTGTTATAAACACAAGTACAGTGAAAAGAGAGGGAGAGAAGATTCCGAGAAGGAGAGGAAGAAAAAGAAGATCAAAATGAAAAGAAGATTCAAGATTTTCTCCCCACTGTGAACGTTTGAATTATTTTCCAACTCCGGCATTATTACCTCAAGATTTATTGTTTGTTGAATAAGTTATCTTATTTTTAATAATTTTTTGGGTCGACAAGATCACCCATGTGAAGCCTCGTTCAAACAATCTTATTTCTCATCCGTTGCCGTAATTGGGGAAACAATGATTTTGTATCAAGTTTCGATGTTATTAAAAATAAAAAAGATTGTATATACAGTCGAGCTCGCATATAACGAATTTCAAGGGGAATAAAAATCTGTTCGTAAAAACAGAATTTTGTTATAGAGATTTATTGCTCTTTTTCATAACAGCACTTGAATTTGAGAGATTAATAATACATTTACGACTTAGGCCTTAGTATAGTACTGTATTAGGTGACATATTATCATCGCATCGTATCATCACTTGGTATGTTTGTAGAAAGTAATAGAAAACAACAATGTCCTTTCATAAAGAACTCATCATCTGCCATCACATGACACCACCACTCCCCACTTCTCGTGTTTTATTTCCTGGGTCACAGGACACTATCACGAATAGAAATGAAGGAATGTAAACAAAAATAGATAAACAAAGGGAGAGGGGAGCGGAGGGGGGGTGCAGCAAGAGTTATGGCCACGTGCTGTACGCGTCACCAGCTGCTACGATGTAGCCTACAGTCCGTTCAAAATAAATGTAACCTGAAAATAAATTCACGCAAAATGCTCCGATTTTCGAATATTTTGTTGGAAATAGCTGAAAATAATGAGCAAAATATGCTGCAAAGTGACAAAAAATTCGTAATAACCGAATTTTGAAATATAAATCACTTCGTTATAGGTCTTTATTTAACATTGTAAGGATAGGAGATTTGAAGGGGGATGGTAATTAATTCGTAAAAACCGAAATTTCGTTAAAACCGAGTTCGTTATATGTGGGTTCGACTGTAGATATTGAGAGGTTGTGTGAACGTACCAACGACCTGCAGCAGGATGTTGACGCTCCCGTACGTGGTAAAGTGCTGGATGTCCCACGCAAACTTCTTGCGCGTGAACAAGAACACGACCGTCGACTCGCCCTCCATGACAAACACGGTCGCAGACAGCGCGGCCACGACCAGGAAGATCACGGCACGGCGGCCGCGATCTCGCTTCTTGCAGCACGTTGCCAGCATGCCTCGCACGAGGCGCACGTCGAACAGACCTGACAGGCTCTTACCGGTCTGGAACACGGAATAAAGGTTATGTAACACGGAGGTGAGGTTAAGTAACACGGAAGTAAGGTTGAGTAACACGGAAGTAGGGTTAAGTAACACGGAAGTGAGGTTATGTAACACGGTAGTGAGGTTATGTAACACGGAGGTGAGTTTAAGTAGCACGGAAGTAAGGTTGAGTAACACGGAAGTAGGGTTAAGTTACACGGAAGTGAGGTTATGTAACACGGTAGTGAGGTTATGTAACACGGAAGTGAGGTTATGTAACACGGTAGTGAGGTTAACCCTTTTAGTGCCACCAGATTCGATCCAAAATGTGTCTAATAATGCCAGGTAGGTTTTGACCGATTTACAGTGAATCACAAAAAAATCATAACTTGCCAATCATTCGGTCAAATCTTATGAAATATTTTTTGAAATGTGAAGGAAAGATGGACACTTGGATGAGGAATACTGTAATTTCACATTTTATCTGACAACAAATAAAGAAATGACTTTTATTCTCATTTTTTTCAACTGTCAAAATATTTGTTGGGTTTATACCAATGGTACAGATAACAAATAATTTTCAACATTATTTTGAAGAATTGCATGATGAAGAACAAACTGTTTTGAGTAAGAATCATGAGTTTCATTCATTTTTATGTGGAATTTCAATCATTACAAACTATCTTCAAAAAGACGACGACATGACATGAACTAGGCCTACTCAAGGCCCAGGCGTAGGCCTAGCCACATTTTTATCAGGTACATCACTCTCTTTGCCCCTGTCACTCGCATCACTATTTCATCTGAAGATGGGATAATGCATCTTCCGAAAAGTCACTTCCTTCTTTCTCATCTGATTCATCTACTAAATCCCTAATCACTTCTTCAACTTGAAAATAATCACGTCTTCCACAAGACGCCATTTTGAAAACAAACCAGAATAACATTGTTATATTTCAGCTAAATGTAAACAAACATAGACGGCTGTGGAAAAATGGTAGAATATTGACCTTGGTGACATAAAATTTGTGTGAATAACAGCTTTCTGAATATGTCACTACTATTGCTATATTACAGAAACTTTGGGAATTACATCAGTTTGAAGTAAGAGCCAATATATCGGCTCTTGGCACTAAAAGGGTCAAGTAACACGGAAGTTAGGTTAAGTAACACGGAAGTGAGGTTATGTAACACGGAAGTTAGGTTATGTAACACGGAAGTTGGGTTATGTAACACGGAAGTGAGGTTATGTGGGCAAAATCACGGCAGCCTTGGTCTCGTTTCTCACAGCATGTCGAACAGACCCGACAGGCTCTTGCTGGACTGGACTTTTATTCTCAATTTGATTCTTTCAGGTGGCGCACGTGACTCACCTTAGCGTCGCGGACAGACTCGGGCAGGAAGCAGACGGCATAGAGGAAGACGGCGAAACTGATTGCGGCGCTGGTTGCGTATATCCCGAGGTAGCCGGCGTACTGGAACAGGTATGTGCTGGCGGCCAGACCGACTAGCAGGCCCGTGTAGAACCCCGCCTCCACCATGCCCATCCTGGGGACAACCCACTGGTCAAACACTCGGCCATATCAGGTGTTCATCGAGTCAATTAGGCTTCAGGTACAAACCAAGATGAATTGAGGGTTGCGTTTGCCCGTTGGAGATGGCGCACTTCCTATCCCTCCCATGTTGAAAATATGTTCCAATTCATGGTCCACGTTTAAAGTACTATTGACCGTGTGTAGAGAAGTAGTGATAAAAGGAACTAACGTTACGTTCAAGGCCGGCTCGCTGTCATCAAGTTTGCCTATCAAGCCTATCAGCTGTTTCTACAAAAAAACTCCAGATCGAGCAGCAATCCATATTACACAGAAATGTTCTCATAAAATGGAACGAGTTTTCGAATTGGTGAAGTCACCATCTCCCGGCCTCAAACCAACGCAACCCTCAATGCATCTTGGTACAAACCCTCAGCGTTGTAACGTGCAGCAAGTAACCCAATGTACATTGAGGGTTGCGTTGGTCTGCCGATTGGAGATGGTGACTTCACTAATTTGAAAACACGTTCCATTTCCTGAGAAATATTGATCACTGCTCTATCTAGCATTGTTTTGTAGAAACGGCTGATAGGCTGGCAAACTTGATGACTGCTGTTATTGGCTCAGCCAACGTTTTCGAGTGAAGTTAGTTCCTTTTATCACCGCTTATCTACGCGCGATCAATAGTTCTTAAAATGTGGCCTTTGAATTGGAACATATTTTCAACATGAGAGCAATAGGAAGTGAGGACACCATCTCCAAAGGGCAAACGCAACCTTCAATGCATCTTGATTTTGGGAGTGAATGAACCGGCGCGCTCACCTGAAGCCTCTGCGCTGTTCAGAGGTGATGTCGGTGATGTAGCAGTACGCCAGCGAGATCATGGATACCAACCCGCCGGCCAGAGAGACGGGCACGGACGCCAACAGCAGGTACGCGGGAGACAGCCCCGGGTAGAAGCTGAACGCCAGGCACATTGCATACTTCAGGGAGTAGCCTGCGGGACGAGAGAAAAATAACTTTATTGTCGGCTGTTATTATTATTATTATTATTATTATTATTTAACTCTTGCAAATGCACATAAATGCGCGGTGGCAAGTTCCCTAAGTACCCCTATCCCACCATCTCCTTAACCCTCTGACGGAATAACTTTAACCTGATTTCATCCCCTTCAAAAACATTTCTACTAAGCCCATTCCAGTCCCTACCTGTCCTATTTAAGAAAGAGAATTTACCGACATCTAATGTAGCCCCCTTTATGACTACCGCTCTATCATGACCCCGCCTACCTCCATACCCTGACTTATTTCTTTTTATCAACTCATGCAGCTCCCCCCACCCCCCCTCTCCCTCCATTACCCTGAAGAAATTACATAAGCGATCCTCCTTCCTCCGTATTTCCAATTTCTGCCACCCCAGGTCTCTCATCATCTCAGTTGGACTCTCCAACATTCTTACCCTCTCCCCCCTTTCATTCTCCCCCCATTTCCACCTCCTAACCCTACCTGTAACCCTTCTAACTGCAATCCTTTGAACCCTTTCCACATCCCTTATCTCACCTAATCTATAAGGATCCCAAACTGAACTAGCATATTCTACCATGGGACGCACTAACGAGAAATATGCTTTTTCCTTAATCTCCATACCTGCCCCCCTAAGTTGCCTCATTCACATTTTCACATTCTCATTCACATTCTCGTTCACATTGCGTGATTGACCACGGGGATCCAGCTTGATAATCCATATAAAATACGATTCGGTAACATAAATTATTCATAGAAAATGATCAACTTATATCTAGATAGAAAATTCAATTATATGAAAAGGCGTTATCAGAAAACAAATACAAATAATGATAATAATAATTAATTCAGAGGTAGGTTATTGTTAAGTTATTAGGAAGAGTTATTATAAAGATGATTGTGAAGAATACAGTCGTCTGTACGGTCAATGTGTGATTAATATCAGTAGAAGAGAAGAGGGATGACGGCAAGAACAGGATGAATTTTGTCGAGAAGATGATATTTCCAAATTGAAAATGTTATTCATTAAGAGGTGACTTACTTTGTGAAAATGAAGTGCATTTTTTTTGGCACATTTTCATCTGTATTTTTATTGTATTGTGAATATTGTAGTCTAATAAATAAATGATCGTAGTGAATGATACCAGATACATTGAAATCGAGTAAAAATAATGAGTGAACAATCGAATAAATTGACAAAAAAAAAATGAATAAAAAAATAGTCGGACAAGAACAAGATGGTAAGAAGACTCGAGCTTTTCTCCCCATTGTGAATGTTTGAATTGTTTTCTTACCCAGCTGGCATTATTACCTTAGGATTAATTGTTTGTTGAATAAGTTATCTTATTTTCAATTATTTTTAATTATTGGGTCGCCCTTGTGGTGCCCCGTTCAAATGATCCTATTTTCCATTCTTTGCCTTAATTGGGTGACAATGATTTTGTATCAATTTTTGTTGTTATTAAAAAAAATATATATATATTGTTGGATGAGCAAAGTGAAGACTCAATTTCACCATACTAGAAAAAAAAAAATTATTTTTCATTTTTGCACTCCACAGGTCGAACGAAAATTCAAAATCAGTTGAAACTTGGCATGCACAAGTGCCCTCATCTAATTCGATACTGTATAGTTTTGAGGCGCGATCGATTTAACCACTTCTGAGAAAACTCATTCCAAAGTTTTCAAAAATCCCATTAGAATAACCCAGAGGAAAAAATTCGTGAAAAATATTTCATCTGAGAGGATTCAAATTCTCAGGGAATTTCAATCTGATAATGATACACATTATTCCGAACTTTCACTTGAATCGGATCAGCCGTTCCAATGTAAAAAAATATATAATTCAATTTGTATTAATTATTCAAAACTATTAAGATACCTATTAAATCAAAGCAACAAGTGACACCACTTGATTGTAAACGATTAAAACAAAGCCTTCTTTATTATCATATGAATTAATAATGGAAAATAAGATGGCAGTGATGTAATGGTTTGGATCTCAAGGTGTATATATATATATATAATAACCAATCCAAAGATAAGTTGATATGTTCCAGCTCATCCATCAACGCGGCAACACATAACGCGTTTGCCTAGTAGATGTCTCACCAAGCAACGGCAGGACGAGGAAGGTCTTCCGGCCGTGAAGGTCGCTCCACGGCCCGACGAAGAGCGTGAGCACGGCAGGAACGCAGGTCTCGACCAGCGTTGACGCCATCATGAACACGTTGGCCTTGGGCTGCACGATGGCCTCGAGGTCAAGGTCGGAGGTGCCCTCCAGACGGCGGCAGTATGTCTCGTTGAAACCCAGCGTCGACACGCACGTGTGCTCCAGGTACAACGCCGTGTTCACGGGAGCTGAGAACACCCGGATAACACGGGAATCATTACGCGTATAATATATTTCAAAGTGGAAGAAATCAACATTCGTGTGTTTTGTTCACTCTCAATACCAATGCTGATAATGTCTGGATATATATCACAGAAACGGTTTTTACTTTCAATGTGTTCCAGACTTTCGGGAACTGAAAGATTTTTATCTGCGGTGGAAAATTATGGTCACCGACAGAGCAGTCCTGGTGTTGAAGTTCATTGGTTTTAAATAATTAAAATGGGGTAATAAGATCGCCCTTGTGGTGCCCCGTCCAAACGATCCTACTTTTCATCCATAGCCTTAATTGGAAAACAATGATTTTTGTATCAAATTTCAATGTTATTAATAATATTAATAATAATATTAATAATTTTATTTATTCAGTAGAACATAATGTAGTACAGAGTTGTTAGACAAAGTAAAACCAGTTATAGAACATGTCAAGAATTCATTAAATACATCTAAAATTATTTTGATAATATGGTTACAAAGTGTCCCGTAAAAATTCATATTGTAAATACTCGTTGATGGTGTAAGGGCATGGCTGAAGGAGGATACGTTCGAGAGATAGCTTGAGATTATTGTCGGTCATGGTTTTCAGCGTCTGTGGTAACTTGTTTTGTAAAGAATGGCCACTGCATATTCAGAGTTCTTATTGTTAAGTCCAGATTGTGTGCAGGGATGTGGATATTATTTCTGCCTCTGATAATAATAATTTGGGGGAAAATAGCATCTATAATGCTAATATTCCAAATATAGCGTTTATATCGCCAATACATACAACGTATACAAACGTAGCAGATTAAAAAAAAAAAAATATATATATATATATATATATATATATATATATATACATATATATATACATATATATATATATATATATATATATATATATATATATATATATATATATATATATATATATATATATATATATATATATATATATATATATATATATATATATATATATATATATATATATATATATATATATATATATATATATATATATATATATATATATATATATATATATATATATATATATATATTATTTTTCTACATTTAGGTAGTATAGAACATTATGTAAAGTATTCGTAAAATATTATATATCATTTCCAAAATGGCTAAAACTGTTAACTTGCACACTAAATACTAAAATACTAAAGGCTAACTACCAGATCAGTTTCACTAACAAATGTCAATACAATCTATCTGAAAAAAAGTCTTAATTTAAATACCAACCTGTAGGCCTTGACCAGCCGTAATGTAAATAACTGGGAAAACGCAGTATTAACGTTGTGAGATGGGCGTAGAAGTATGGAAATGTAAAACAAAAAATAATTTGTCAGCTCAATTTACATCTACAGATCTTGGATCGCTTCAAAAGTTTAAAATCCCTACCGAAATAATTTTTTCATGGCCTTCCTCTTTCATACGTTACTGATTTTAATCGTTCTGAATCAATTGGTGACACTTGTTGCTATAGATTTAATTGGTTTCCCTTAATAGCTTTGATTGCAATGTGAAAACGCATTTTAAATGCCTTTTCTTCTTTATTTCTCATCCGATTGAATCATTACGTTATTACTCACTGCATTATCATTACTATTAGTTACTGACTAGTAGAACCTCTTTCTTATTTTATTTTTTGTATTGGGTTTTAACGACGCACTGTAATGATTACTAAGATCTATTGGCGTCGGATGAATGATTAATGAGATGATGGGATGATGACATGAAGGTATTATGGGTAGTGGGAAGGATAGTGGGAAGGAAGCGGTCGTGGCCTATATTGTGGGAACCATCCCGGCATTAGCCTAGACTACAGAGGGAAACCACGAAAAACGCCTGTAAAGATGGACGGTGGCGGGGATCGAACCGGGTCCGATATGTCCCTTCACCTCCCGGATCACACGAAGCAAGTGAGCTAACCACTCAGCTACATGTGCCGGTAGAGAACCTCTTTAGTAAGTTTCTCTTTAGAACTTTTCTCACCTTGGTAAGTTTTATTCTTTGATCCTATCCGTATGCTCCAAGATGTTGGATAGTTTCTTTAGTAAGTTTTTTACTTTAGTAAGTTTTTTAGTCTGGTCCCCTGAAAAACATACTACCTGAAGAGGTTTCACTGTTTATTACTGAGACTATTGCAATATTTGAATTCAAGTGTAAAATGAATGGTTAAAAATGAATTATTGGTATAAGTTGTATGGAATAAAATTGATGAGTATAATTTTTGTTTTCATTGCATACTATTTTTCTTTTTTCCCCTTTTTAATTTTTGTATGATTTCGTTATCATCATTTAATTATTTCTTTTTTCTACATTTTCTTATTCAAACCTAGTCAAATCATATTTATTTTGTTATTCTCTAAAATGTTGTTATTGATAATTTGTTTTATATTTTAATTAATTGATTTTTATTCTGTGTTTTTGCTATGACTATCAATAACGTAACGGGATAAGCAACATGGCGCCTCCATTTCGCACCATGCGTATATCAAAGGGATGCCGCCTAGTAAATGTGATGATGATTTGCTGGTATTGTTGTATGTTGATCTATACAAGTAATAGATGTAATGCAATCTGTGAATCCAGCTCTTTCCAACTGCATTAAACAATATTGGGATAAATTTCATTTGGATTAGCCAATCTAAATTTAAAATACGTCTGTAAAAGCATTTAGTCCCCTAGTCAAGAGCCCTACCGCTATATTTACCATTTGATAACTGGATAATTACTCATCATCTACGAGAAAGATTAAAATCAATGTAATTGTACAACTATGTACTATACATTGAAATACGAGCCTAATACGTACGATTTGATTTGAAATTGCGAATCTCAGAAATGTACACGAAAGCGTGCTGATTCCACCATGGTGAAAACGGCCTAATGTTAAAAGGATAGGACTTATGCCGTGTTGCTTATCCCGTTACGTTATTGATAGTCATAGGTTTTTGCAATCTTTTAATGTAAGACAGAGTCTGAATAAAGATACATATATATATAATACTCATATCATTTCAAAATCATGACAATATTTATACTACCCTTATATTTTATAATTCTGAATTGAACTCTTACATTCCCGCAAGTCTTAATTTGAGTTTCTATAACCACAATTAAATTAAATTTTTATTGAAGTTCATTTGACCATCAGGCCTTCTCTGAAATTCAGACTAATTAACTTTGATTCAAACTTCTAGCTATAAAGCACTATTTACACGGTCCAAGTTGTCATCCAACCTCTGTGATTCAAGAGTTGGTCCTATTACTTTGACAGCAACTTGGGTGGAACATTGGGTGCCTGTTTACACGGTCCAAGTTGTCATCCAACTTCTGTGATTCAAGAGTTGGTCCTATTACTTTGACAGCAACTTGGAAACATTGAGTGCCTGTTTACTCGGTCCAAGTTGTCATTCAACTTCTGTGATTCAAAAGTTGGTCCTATTACTTCGACAGCAACTTGGGTGGAACATTGAGTGCCTGTTTACATGGTCCAAGTTGCCATCCAACTTCTGTGATTCAAGAGTTGGTCCTATTACTTTGACAGCAACTTGGGTGGAACATTGAGTGCCTGTTTACACGGTCCAAGTTGTCATCCAACTTCTGTGATTCAAGAGTTGGTCCTATTACTTTGACAGCAACTTGGGTGGAACATTGAGTGCCTGTTTACACGGTCCAAGTTGCCATCCAACTTCTGTGATTCAAGAGTTGGTCCTATTACTTTGACAGCAACTTGGGTGGAACATTGAGTGCCTGTTTACACGGTCCAAGTTGCCATCCAACTTCTGTGATTCAAGAGTTGGTCCTATTACTTTGACAGCAACTTGGGTGCAACATTGAGTGCCTGTTTACACGGTCCAAGTTGTCATCCAACTTCTGTGATTCAAGAGTTGGTCCTATTACTTTGACAGCAACTTGGGTGGAACATTGAGTGCCTGTTTACACGGTCCAAGTTGCCATCCAACTTCTGTGATTCAAGAGTTGGTCCTATTACTTTGACAGCAACTTGGGTGGAACATTGAGTGCCTGTTTACACGGTCCAAGTTGCCATCCAACTTCTGTGATTCAAGAGTTGGTCCTATTACTTTGACAGCAACTTGGGTGCAACATTGAGTGCCTGTTTACACGGTCCAAGTTGTCATCCAACTTCTGTGATTCAAGAGTTGGTCCTATTACTTTGACAGCAACTTGGGTGGAACATTGAGTGCCTGTTTACACGGTCCAAGTTGCCATCCAACTTCTGTGATTCAAGAGTTGGTCCTATTACTTTGACAGCAACTTGGAAACATTGAGTGCCTGTTTACACGGTCCAAGTTGCCATCCAACTTCTGTGATTCAAGAGTTGGTCCTATTACTTTGACAGCATCTTGGGTGGAACATTGAGTGCCTGTTTACACGGTCCAAGTTGCCATCCAACTTCTGTGATTCAAGAGTTGGTCCTATTACTTTGACAGCAACTTGGAAACATTGAGTGCCTGTTTACACGGTCCAAGTTGCCATCCAACTTCTGTGATTCAAGAGTTGGTCCTATTACTTTGACAGCAACTTGGGTGCAACATTGAGTGCCTGTTTACACGGTCCAAGTTGCCATCCAACTTCTGTGATTCAAGAGTTGGTCCTATTACTTTGACAGCAACTTGGGTGGAACATTGAGTGCCTATGTTTACTCGGTCCAAGTTGTCATTCAACTTCTGTGATTCAAGAGTTGGTCCTATTACTTTGACAGCAACTTGGGTGCAACATTGAGTGCCTATGTTTACTCGGTCCAAGTTGTCATACAACTTCTGTGATTCAAGAGTTGGTCCTATTACTTTGACAGCAACTTGGGTGGAACATTGAGTGCCTATGTTTACTCGGTCCAAGTTGTCATTCAACTTCTGTGATTCAAGAGTTGGTCCTATTACTTTGACAGCAACTTGGGTGCAACATTGAGTGCCTATGTTTACTCGGTCCAAGTTGTCATTCAACTTCTGTGATTCAAGAGTTGGTCCTATTACTTTGACAGCAACTTGGGTGCAACATTGAGTGCCCATGTTTACTCGGTCCAAGTTGTCATTCAACTTCTGTGATTCAAGAGTTGGTCCTATTACTTTGACAGCAACTTGGGTGGAACATTGAGTGCCTGTTTACACGGTCCAAGTTGCCATCCAACTTCTGTGATTCAAGAGTTGGTCCTATTACTTTGACAGCAACTTGGGTGGAACATTGAGTGCCTGTTTACACGGTCCAAGTTGCCATCCAACTTCTGTGATTCAAGAGTTGGTCCTATTACTTTGACAGCAACTTGAGTGGAACATTGAGTGCCTGTGTTTACTCGGTCCAAGTTGTCATTCAACTTCTGTGATTCAAAAGTTGGTCCTATTACTTTGACAGCAACTTGGGTGGAACATTGAGTGCCTGTTTACACGGTCCAAGTTGTCATACAACTTCTGTGATTCAAGAGTTGGTCCTATTACTTTGACAGCAACTTGGGTGGAACATTGAGTGCCTATGTTTACTCGGTCCAAGTTGTCATTCAACTTCTGTGATTCAAGAGTTGGTCCTATTACTTTGACAGCAACTTGGGTGCAACATTGAGTGCCCATGTTTACTCGGTCCAAGTTGTCATTCAACTTCTGTGATTCAAGAGTTGGTCCTATTACTTTGACAGCAACTTGGGTGCAACATTGAGTGCCTATGTTTACTCGGTCCAAGTTGTCATTCAACTTCTGTGATTCAAGAGTTGGTCCTATTACTTTGACAGCAACTTGAGTGGAACATTGAGTGCCTGTTTACACGGTCCAAGTTGTCATACAACTTCTGTGATTCAAGAGTTGGTCCTATTACTTTGACAGCAACTTGGAAACATTGAGTGCCTGTTTACACGGTCCAATAGATTGAAGGTCATTCACGGCACACTGGTCATGATAGTGAACATGCCGATATAGTATGTAGATGGCTTAGTAACAGCTGACTGGCAAACAAATATGGCGGCGCAAGTTGACATGGGAATCAAAGTGCGCGTGCGCGCTAGACTTGTGACGTCATAGCCTCTGATTGGTTCGTTTCATCACAGGTTGGACGGGAAATGGGAATTTTCTAAACAAAATAACTTGGATGAAAAAATGTGACCAAGGGTTGGATGAAAGCTTTTTGCTCCAAGTTTCCCATTCAGACGGTCCAAGAAATAGAATCCAACCCTTGAATCACTGAAGTTGGATGAAAACTCGGACCATGTGAATAGGGCTCAACATAATCCTATTTATGTTATTTTTGTAACGCAAGTTCAGGCTATGACCATCAATAACGTAACGGGATAAGCAACATGGCGTAAGTCCTATCCTTTTAACATTAGGCCGTTTTCACCATGATGGAATCAGCGCGCTTTCGTGTACATTTGTGAGATTCGCAATTTCGAATCAAATCGTACGTATTAGGCTCGTATTTCAATGTATAGTACATAGTTGTATACTTGCATTGTTTCTGATCTTTCTCGTAGATGATGAGTAATTATCCAGTTATCAAATGGTGAATATAGCAGTAGGGCTCTTGACTAGGGGACTAAATGCTTTTACAGACGTATTTTAAATTTAGATTGGTCAATTCAAATGAAATTTATCCCAATATTGTTTAATGCAGTTGGAAAAAGCTGGATTCACAGATTGCATTACATCTATTACTTATATATAGATCAACATACAATAATACCAGCAAATCATCATAACATTTGTGAGGCGGCATCCCTTTGATATACGCATGGTGCGAAAGGAAAGCGCCATGTTGCTTATCCCGTTACGTTATTGATAGTCATAGATTCAGGTGATTCATCTCCGTGTTAGCAATGACTCACTACAACCTATTCACAAGTAATAATAATCAACATTAAATGTTCCGACCACAACCAAGATTATAGCATTGTAAATCAGCAGATTGAAAATGACACATTGAATGTAATGAGTCATTTTTCAAAGAAATCTGAGACTCTATAGGGCAGCAAAGTAGGCTGTGGCGCGGAAGGATAGGGTTCTAATGTAGGTTCATTCTTACGGGTAATAGCACGTACATGATTTTAAAACTGTCATAACTTCTAAACTATTAATACTACGGCTAAACCAGTCAGCCTACAATGTTCAGTAAACTGTTATCTCTACGATGATACACATACATTGTATCAAACGCCTGGTTAATTTAAACAATTGCATGATAAAAAACATGCTGTAATTGCGATGTCGCCAAGCGAATGAAATAGAGAGATAGTTGCATCGGAATTCTCACAGTGACCGTGTTCTCAAGAAACTTGCTAGCTGTTTGCTAGGTATCGCTTGGCATCATCGCAAAACAGATGTTGCAACATTAAGCTTAGACCGTCATGCAGGTGCACTCCTACGCGCACGGCTATCGTTAATTTTCAACGTTGCAATTACAGCATGTCTTTTATCATCTAATTGTTTAAATTAACCAGAAATTTGATACAATGTATGTATCTCATCGTAGAGATAACAGTTTACTGAACATTGTAGGCTAACTGGTTTAGCGGTAGTATTAATAGTTTAGAAGTTATGACAGTTTTAAAATCATGTGCGTGCTATTACCCATAAGAATGAACCTACATTAGAACCCTATCCTTCCGCGCCACAGCCTACTTTGCTGCCCTATTATTAAAGCTTTCCCCTGCTTTTCAAGTAACAGCTTCTTAAAGGGCAACTTATTTACTGGAGCAGATGCACATCCAATCATTTGATCTTAGCTGGTAAACTGTTCCACGTTCGGGGCCAAGAACTGAAAATGACGTGGAATTGTTAGAGTTATGATCAATGTGAACTAGGTTATTTCATTGTCGTGTATTATGAGAATGTTAATCTTCAGTGGAAGCTAATCAATTGTATAAGTAGTCTGTGATCTTCGAGGTCAACGATGCATGAATCAATGTTTCTATTGCAATTTGTTCCCATTCGCCTATATAGGCCTATTATTATAAGATACTAGTCAAACGCGAAATATGCGTTGTAAGATGAGCGAGATATCTGAATAAGGTATAATAACAGTCCTACATTTGCTACTTTATCGACTATGGTATTCTACACACCTTGATATCTGAGTAAGCTATAAAAGTTGTTAAAGTAGTTCTACTCTTGCCACTTCATTGACTCTGGTATTCTACACACCTTGACGCATATAAAAAATACTTCATTGTTGGTCAACTCTTGAATCTAGAAAGCAGTAAATCTCGACAACTTAATTCTGTTACAATTTTTATGATATATTTCATGAATATTATCAGTCATTTTATTTTTTTTCTTCAAAACGACTGATCAGAATTGCTCACAAAATCGTATTAATGTGTAAAATCTATGTATACACATTCAGAGAAAATTTCATCTCCTTTGGAGAGATTTTATTTTTCAACATTTTCCGCCCAGCCAAATCTTATGGGGTTTTTAGAAACTTTGAGATGATTTTTCTCAAAATCGGTCTGACCAATTCATCCCAAAAACTATACAGTTCTAAGTTGGATGAGTTTGCGCGTACAAAAAAAGTTTCATGTTGATCAGTCAACCCTTGCGACCTGTGAAATGCTTGCTAACAAAAACAAAAAAAAACACACACAGACAAAGCCCTATAAGAGTGGGATGGAGACTTCGCTACGCTCATCAAAAAAGATAAATATAAGAGAAAATATAAGATGTATTGATAAAATTGAAGTGTTCAAACATAAACTCAAAACTCTTCTTGAAAATGAAGCATATTATTCGGTAGAAGAATATTTAAATGACAATATCTGATTTCAAAATCTTAAATATTTTTTATGCTACATTTGTTCAAAATTAGCAATTGTGTCATATCTATTTCGAACTTCAATTACGGATAATATAGTCAGGGAAAATTATGTTGTATCTATTTAATTGTGAATATTTATAATTGTGAACTGTAATGTAAATTTAATTGCAAATATTTGTGAAATATGTTTTTCCATACACCCTTATTAGGATTTATCCTGAAGGGTATCACAACTGTCAAGTTATTGGAAATAAAAAATTATTATTATTATTCTACAAGTTCAATAGTCCTACTATTGAATAATAACAATTCTCAACGTGAAGTGGTTTCATACAAAAGATCTCATCAAGATATTCCAGAAAACACCAATATCAGGGCCTGGATTCACAAAGAGTCCTATCTTAAGGATGCTCAAGTTGGGACCAATATTGGTCCTAACTCAGTAAAATGGTCCCAACTTGAAGGAATTGACTATGATAGACATACATTTTTTTTTATAGATATAGCAAAATCCAGTACTCAAAATTTGAACTACACAGAAAATAAATTCTTTGAATTTCTGGAAAAATCCAATAAAAGTCCTAGAAACTCCATTTATTTATTACCAACGACTGAAAATGAAGTACAAGAAATAGTAAAAAACATGAAAAACAAACATTCCAGCGGGTGTGACGAAATACCAATGTCACTCATTAAAAAATCGATACCAATAATAGTAAAACCACTGACATTGATGATTAATCAAGCGCTGCAAACTGGGATCTTTCCAGACTTGATGAAGAAATCTAAGATCATTCCATTACATAAAAAGGGTAACACGAAATTAGCAGACAACTATAGACCTATATCACTTTTATCATCCTTCTCAAAAATTCTTGAGAAAATAATCTCAATTAGAATAACTAGCTTCCTTGAAAAACATGAAATCTTCGCTATGAATCAAAATGGTTTCAGGAAAAGCAAATCCACAAGCACCTCAATTAAAAGATTTTTAGACAAAATAATAGAAGCAATAGACCAAAAATAAAATGTGTTAGGGATATTTTGTGATCTATCAAAAGCATTCGACTGCGTGGATCACAATATTCTTCTATCAAAACTAAATTTCTATGGCATAAGGGGGACCGCACTAAATTTAATTAGATCATACTTAGAAAATAGAAAACAATGTGTCGAAATCACTATGTATGATACAAATGGAAAACAGAACAAAGTAATATCTGAATTTAAACAAATTTCATGTGGAGTACCCCAAGGGTCGGTCTTAGGACCTTTATTATTCATAATATTTATTAATGATCTTCCCTTTTCAGTCGAGGATACAGAATTATTTGCGGATGACACATCTATAATAGCTCATTCAAAAAATCAACAAACAGCCATAAGTGAAGCTGAAAATAAAATAAACATAGCAGCACAATGGTTTTCAAACAATAAACTCAAACTGAATTCCTCAAAAACTAACTTCATCCAATTTCACACTGTGCAAAAAGCTAGAACTCTCCAAAAAATAGATATAATTCAAAACCACCAAGACAATACGCAGCTGAAGAGATTAGAATATACACAATTTTTAGGTCTAAATATAGATGAAAATTTGAACTGGCATAAACACATAGATGAAATACCGTATCCAAAAAGATTAGCTCGGCATGCTTCGCGCTCAGAAGAATGAGAGCTATCAGCAATGTAAAAATAGCAAAATTCGTATACAATGCTCAACTGGAAAGTCATATAAGATATGGTATTCAATTTTGGGGATGCTCAAATCAAGCTCATAAAATATTTACGATCCAAAAACGAGCTTTAAGAATTATATACCAAGTCCACCCCGAAACACATTGTAAACCTCTATTCAAAAAAGCTGGGATCTTGCCACTTGCATGCATATATATACTAGAATCAGTACTGTACATAAAAAGGAATGAAAGCTCCTTAAAAAAAAAACCAAGATATTCACGAACATTCAACTAGAAACGTATTAGAATTCCATACAAAACAATATACTATCAAGTTATGTCAAGAAAATTCAAACTACATAAATATTAAACTCTTTAATAAAATTCCTAAATCCATTAAAAATATAATAGAAATAACATCATTTCAAAAACACTTAAAAGATTTCTTGACTAAAAAAGCATATTATACAGTAGAAGAATATCTTGACGATTATTCAAAATGATTGAATGATAGGCTACAGGAAGTGAACTGAATTGTATCCTACAAAATTGTAAAAAATGGCTAATCCTACAAATCATTATTATAGCTATTATAAATATTAAATAGCGTGATGTTGGCATTAGTTTGTATTATTATCATTATTAACTATAATTATATACATTTTATTAGCATGTATTTATCAATATTAATATTTCACCAAAACAGTATTAAAATATTCCAATATGTTTATCTAGTATATGCACATCACAAGGTGCATAATATACATGTCAGTATATTATACCAACTTGTTATGATTATTATTATTATTATTTATCTTGTATTATATTATTAACTTATTTTTTAATAAGTTATATATGGTAAAAAACCTTTCCATACACCCTTAATGGTATATATCCTAAAGGGTTTGTGTTCATACCTTGTCATTTGTGCTCACACTGTGTCATATGTAATGTACAATTAATGGAAATAAAACTTGACTACATACACAAAACTTATGTATTAGATCCATTCAATGCCAACAAGCTGAAAAAAAAAAATGCCAACTTCTAGTATTTATTAAGATTTTTTTTCTATTATTCTGCATACCCCATCTAGCATGCGGCGTGACGTCACATAAGCGTTCACCACTCGTGCACTTGTATACTGCTACCCGCGTTATCCCATCTGACGGCTCAACTATTTCTTCTAAACAAGATAGACGAGTGTTTTGGGTATTTTTGGAGACGGTAGAGAGGGGGAGAGTTATTTTAAGATGTAGGTATAAATATGAATTTTCCTTCACTGTTTATAGTATTTCGATTGTTGTGGCACCCACACACGCAACAGTAACGCACTCCTCCCAATATATTACGATAGTACAAGACGTTTATCACCAGTTTTTTTAATAAAAGTAAAGAGTACTTCATCTTAATATTCAATAATCAATCATACACATTCAAACACACATTTAAAAACACACTTCTCACTTGTTTACCCAACCACAAGTGTCAATGAACTAACCGTCCTTCTTTGACTGCTATAGCGGGCAGCCGACAGCCAGCTACGTACACTTACGGGCCTTTGTGACGTAGCGCTTATTTGGCGCGACTCGCAGTAAAAAATTCAAAATAAATACGTATAAGGATTTTTTAAAATCATTTTTTAAGTTACATATGGTATTTTAAAATTAATCTCCATCGATAAAACAATATGTATGTGTACCATGTTCCCGTACTTTAAGACGTCCTAAAGATTATTGATAGACGTTGGATTCATTCCAATCGTACAATTATTTTTTTCCGTTTCTAAATTTGTGTCAACAAATAGTAAATACAGCTAGTAGGTATTAGTATGATTATGAATCAGGTCGTTGACACCTTTACTCATCCTTGACTATTCCACAACCTGGCTCTCACAATTTATAAGCAAGCGCTACTTCTCCAAATAATTCACCACACCCTCAGTCCAAATCTCTTTATAAATTTCAAAATGCAAAATTAGGTTGTAGCAATATTCTAAAAAACACCAATATCAGGATGTGGATGTTAGGACCAATATTGAAAGTTGAAAAGTTGAAAAGTTGAAAGTTCAAGTTTTATTATAAATTAGGACTATTTCACTGAGTTAGGACCTATATTGGTCCTGACTCAATGAAATGCTCCTAACGCTACGTTTACATTACGGTAGTAACTACTCCGGTAGAGTAACCGTCGATTTGGCGGGTAGGTCTACCTGCGTTCACACAGTCAATTTCGGACACGTTTTCTGTGCAGTAAAATGGCGACCGTGAATGACGCGATCCCTGGATTAGTTGGGTTAGGTTTGGCAATTCTGTTTTGCCTCTTCTGTTTTGGTTCTGTTTTGCCGCTAAAAGTCTTCCGCCTTCTTCAATTTCGTGATTCCTATGCACTTGACATAGCTTAGATGGCAGTACAACTACCGAGGTCCGTTTACACACACATATCTACGGTGGTGGGGTTACTAACTCCCGTAGCTCTACCACCGGTAGAGCTACCGGCCGCACTATCTACATACGATCGTTCAAACACAAAAATGTCGTAGGTAGGTCGGTCAAGTAGACTTACTCTAGTAGAAATGTCCGTAATGTAAACGGGGTCCAACTGAAGACATCCTAAAGATAGGACTCGTGAATCCGGGCCCAGAATGTAAAAACCGAGAATTGATCGCGATGCACTGAGGGGACGTCCATAAATTACGTTACAGCTTGGGGGGTGAGGGGGGTAGTCAAGATTTGTTACAGGGGGGGAGGGGGGGGGGGAGGCAACTGTGTGACGTACCATTTTTTTGTTCCATGTATTTGGTGTCATTCTCATAGATTCTTATATTTACCCACCCTAGAAACAACAGATGCATATCAATTAATTATCAACTTTGACTACTCAAAAAGCAAACATAAAGAAATGAATATTTTGATTTTATTCTTTTATTGTACCTTTGCCGCCTGTTGATTTTAAATTTTTTTTAGAGGGGAGGTATGAGAATTCGTGACGTATTCAAAGGGTAGGGGAATGATAGATTTTGTGACCACCTGTGACACGGGAGGGAGGGGGGGGGTTCAAAGTGGCCTTGAAAAGTGTGACATAATTTACGGACGTCCCCTGACAATTCCGCCGTTCTCATTACCTGTCAAGGTCATGGCGAGCGAGAAGATCAGGATGACGGGCTCGACGGTGATGTTCCGATACCACGCCGACGACCTTGAACTGCTCGTCGACAGATCCATCAGGTTGTTCATCGAGCTGTCGTCCAACGGCGCCACGTCTCGCGAGCTCGCGTTTACCGAGTCTACGAGCGAGTTGTAAAGTTCATCCACCTCGTCCAGGAACTGGCCCTTAAAGTCCGTCTCGGGGGAATTCGAGATGACGTGATTCGACGAGTCCATCACGAGGGAATTGTCGGGATCGTTCGACGGTTTGATGACGCCGTTCGATTCTGTTATCTGATTGGTTGGTGAGTCATCGTCGTCGAAGAATGTACCGTGGCGTTTCTGAGAACGCGTCGAGTTGGGGTCTTCGACCATTTCTAGCAGAACAGTCTGTGAAGAGAATTAAGAATTACATTGAGTAACACTTCTGAAAGTTACTTTCATACTTGAGCTGAAAATCTGCGCTCAGATTTTTCAAAGTTCAAATATAGTTCAAAGTGATAAAAGATAAAATCTAAAAGATAAAAAATAAAATATAGATAAAAAAAATATAAAAGATAGTTCAAAGTGGAAGATATCAACATTCATGTGTTTTGTTTACTCTTAATACCAATGCTGATAATGTCCGGATATATATCACAGAAACGGTTTTTACTTATAATGTGTTCCAAACTTTCGGAAACTGCTGCGGCGGAAAGTTATGGTCACCAACAGCGCAGCCCTGGTGTTGAAGTTCATTGGTTTTAAATAATTGAAATGGGGTGGTAAGATCGCCCTTGTGGTGCCCCGTTCAAACGATCCTACTTTTCATCCTTAGCCTTAATTGGGGAACAATGATGTTGTATCAAGTTTTGATGTTATTAAAAAAAAAAAAAAAAAAGATATCGTTGAAACAAAAGCGGTGAAAGGCCTATGATTACAGTGAAAGGTGCCACTCTGTTTTAGGGTTATGATTGGCAGTGTTGAGGAAGTTCACTCAGAAAAGGAACTTTTAAAAAGTTCAGTTCATGTCAAATAAATCGATCTTTCAAAAAGTTCAAAGTTCGTTTCCGTGGCTTTGCTGTAAAAGTTCAAGTTCAAATTCGAAAAAAAATAAGTTCGTTTAAAAATTCACCTTGAAAATTATATGAAAAAAAGGGTTCGAAAAGAATATATGGCTCGCCTGGTGACAAGTGATCACATGATGAAATCCTGAACAGGGAATATTATACATTCGAGATAGACCGTAATGTAGTCGATCTCATTCGGAATTTGGACGGGGAAGTATACGGATAGTGCGATCGTGTCGAATAGGATTACGAGTGATCTAAAATTATGAACTTTCAAATGAACGTTTTATTCCGTTAAAGATCACCAAAAGATCGAACGTGAAGAAAGTTCAAGGTCGTTGACTGTGAATGTAACGCGTTTGTTGAAAAGTTCAGAAAATACGAACGCGTTCATTTCAAAAGTTCATTACCCAACACTGATGATTGGTGATGTTTACGGGTAGGTACTGTAAGGTTTCAACTGTTACATAGAACTGATGTTGTCCATTCCGTATAAACATTGTGTATGAGACAAGATTCAAAGTGACACTAAAACTGGGACATTTATCTATAGTTCAGAGGAATTCTTCGTACAATGTTTTTTTGTTGTTTTTTCATCCTGTAAAATGGTACTGAAAGTCCGACTGCCTTGTTGTTATACAGTTAGCCTTGAATGCTTTACTTATTTTTCTATCTCTTTTAATTTTACGACAACTGTAGGCCTAATCTTTTTATTAATTCTTTTTAGTACCAGCACTGCGATTCCCGTTCTTGATCCTTAACTTAACAATCTTTAACTTTTAACAATTCATATGGTTAGAGTTAAAGACTAGATCCCTAAAGATCGAGTCCCGTTCTCCAATCTTTAACGTTATAGATTGTTAACATTGCTTGTTGAAATGATGACGTATTTTCCAGTCGACGTCATCGATGGCAGATAATTAGCCAATAGAAAAAAATTATGCATCATTCGAATCTAGAGAGCGTATACAGGATTATTAGAACCTCTCGATCTAGAAGGCACTGGAGCTCTTGTCAATTTCAACTTCTCTCATTTCATTGTTGCGACTTTGATTTTCTTCAAAATATTCTGAATGGGAATCATTCAAGGGTATTTATTCATTCAGTTTCGAAAAGTGTAAACTAGCCCAAACATAATCCAAAGAGGGTGAATGACTATCGTCACAATCAACTGACAGAAGGAAGGAGAAACGATTTCGTCCCCATCCCACTTTTGGCATAAAAAAAAGGTGAAAAACTAAATGATTCTGTAAGTGATGACTATACTTTTCACTCTTCAATTTACGCACAACAATTCAAAATCATACACCAAGCTGAAAAATGTTCATGTTATTTAATATTAATTGATAATATTTTCGAATTATTAGATGAACGCCATTTTATGCATTCTTTAAAAACTTAACGATAGGGATCTTATAGATCTATAAGGAAATGTCAATTAACGATCACCCTAAAGACCGTCATCTTTAAAAGTGGAAATGGAATCACACTTTAGATATTACCAATCTTCAGTGACGTACAGATCTTTAAATCAGTAGTTACAGATTGTTAAGTCAAGGATTGGAGAACGGGAATCACACTGCAGTACCATCTTCTATTTGTTTTTGTTTTTGATTTGTTTTTGTTCACATGTTTTTGTTTGTGAACAGTGATCTAGGTCTACAACAACACAACCCAACAATCACCATTGAGTTTGAAGTTAAAAGAGTTCACCTCCAATGTTAAAGTTCTATAAGAGCAACCGTGATCGTCCGGCTTGAGCTTCACCCCAAAAGCATGGTGTTTTGTCCAGGTGGTGCTAGTGTCGGCGTTACTAGTCAACCGGCGACACTTTTTTTTTTTTTTTAATAACATCGAAACTTGATACAAAATCATTGTTCCCCAATTAAGGCTAAGGATGAAAAGTAGGATCGTTTGGACGGGGCACCACAAGGGCGATCTTACCACCCCATTTTAAATATTTTAAACTATCGAACTTCAACACCAGGGCTGCGCTGTCGGTGACCATAACTTTTCGCCGCTGATAAAAGTCTTCCAGTTTCCGAAAGTCCGGAACACATTATAAGTGAAAACCGTTTCTGTGATATAGACACTATCACGGCGACACTAGCACCACCTGGACAAAACACCTTGTTTTTTTGGGTGAAGCTCGAACTGTCAGAATTATAGAGCCTCCCATAAGAATGTACAGTCTTCCTAACGTAGTTATTATAAAGTCAATGCTATTACTATGGAACCTGAAAATATTCACCCATCATCATCCTGAACAGATAGCCACAGCAAACTATGATGTATTTATTGTTTTTATTTTTATTTAGGCTAGGCCTATATTGGATTACGCGATGCACTGTACTCAGTGTTGGGTAATGAACTTTTAAAATGAACGCGTTTGTAGTTTCTGAACTTTTCAATGAACGCGTTACATTTACAGTCGAGGATCTTGAACTTTCTTCACGTTCAATTTTTCGGTGATCTTTAACGGAATAAAACGTTCATTTGAAAGTTCGTAATTTTAGATCACTCGTAATTATATTCGACACGATCGCACTATCCGTACTTCTCTGTCCAAATTCCGAATGAGATCGACTACATTATGGTCTGTCCCGAATGCATAATATTCCCTGTTCGGGATTTCACCATGTGATCACTTGTCACCAGGCGAGCCATATATTATTTTTAAACCCTTTTTTCCACATAATTTTCAAGGTGAATTTTTGAACAAACTCATGTTTTTTCTAATTTCAACTTGAAATTTTACAGCAAAGCCATGAAAACGAACTTTGAACTTTTTGAAAGGTCGATTTATTTGACATGAACTGAACTTTTTAAAAGTTCCTTTTATAAGTGAACTTCCCCAACACTGATTGTACTGATGATGAGGATCTATTGGCATTAGTGAATGATGAATGAAAAGACAGGTTGATGAGATAAAAAGTTATTTTATTACGGTAGGTGTTTTTGGAAAATGGGGAGGAGTCAATCATGGCCTGTTGTAACGATACATCCCAGTAACAATCTCATAACGAGAGCTAGGGAAACCACGAAAAACCCCTGTCAGGATGGTCGACCACTGCGGGAATCAAACCTCGGTCTCCTAAATGACGGTTCACTGTGCTAGCCACTTGACCACTCGTCTTCAGTATTATAAATTTACCGTAATTGAAAGTACAGTACCTAGTTCACTGCAGTACAACACTGGATTGTTGAGAAAATTGCTACAATCCCAGTTCGGCAGAAAAACCAAATTAGCACTGTTTCAGCAACAGGTAACACAGGTCTATAAGGTTAGTCGAGCCCAATAGGAATTATAAGAAGCCTAGTCCTGTACAGAAGTTTAAGATTATCGTTTGCTTAACGACTCCTCCAACAGGTAGGTTATACGGGGGTGCGAATGAGCAGGTGATTATGAAACAAAAACCCATGCCTTATGCGGGACTCAAATCCACGCTCAACGGTGACTTCAGTTTCTGTAGCGGTACCTCAGCTGAACGAACTACCAAGAATCTACAGAAGTTCACAGTGATTATTCAAAACAACATTGAATTCTTAACAATTAACACCTACCACTGACAAAGTCGTTTATGCCCTTATTCTGATAAAACAGAACCTGACAGTATAATACAGAAGTGAGGTTATAGTTAACAATATACCACTATAAATACATCCACTGGTAATGTTGTGACTCAGATAACACACCTTCAAGTTCCCGTGATTCTTATTGCCTCATTAGAATATTTGCTCGATCACTTCATAGTTACATTTAGAATCAAACAAAGAATCAAAGAACCAGTTTTCAAGTTACTGTCACTGCAATTTTTCAAGGCCTCTCGTTAATCACTCATTAGCTCACGCAACCAACTTTTATGAAATATAATAACATTTTTGTTCATATGATCCAGTCATACCATGACAATTAACAGGCTCATTGATAAAGCCCACGCTCTGATTTATAATGATGATAAGAAACATTAGCTAATGGTCGTAAATCGAAAGTAATTATTCAGGTCTAGACCATGCAAATGACGCTGTTGCTAGGCCCAGTCACTGGGTTTATAAGAGCCAGGAAGTTGTCAATGTGACAGTTGACTGTCAAAGTGACAGCTACAATCTAGGGCTAGGCTGTCTATGGAAAGATAGTACATACATGCACGAAGTAAGTTTATGTATGTTACCATCTTTGACCTATAGACAGTTCTTGAGTTGTCAGATTCGCAGATTTTCATGAGTAATAAATATAGGATTTTTTTTTTCGTGTAATATCAGCTGAGATTGTATGCATGAGAGCTCACGGTGTGATAACATGTGACCTTGGGGTGTAGCAAACAATAACAAAGGAAATCAGCGCACGAGATTGGGCTGTTATGTGATATATTTCAAGGTTATGTGTATGATAGTTTCTTCATATTCAGTAAAAATTTTCAGAGGTTTTGAAGATTTTTTTTCTCAAGTATTTCCTCTCCAGGTTCTTTTCATGGGGATCTCCCAAACTCTCCGATTTTGACTAGAAAAAACGTCCATGCAATATTGCTGAAAAACAATCCCAACCTATTCTTAAGTGACGCCAATATGCATAGAAAACATCAGACGATCTATACTCATCTATTATAAAAATGACCACTTTTGGTGAAGCAAAATGCAGGGATGGTTAAAAAAACTTGTTCAATTAGAGGAATGTAGCGAAGATTTCCATTCCAAATACCGGAAAAAATTAGGCTTTGTTTTTTTTTTGTAATTTTGTATGCAGCATACAGGTCAGGAAAACAAAGCATTCAAGTTGAAACTTTTTTCACATATTGGTGTTACACCAGAATGGGTTGGGATTGTTTTCCAGAAAAATGTATAGGTTTTTTCCGTAAAAAAATCGGAAAGTTTGTTAAATCCCCATAAGAATAAACCAAAGGAGAAATACTTTGAAAGATCTGAAAGTTTTACTGAATATAATGGAACCATCATGAATATTTTCAGAGATTTTCACAACAATCGGATGAGAAATAATGAAGAAAGCACATTAGTAATGTAACTTTTTTCAAATCAATAAAAGCTAACCAATTATCAAATCTAAGCAACAAGACATGAAAACAATAATTTATGTAGAATGATGATTGAACTGAGTGATGAATAAAATACATTTCCATACTTCTAAGCCAATCTTACAACGCATATCCTTCATTTTCCTTGTTCAGATCCAATCTGTATTCTGTAAACTCTCTCTTCTGTTCTCTTTTTGAAATTTGTAAAATTAAATATTTTCATCAATTCTCTTGGTGGCGCTAAAGGGCGCTTAAGTGGAGTTTTATTTTTGTGGTGAGTTATGAATAAGATGGCAGGTTTGGATTTACGCCCAAGCTGGCAAGGCTGAAGCCTAGGGGCGCAAGAGCCCATGGGGCTCTTCAGAGCTTCCATTTTTTCTAATAAAATAAAATGATATAAAAAAATACAACGGGAAGTTATATCATGTGGTTAAAAATGAAACCAAAAGTATCACGAACTTATTTCCATTATTATTCCCATTCATATTCTCATCAACATCATACAACAACATTGGCCAATATCTACAACTTACAGAATATAATTGAAAAATGATATTACAAAAAATTCCCTGTGGGGCCATTGAATTAACTGAAATATTGCTGCAAGATGCCAAAGTACCATCAAAATTCAACACACTTTGACTCGTGTAAAATATATTTCATTTGGTAACTATCGAATTTGGAAAGCCATGAATCATAGTTCTGTTATTATTTCTATTTGATGAACAAAAAGCATTTATAATATCATTTTCTTCGAAACGACCGATTCGTTTTGCATACAAATTCGTGATAATGTGTATTGATTATGTGTTTCCACTCAGTGAAAATGCAATTATTTTTGTAAAGATTTTATTTTTCAAATTTTCCCATCCAGCCTAATCTTATGGATTCTTCTCAAAAATGATCCAGCCCATTTGAGCTAAAAACAACACAGTTCCAAGTGGGATAAGTTTACGTATGGAGAAAAAGTTTCATGTCGATCAGTCAAACTGTGCAACATGTGCAGTACCTAACACTAACACTAGTTAAGTACCGAACTGTGTTCGTTTTTGTAACGAAAAAAAAAAGACAAAGCTCCATAAGAGTGAGTCTTTGCTATGGCTAGTCTAATTATAATAATATATTTTATTATCGGAGACTGTACAGTACATGGCAGTATGATAAAAGTCAATTACAAACCCTGCACTCGATTATTATAATATTATCAAACTGTTCTTTTTACCATCTATGATACTTTTTATGATATTTTACTCCATATAATTTGTATGTCTCACATACTGTAAATATACTTTGCAATTTGTGTACACCCACAGACAAGCCTGTTTCAGGCTTTACGGTTATTTCATGAGCGTAAAACACTATATAACATTGTACAAAACTATTCAAATGGATGAAAAAAAAAAAAATTGAGAATTACACACCGAGACACGTGTCCAAGTGGTAACACACTGAACCGTCATTCGGGAGACCGGGGTTTGATTTCCGCCATGGTCGACCATCCTGACAGGGGTTTTTCGTGGTTTCCCTCTGTCGTTCAGCTAGGTTGATACTGAGATGGTTCCTTATCAACAGGCCACGACCGACTCCCCATCCAAACCACCTAATAAAATAACCTTTCATCCCATCATCTCATTCATCATCCCCCACGCCAATAGATCGTAGCCATCAATATAGTGCGTCGATAAAAACCCAATTTATAATTATAATTAAGAATTACAGTTAAAAGGTTGAACAATTAAAATGACATATAGTTAGGCCTTGGACATGGATTGGACAAAATAGCAGCTGCCATAACAAAGAAAGCCTGCTATCATGATAGTTTTACACATTTTATTGAATCATCATTAATATATATGTACATACTTCAGTTTGTAATGCTATCTTCAGAAACAATATAATAATCATGATAACAATGAGAATATTAGGCTACAATAGCATTGTTCTTCCACGGCGTAGTGATACCAACAGACTATATCACAATTAAGACGGTGCTCCAACTCACGTCTTCAAAGTAAAATCTTTCTGGGGTCATAATTCAAGCCCAGGGTACCAATTGCCTGAAGCACAACTATCGCTTTCATACCGAAATATATATATATATATATATATATATATATATATATATATATATATATATATATATATATATATATATATATATATATATATATATATATATATATATATATATATATATATATATATATATATATATATATATATATATATATATATATATATATATATATATATATATATATATATATATATATATATATATATATATATATATATATATATATATATATATATATATATATATATATATATATATATATATATATATATATATATATATATATATATATATATATATATATATATATATATATATATATATATATATATATATATATATATATATATATATATATATATATATATATATATATATATATATATATATATATATATATATATATATATATATATATATATATATATATATATATATATATATATATATATATATATATATATATATATATATATATATATATATATATATATATATATATATATATATATATATATATATATATATATATATATATATATATATATATATATATATATATATATATATATATATATATATATATATATATATATATATATATATATATATATATATATATATATATATATATATATATATATATATATATATATATATATATATATATATATATATATATATATATATATATATATATATATATATATATATATATATATATATATATATATATATATATATATATATATATCTGTATATATATATATATATATATATATTATTTCTCAAGTTTTCGCGGACATATGTGATATTATTATGTTGATTACCTTCAGGATTCTTCCGCTTCATGTTGACAGATTGCAGTGTAGGCCGAACCCTCCACTTTGTCACAACTTCCCGACGTTTCGAATAGGTTACACTATCCATGTTCACGGTCTAAAACAACTGTCACAAACTAAATCGTACAGCTAACTGTACGATTAGTTGTGTTAGCTGTACGATTTAGTTTGTGACAGTTGTTTTAGACCGTGAACATGGATAGTGTAACCTATTCGAAACGTCGGGAAGTTGTGACAAAGTGGAGGGTTCGGCCTACACTGCAATCTGTCAACATGAAGCGGAAGAATCCTGAAGGTAATCAACATAATAATATCACATATATATATATATATATATATATATATATATATATATATATATATATATATATATATATATATATATTTTTTTTTTTTTTCAATAACATCGAAACTTGATACAAAATCATTGTTCCCCAATTAAGGCTATGGATGAGAGAAAAGAAAAAATATATGAAACAACAATGCTATGCACGACTCAGTAGAATTATTATGTCAGTAGTTGCATTTGTTCTACACAAAAATGATAAATTTGGTAAGTTCAACAATGTCACTGGTACCGTAGCCACTCTTATCTACATCTGGTTCACCAGGGAAACTGCTGAATCGTGACAGGCAATTAGGACCTTTGGCTCTCAACTGACCGCAAGAAATCACAAATACCGTCCATGTTATTAGTATGGGAGTCGATAGTTAATGAGAGTCAAGAGGGCGCAGGCGCTCTACACGGGCTCGTTTCCTTGCTTCAGACTCGAGTTTAGCATGCATGGTGAGCTAGGCGCAACCTGTAGACTAGCCCGCCCAACTCAGATTCACATAAACGCCGTTAATTCTCTAGCTCACACTTTTGATATATGTCACATTTTGTATTTTTTTTCGGTATTCAAAAATATCGATCTAGGTTTTTGCATTCACGAAATGTTTTCATTTTCCATTTGAAGAATTTGAAAAATCCAAAAATATCGGTTCGAAATTCTGTAAATGCGGTAACCTCTGTTTTTCAATTATCAACAGAATGCAAAAACAATCATACTGATATCCAAGACATAACGGCCGTGAGAGTTTGCGGCGTGAAATACGAGCGCCTGTGGCCTCTTAATACTTGCTTACAGACAAGTCTCATTAGAGGCTTTGTGGGATATTTAGTAGCAGAGTTTCTTGTTTATAATTTGTACTCAAAATATGTGAATACAAAAAAAAAAGATACACCTTCTTTATATGACGATCAAATATGTTGGTATGACCAGATCGCGATTCTTCTATAGAGATATCAAGTGGACATTTTTATTTACTAAATTACCAACAATAAGATTACATAACATCGAGATAAACTATTGGAATTCACTTGATATGGTGAACAATACATCGGTACGCTGATCCGCAGAAGAAGAAGGTCGTTGACCTACCAAGCGAACGCAACATCGCGAGATAACTGTGAGAAATATACTTCAATATACACGTTGAGATACGTTCATAGAGCCACGGCAGCACGAATTTGTCGTGCCGGCAAAATGAACGAGCCAATCACAGACTTGCCGTTCACTGTGGCCTTGAAAGTTGGTTGACGTTGAACTTTTTATTGGCTGACAGACTTGCCGTGATGACGTAGACGATCTCACGACCACGTTTATACTTAAACTGTTGGTTCTGCATACAAACTGTAGCTACAGTCAAGCTCGATCACTATCAACGTTGCCATGGTTATCGCATTGATTTGATTTATAATTGCCTTGTTTAATCGATCATTTGCCATGGTAGTAAGAACGGTACAGATGATTTGACGTTCTACGGCACCTGACAAGATGGCAGGCCGGTAAAAATGCCATGGCACTATGAGCGTACCTTTAGAATACACTCTATAAGAGGGATTCCCAACTAGACATCTCAGCGGGCCATATTCATGGGAAAAGTTGCGATGTGTCGCACCGCGTAATTATTGTCCAATGATTTTCATTAATTTCCTACTTTTTCCAATATGGTACGCCGGTATACAAAGAATATATTTGGATGAGCGAAGCGAAGACTCAATTACATTATACCGAAAAAAAAGTGCCTGTTTTTTTTTTTTTTTTTTTTTTGTTCGCGCTCCACAGGTCAGACGAAAATTCAAAATCAGTTGAAACTTGGCACACACATGAACCCCTATCTGACTTGATGCTGTATAGTTTTGAGGCACGATCGGTTGAACAACTTCTGAGAAAACTCATTCCAAAGTTTTCAAAAATCCCATTAGAATAAGCCAGAGGAAAACATTCGTGAAAAATATTTCATCTGAGAGGATTCAAATTTTCAGAGAACTTCAATCTGATAATGATACACATTATTCCGAACTTTTACTCAAATCGGATCAGCCGTTTCGATGTAAAAAAATATATAATGTTATTTGTGTCAATTATTCAAAGCTATTAAGATACCTATTAAATCAAAGCAACAAGTGTCACCACTTGACTGTAAACGATTAAAACAAAGCCTTCTTTATTATCATATAAATTATTATTGGAAAATAAGATGGCAGTGATGTAATGGTTTGGATCTCAAGGTGTATATATATATAATAACCAATCCAAAGATAAGTTGATATGTTCCAGCTCATCCATCAACGCGCAACACGTAACGCGTTTGCCTAGTTTCAATACACACATATTCAAGCTTTTCACAACTGAATATTTAAAAAAAAAATCTTAATTCAATGACTCAAATTGCACTTCTTATCTTCAAGTCTTCATTTAGGTCTATATTACTGATATGGCACAAGTGTGGAAGCTCACAAGGTTGCCACATGGTCTGTTGTCACAAACCCAACGGTAGGACTAGATACAAATATTTTGTCAGGAATTATCAATTATAATGGCAGTTCAAACGTCGCCCCTACCGTTTGACTTGTGACAGCAGTTCAACCCTTGCCAAATATATTCTCAATTTGACTACACAGAATGTTATACTGAATTGCAATGATTTACATCGGTTCTTAAGATCATACTGCGAGCCGTTTTAAAAGGTCCTGCAGGCTGCCAGTTGGGAGGCCCTGAAATAGACCAACATACATCGGGGCGGCCAAAAATAAAAACCAACCCCGTTTTTTCAGTACGAAATGAAATTGCTACGCTTGTTCAATAATTGTCGAACCTTTGGCGTTTACAATCTTGAATCTCGTCCTGAAAGATCATCGACCTTCAGTCGTACAAAATTACAACGTTGATATTTGTGTTTGTCACGTTGGTAGACGGCATTCTTCTTTTGTGGATACGAGTGTACGAGGGTTTGATAAAATAAAAATAATAGTAACATGGCTTGAAAAAAGACAGTGAAACCTCTTTGCATCGTCCTCTCGCTTCTATCATCCATTCTTTCTCAACCCACGTCCTCAAGCTGGCCTCACATGAACATGTTTGACGCGATATCGCAACCGCATGCGGGAGCGATATCGGCCATTCTTTCTTTCCTTTCTTTCATTCTTTCTGTCTCAACCCACTTCCTCAAGCTGGCCTTACATGAACATGTTTGACGCGATATCGCAACCGCATGCGGGAGCGATATCGGCCATTCTTTCTTTCCTTTCTTTCATCCATCCTTTCTCAACCCACTTCCTCAAGCTGGCCTCACATGAACATGTTTGATGCAATATCGCAACCGCATGCGGGAGCGATATCGGCCATCCTTTCTTTCCTTTCTTTCATTCTTTCTGTCTCAACCCACTTCCTCAAGCTGGCCTCACATGAACATGTTCGACGTGATATTGCAACCGCATGCGGGAGCGATATCGGCCATTCTTTCTTTCCTTTCTTTCATCCATTCTTTCTCAACCCACTTCCTCAAGCTGGCCTCACATGAACATGTTTGATGCGATATCGCAACCGCATGCGGGAGCGATATCGGCCATCCTTTCTTTCCTTTCTTTCATTCTTTCTGTCTCAACCCACTTCCTCAAGCTGGCCTCACATGAACATGTTCGACGTGATATTGCAACCGCATGCGGGAGCGATATCGGCCATTCTTTCTTTCCTTTCTTTCATCCATTCTTTCTCAACCCACTTCCTCAAGCTGGCCTCACATGAACATGTTTGATGCGATATCGCAACCGCATGCGGGAGCGATATCGGCCATTCTTTCTTTCCTTTCTTTCATTCTTTCTGTCTCAACCCACTTCCTCAAGCTGGCCTCACATGAACATGTTCGACGTGATATTGCAACCGCATGCGGGAGCGATATCGGCCATTCTTTCTTTCCTTTCTTTCATCCATTCTTTCTCAACCCACGTCCTCAAGCTGGCCTCACATGAACATGTTTGACGCGATATCGCAACCGCATGCCGGAGCGATATCGGCCATTTTGAATTATTGACCAATCCGCAAAGACTGCGTAATGGTGCGTGGTTTTGTCCCACAAGTTCAGCTCGACCCAACTTTTGGCTCGCCCCGCTGCGAATCGCATGCGGAACGGTCGGATGTAGCTTGGGTTCAGGTGAAATCCACTTGAGGTCGCCGTCGTACTGCTTCCCTTGGAACAGCTGTGTCGATTTTAGCATGAATTGATTTGAAATAATTCCATAATTGATCAATGTGATTATTGATTATTGATCAATGTGATTATTTTATCTGTGATATGTGATAATTGATCATACAACTTCTTTTATGAGATTTTGTTTCTATATAGTTACTATTATGATTGAGACGACACCAGCAATGTCAACAAAATGACAACAAACAGTCAACGTACTTGAGTCACGCCACGAAATCACGGGACACTAAAGACACGCTCACCTCTTTGACAAGCTTGCTTGAATCGCTACTAGGCAGCAGCACTTTTGTTTAATCGCGACGCACCGTCCCATTTTTGATTTTTTTTTTGATGCGATATCCCAAAACAGTTTTTTTTAATCCAAACTCTCGCATGCGGGAGCGATATTGCATCGAAAATGTTCAAGTGAGGCCAGCTTTATGATCGATGTTGAATTCCCTGGGTTAAGTCGGTTCCTCGCATCGATGCTTTAATTTTCCTGGTTCCTTCAGGAATGATGGATAGAGGTTTCATTGTATCAAACAAAAATAATTTACAAAAACAAAATAAAAAACTACGAGTATGAAGAGAATAATAATCACTGGGCAAGTTGAATAGTATAGAGAATATAACTATGATATAACGATACTATGACGAGCTGAAGGAGCGAGAGGAAGCACCAGCTTACCTCGAGAGAGACGATTAGAGCTTATAGGGATAACATCGGTCCAGAGAAATAAAGAACAATTAAGCTATTGGAATAATCTTGAATTATATATAGCTAGCCTACTGACGGCTAGGTAATAGAGCTTCGTAGCTGTGAGAACAAAAAATGTGCGGTTAACGTGGTACAAATTACACTACTTTCTTACTTATTGCGATAAGGCTCGTTTTCATGGCTCGCGGAGGCGGTTGAAAAATGGTACCTGCCTGTGTAAGCAACATGGCTGCTGTTTTCCAGGCAAAGTCAATGATTGCTATTTAGGACTGCCGGCCGTCAGTGTCAGTGTTAGCGTGGAATTTCATACAGCTTCTTATACAGTCGAACCCACATATAACGAACTCGGTTTTAACGAAATTTCGGTTTTCACGAATTAATTACCATCCCCCCTTCAAATCTCCTATCCTTACAATGTTAAATAAAGACCTATAACGAAGTGATTTATATTTCAAAATTCGGTTATTACGAATTTTTTGTCACTTTTCAGCATATTTTGCTCATTATTTTCAGCTATTTCCAACAAAATATTCGAAAATCGGAGCATTTTGCATGAATTTATTTTCAGGTTACATTTATTTTGAACGGACTGTACATCGTAGCAGCTGGTGACGCGTACAGCACGTGGTCATAACTCTTGCTGCACCCCCCTCCCTCCCCGGCCCTGGCACAGTGGAACGGCCCAAAACCAAACACTCTCTCAACGCGCGCTAAATAATAACGTGATGGTGACATCTTCAATGACTTTGTTTATCTATTTTTTGTTTACATTCCTTCATTTCCATTCATGATAGTGTCCTGTAACCTAGGAAATAAAACACGAGAAGTGGGGAGTGGTGGTGTCATGTGATAGCAGATGATGAGTTCTTTATGAAAGGACATTGTTGTTTTCTATTACTTTCTACAAACATACTAAGTGATGATACGATGCGATGATAATATGTCACCTAATACAGTACTATACTAGGGCCTAAGTCGTAAATGTAGGCCCATCTTTATAAATCTCTAAAATTCAAGTGCTGTTATGAAAAAAAGCAATAAATCTCTATAGCGAAATTCTGTTTTTACGAACAGATTTTCATTCCCCTTGAAATTCGTTATATGCGGGTCCGACTGTATAAGTGAACAAAAAGATTTCCAAAAATAGAACCTAAAAAGTAGGGGGGGGTGCATCTTATAAGCCAGTGCATCTTATATGCGTGTAAATACGGTATACGTTTACACGTGATTTTTTCACGCATCATTTCTTCCATCTTCATGGGAATCTTCTGTGTGAAAGATATTTCACACAGATCGGAATAATCAGCCTATGTTACTGAACCACGTAAACGTGGAAGCTCGCAATTATCCGATTCAGAATATAATTTCAATTTCAATTACTACGCGTAACTGACAGATCTAACAATTCAACGAGCATGTTTCCACGGTTTTCAGAGAGTCTACGTTAGGAATTAGCATGAGTTGCGTATCCATGTAGTTATAATTACAGACACGTAAAAATAGCAATCATCACAAAATCTATAAGTGCTTTGAATCATATCTTTCGAACATTTCTTCATGTTTCTATACATTTGATGTTGCTTGATTATGTTTTCGAAAAGGCGACGAAGCGCTACGAACATTCTGAATTCGCTATGTTCCAAAGTATTGGCTCAAGATGCATTGAGGGTTGCGTTTGCCGGTTAATATGGTGTCCTCACTTCCTATACCTCCCATGTTAAAAATATGTTCCAATTCACGGTCCACGTTTAAAGTACTATTGACCGTGCGTAGATAAGTGGAGATAAAAGGAACTAACGTTACTTTCAAGGCCGGCTCGCTGTCATCAAGTTGACCAGCCTATCAGCCGTTTCTACAAACACAACAGATGGAGCAGCGATCCATATTACACAGAAAAGTCCTGACGGTATAGTACGTGTTTTCAAGATCAGTAAAGGCACCATCTCCTGGCCGCAAACAAACGCAACCCTCAATGCATCTTGTATTGGCTGCATAGACGCTCTATTGGGAACAAAAGCATTATACAGTAGATGCTATTTTCTACAAAATATATCAATTGGGAAGCAAACAGGTGGAGTCAGTTGAGGAATTACGAAAACTAAAGTGCATCTTGTAATGCAGGCGGCAGATGAGGCGTAGGTTTAACCTGAGGGTGGACACCATTTTCCTGAAACCACAGCCTTCTTCATACAGATCATTCTTCTCTGATACTGCCCTTTCACTCGGGGGATGCTTCCCATGTTAACCGATGTCCAATTATTTTAGTTTACAAAATCGTCGATGGTGCCGTTGTTTCCAGACCATGACGTCACTTTCCAAAGACATTCAAGTATATCAGCCTATTTGACATGACATATCTGCGAAGATACAAACCACTTTGAGAATTTCTCACGAGAATTTAAATCACGCGCGCACTCAATTAGACCGTGACTGAGAGTTTACTAACTTTGTTATGACAATAATATGAAGGATTTTATTCAATAATATCACGGAATATCATCAGGACAAGTTCTTGAATGATGCTTATTGCTTGGGATAACATATATATCGTTCAAGTTTGAACCTCGGTGAGCCTGAAAGCCCTAGTCGAAATGTAAATATGACATAACCTCAATAACGTAGCAGGGAATTGAAAAATTATGAGAGAATGACATTTGATCAAAGTTGAAATTTAAGATACCAGAGTGCAGTACATACCAGACCATGACGTCATTTTTGCCTGCGCGAGCAAATATGCGCGAACCCGTCAAAATAGCCCGAGTGAAAGGGCAGTATAAGAAGTGAATGAATAAAGAAGGCTATGCCTAAAACTATCAATTTGAGTGTTCCCCTTGCATGCCTATTGTACATTATATAATGATATTAAAGGTACTGTAGTGTTGTCATGCTGCGGAACGTTGTTACCCCACACAACAGGATGTTTCAAAATAATAGATGCACCAAAGAGCTACTTTTCAAATTCTAAATGCTATGAGAAGAAAGAATAGAAGCTATGTTTACATGTCTCTAGCTATGATCCAAGGGTATAATCAATTAAAAATTGATCGTTTTCAATTTCCGTTAACTCTCGAAAGTTCCCGCTCTCTATCTCTCTCCCGCGTACATCGTATTCTGGCCCGATTGGTTTGACCACGCCAAATTGCTCTACTCATTTTCGAGGTAAGCTGCTGGTTTCTTTCCCTCCCGTTCAACTCGCGTCATAATCTAGGCTCGGGCCGTTTTCCTATTGGCCCCACGCACACCAGGGGGCGCATTCCTGTACGATTTAATCCGGTTTTAAGTGATATTGGTACCAACTTGGTATTCCTAAAAAGATAGACCGGGAAATAATACCAGAAAAGCAGGATTAACTTAAACCTGCCAAAGAGCGGGTTTAGCCTGTTTTAAGATCCACCTCAAGATTTCAAATATTAATTTAAATATCTAATATAGTTAATATCGTTACGTGAATGCAATTTCTATAATAAGAACTGAAGGCAACGGAATGTCAATGTATTTAAATAATTTTACCATCAGTTTCATTATTAATAATTCATTTGCCAGAATTCTTTTCGAAGCTTGTATACTTATGTTGTTCTAAGAGCAGAAATTCACACTGGCAGATCGGTTGCGTCGTTAGCGCGGCTGCATCCAGAGGAAGACGGACGGGGTTCGATCCCACTTAGGCCAACTTTTTGTTTTTCATTTAATTTCATTGAAAATTGTGCTTAAGAGCCCGCATCTTAGCTGAGCATGTTTCTCTTCGAAATGCTCTACCCAAGTTCGATGTGCGTTTAAAAGTTTGATTGTGGGTTGAAAAGTGAAAAAAGGATAATATTGGGAGAGTTCCAGTAACCACCGCTAGATGGGGGAGTTTTCCACTTCTTAATTTGGGTAAAATCTAGTTACATTACACATTTTGGCCGAGGGAATTTGGAAAACTGAAGAATAAAAGGCGAATCAGAATTTCAAATATTGATAAGCAAAGTTGAACTTGAAGATGTGCGTTTTTAATTTATTTCTACTATTATTCTGTGACCGGAAATTAAGCAATGAGAACCATCAAATTAGACACATTTTGATTCAATTATTGCTTCATAATAAAATTATTATTCAATTTTCGATAAAGCATATCTAATTTTGAGGGTATTATTTATTCATTGCATTTTACCGCAAGTCCGTAGTGTTTGTAGTTCTTGAGATATATGTGGCGAAAGTGCACCCTGTAAATCCGTCTAAGATGCGGGCTCTTAAGGCTGAGATTTGATTTAGTTCAAGTTTCGTTGAAATTGGATGATATTTAGGTACATTTTAGCTGATTTGTAACAACATTAGTCAAAAAACTGTTTTACCGACGTACTAACCTACGCTTCCCTTAAACCTACCATAAAACTCGTACAGGAATACGAAGTTAAACCTCTCTAAAACCGGTTTAACACGGTATTAACTTGGACTAGGTTTATCTAGATAACACCAATTGTACAGGAATGCACCCCCAGGTTTCTAACATAACAAGGAACATACACAAACACATGGAAAGAGTATTGGATTACAACAAACACACGAAACTTCTAAGAGAGACGCATCCAACAAGTTATCGTAGGATTCTAACAATTTCGTTCGTAGAGAAAAGTCTTCGAATTTATAAATAGTTGTGTAAATAATTTACCCCACAAATTTAACCATTCGGAAACTTTGTCTTATATCGTCTTAGGTTAGGTTAGGTTCAATAATCATCGAGCCTACCAGTTCTACCAGAATACGTGCAGAGCGTTAGGTGTAAAGAGGCCACTGTTGACTACAAGACGTCAGCTGGGCCACGCGACTGAACGTGATGAACGGGATCACGGTGGTTCCGCACGGATTTGGGTGGAACTAGCAGCACTGTTGGTAACAGCCAACAAACGCACGGAGATAGCCTGACCATGTTCGTGAGTCTTAACTTGATTTGTGTGAAAATAATTGGAAATTCAAACATCAACTAAATATTTGACGTTTTATACACGATGCAAGACCGATCCTCATAGACCGTGGACCCATCAGCCGATTGCAAGCGTCTGCAAAGATTTCAAAGATTCTTGCAAGCGATTGCAAGATTGACAATCGTCACCTCGTCTTGTGTACCCTGTCTGAGCTGCCTTGACCCATCATGTCGTTCGAGATACGGACAAGCCATACTGCCGGCACTCTCTCGAGAAACTAGAACTGTCTCGTTCCACTTACACTACTGCACCATATTGTCCCGCTACGCCTGTTTCTATCGCACCATCTTAACCCGCACTACTTTGTTCCGCACCATCTGATCCCGCACTACCCCGTTCCGCACCATCTCATTGCACTAATTCGTCCCGCACTACCTCGTCCCACACTATCTCGTCCCGCACCATCTCATCCCGCACCACCTCGCCCCCTACGCCTGCTCGTCCCGCTTGTGCTGGTGCATGAGCTTGAAGGCGGCCTGTAGTGCGGAGATCCAGCCGTTGGCAGCCCTGCGGTGCGGTTCGGGCGCCGCACTAAGCTTGACGCGCCGCTCAAGGTCGTCCGCCACGCACAGCAGGCTCACGCTGCTCGACCCTGCCAACACGACAAACAAGCTGTCAGAAACATTGATTCAACGGAACATCAGTTACAAGAAACTTCTGGGAGCTATCGAAATGATCTGGCGGTACTCTGGACCCTTACCTAATAAACCATGCGAAATTTCGTGCTAGAGCTAGCTAGCTCCAAGAGGCTAGGACTTTGATTGGGTAATGTTCACTGAAAAAGCTACCAACAATGACAATATATCATGAAAACAAATTCACGGTCTCTTGGACTGGATAATTCCATCACATTTCGTAGCCCACCTCATAAGCAGGACTAGGATTTTGTGCTAACAACAATGGAAATACACAGAGACCAGACACGTTGCCATGGCAGGTAGCTCTTCTAGTTAACATTAACCAATCAAAGTTCTAGCCTCTTGGAGCTAGCTAGGCCTAGCACGACATTTATTAGGTAAAGGTCCTGGACCCTTACCTAATAAATTTCGTACTAGTGCTAGCTAGCTCCAAGAGGCCAAGACTTTGATTGGTAAATATCTCCCAGGGGAGCTACCTGTCATGGCAACATGTCTGGTCTCCGTGTACTTCCATTGTTGTTAGCACAACATCTTAGAGCTGCTCTTGAGGTGAGCTACGAAATGTGATGACTTATTCAGTCCAAGAGGCCGTGAATTAGTTTTCATCATATTTTGTCATTGTTGGTAGCTTTTATAGTGAACATTAACCAATGGGCATCCTAGTTTCTTGGAGCTAGCTAGCACTAGCACGAGATTTATTAGGTAAGGGTCCAGGACCCTTACCTAATACATTCCATGCTAGCTATCTCCACAAGGCTACGACTTTGATTGCTTAATGTTTCCAATTATCCAATTTGAAAAAAAGGGCTAAAACAATTGCAGTTGAAATTATAGATTTGCTGGAATTTGGATAACCGTATTCATTAACATTGAAATGCCTATAACTTCAGCCCGGGACCGAGTTCAAGTTTGAAATATGTCAAATTTCAGATTAGTTGAGTTTGGATCAACGAGGTTTCAAATGGTGAGGAAGAACCTGGCCCTGAATGGCTTTGAACAACACAAAACATGAGAACAGCACAGAAAATTATCGCTTCAGATGACTTTAACGTCAATTATCTATTTCAATCTATTATCAATCTATTATCAATCTATTCCAATCTATTCCAATCTATTATCAATCTATTATCAATCTATTTCAATCTATTTAACATTTAACGCAAACATTTCATACTCTCTATGAATAATCAACAAATGTGTTTATTCTGCAATTGAAGTTCCAATACGAAGACCAATACAAGACCAAATACAATCCAATACAAATACAAATGGTACAAAATACATACAATAATTTAATGCAAATATGATACAATATGATATATTACAAAATACATTCAATAATTTAATACAAATATAGTACAGTACCGGTATATTATAATACAATCCCATCCAAGTAAAAACTTGGAGCACATCACAACTCTGAGAGTAGATTTCGATGAAACATGACGATATTTTTGCCCTCAATTTAAATCTACTAGTCAAACGCGAAATATGCGTTGTAAGATGAGCGAGATATCTGAATAAAGTATAAAAGTCCTTGAAGGAGTTCTACCCTTGCTACTTTATTGACTCTGGTATTCTACACACCTTGACGCATATAAAAAATACTTCATTGTTGGTCAACTCTTGAATCTAGAAAGCAGTGAATCTCGACAACATAATTCTGTCACAATTTTTATGATATATTTTATGAATATTATCAGTCATTTTATTTTTTTCCTCTAAAACGACTGATCAGAATTGCTTAAAAAATCGTAATAGTGTGTAAAATCCATGTATACACATTTAGAGAGAACATTCCATTTGGAGAGATTTTATTTTTCAACATTTTCCGCTCAGCCAAATCTTATGGGGTTTTTAGAAACTTTGAGATGATGATTCTCAAAATCGGTCCGACCGATTAATCCCAAAAACTATACAGTTCTAAGTTGGATGAGTTTGCGTGTACAAAAAAAGTTTCATGTTGATCAGTCAACCCTTGCGACCTGTGGAGTGCTTACAAAAAAAAAAAAAAAAAAAAAAAAAAAAACATACAGACAAAGCCCTATAAGAGTGGGATGGAGACTTTGTTACGCTCATCAAAAAATGCTTTTTACATGTTTTTTCTGTTATTTCTTCATTTTTCAATATGTTTGATGTTGCACTATCATGTTTTTGAAAAGGCAACAAAGCGCTACAAACGTCTGAATCCGCTATGTTTCAATGTATTGGTTATATAGATGCTATACTCAGGATAAAAGCATTATAGATGCTATTTTTCCCCAAGTTATTTCAATTTAGATGTAAACGGGAGAAAATAGTTGACGAATCTGGAAAAAAAGTGCAGTTGCAAATGCAGGTGGCAGATGAGGCATAGGTTCAACTCGCTTTTGGAGACTATTTTTCTAAAGAACATCAATTGGGGTGTTTCCCTTGTATTCTATTGTACGTTATCCAGTGGTCTTACCGGTACCGTACTGTTGTTATGCTACAGAATCTTGTCACGCTACAAAACACGATGTTTCAAAATAATAGACGCACTAAAGTGCTACTTTTCAAATTCTAAATGTTACGAGAAGAAAAAATAGAAGCTATGTTTACATGTCTCCAAACATGACAATATTTATTTACCCAATTTTAGAGAACTAGAGATCATCATCTTAATTTCAGTAACTGTAACCAATCTATTTGTCCTCCAGGACCCGGCCTTTTCCCTGGGTCATGACGTGGACATTACTCAATTCTGTTCATGTTTATAAAGAATTGAATGAATGAATACAGTATTAGGGTTTTAAGGCGCATCGACAGCGAGGTCATTTAGCGCCTGTCAAGATAAGTTGCTGAACCGAAAGGTAAGTAGTGTTAGATGAAGGTGCAAGTGAAATTTAGATGAGAACACCATGTGAAACTAAGACTAAACTATTACTAAATACGTTATACACTAATTTGTTAAGACCGAACATGTGTGTGCTGTAAAGGGTCACACCCATGGGACTAGGATGAGAACGTTATATTACTTGTTCTCAGTTCAAACTCGCGCTCAAATAGGAGTGGAGGAACAACAAACCATAATCGATATATGTTGAAATATGGTTTGATTTAAAATATTCCTGATGTCTATCCCATGAGATCGACATCAAGAATAAATATCAAATATCAAAATACCGGAAAAAGATGATTAAATAACCAACGTCATCTTAATCAGACGACATTAGTAGCCCAATCGCGGAAGTTTGAAAAATGATACTGTTGACACGACAATTTCAATGATTCAATGATGACAAATCCCTGATTTCAATGCAATATAAAAACCACCTTTAGTGGTCCCTGGCTTATAGAAAGTTTACAGGATAACAATCAGTATAAAATACAATTTTGATATAAATATATATAGAAATGAAATATAGGTAGTTAAATAATTGAAAAAAGTGAACATTGAAATAAGTAATAATGATATTATGCTTAAAAATTGAACTAATAATAAAGATTGAGAATATAACTGGAGAAAATTAATGAAAGTAAAAATATTTGAGGTTCTTAGAGGAAATAAAAAAATTGAAAAGAAAGAAAATCAATTATTACAAAAAGAATTGAACATTGTGAAGATGATTTCTTAGAATATTAATTGAACCTCTCAAAGCTAAAATTACAATATCAAAAACAGGTTTTTTCTTCAGCTTGGAATGTTGAAATGAAATGAGCAGTTCTGTTTACTTTTCAGTTTTTCAATTTCATGTCTTGTAATATCATTGTGTTCTTTATAACTTCAGATTCAATAAGGTTCATTATTTAGACTAGTCAAACGCGAAATATGCGTTGTAAGATGAGCGAGATATCTGAATAAGGTATAAAAGTACTTGAAGTAGTTCTATCGTTGCTACTTTATCGACTCTGGTATTCTACACACCTTGATATCTCAATAAGCTATTAAAGTCGTTAAAGTAGTTCTACTCTTGCCACTTCATTGACTCTGGTATTCTACACACCTTGACGCATATAAAAAATACTTCATTGTTGGTCAACTCTTGAATCTAGAAAGCAGTGAATCTCGACAACTTAATTCTGTCACAATTTTTATGATATATTTTATGAATATTATCAGTCATTTTTTTTTTTTTCTTCAAAACAACTGATCAGAATTGCTTAAAAAATCGTAATAATGTGTAAAATCCATGTATACACAATTAGAGAAAATTTCATCCCATTTGGAGAGATTTTATTTTCCAACATTTTCCGCCCAGCCAAATCTTATGGGGTTTTTAGAAACTTTGAGATGATGATTCTCAAAATCGGTCCGACCGATTCATCCCAAAAACTATACAGTTCTAAGTTGGATGAGTTTGCGTGTACAAAAAAAGTTTCATGTTGATCAGTCAACCCTTACGACCTGTGGAGTGCTTACAAAAAAAAAAAAAAAAAAAACACAGACAAAGCCCCATAAGAGTGGGATGGAGACTTCGCTACGCTCATCAATTAATTTTTTTTAGAAACAAATAATTTAAAAAACTTGTCTGTTCATTATCTGATTTATTTGTATGTGTAGGCCTATCTATCCCACAGATAAACCCTTTTAGGGTTTTGTGGATTCATGTCCAGGGTCAATTTTATTTCGTTATCTAATAAAGAACCTTAAAAAAAAATGACTCTTGATCTCTGGAGGACAGAATTTATTTTGATTTCTGAAATTGAGAAGATAATTTTTAGTTCTCTCTAAAATAAGGTAAATGGATATCGTCATTATTCGTTCAAATCTAGGTTCAAAGTTGTGATGTCGTTTAAAACTTGTGCAGACGTAGACTACAGTATAAACAAACAATTGAATACGTACCTTCGTAATCATCCAAATTGTAATCTAAGGAAAGAATCGGATTCAACATTAATACGACGTCTTAACGTGCTGGCTCAAAGAGACTAGACATTCGATTGGTTTATATTAGTGATAGCATTGATTAATCAAGAATTGATTTAGAATTGATACTAAGGTGAAACGATTCTTTAATCAAAAAACTCGATGAAAAAAATCATTTTTTTTTCAATTTTTTTGTGTGTGTTGGTGCTGTACTTCACATCGCAATACGTGCTCATAACACACACATATACGGTGGATAAAATCATCTTGACTATTCTTTTCCATGTTCACGAATCAGCGTCATTTAATAAAAAAGTATACCAACTCCAAGATAATTTGATGCTCTTTGATTAGGCCTATATTTGCCAGCTGTCTACGCATTTTTCATATAGCCCTTATCCTTATATTATTAGATTCATCGTAATTAAAGTCGTTCAGTTTCTTTCATTTATATCAATAATCAATTAATCACTCAATAAAAACCTCTACGTAACTTGTTTTTCTGTTATTTCAACTAGAGAAAGCTATTTCAAAATGTTTAATTTATTTAAGGGTGATACCTACACTATTCGCAATTTTTTTTCTATGTTAATATACTAACATCTATTTATTAATGTCCTTGGTTCATAATTCCACAATCTTTTACTACAATTATATAATTAACACCTATTTGTTCATTTCATGTCTTTGTTTCCTAAATTTTCAGCTACTAAAAATCTATTATTGTATTATAACTTACTGTCAGCCCGCACACAAGAATATTAGATTCTTAAGCGGGCTTCTGTTCTATATTATTTTTGTTTCGTTTTTGTTTTGTATACCAATCCATGTACAATGTAATTCTTGGAACAGAATAAAATGAATTTTGAATTTGAATATAACATTCTATTCTCGTGAATGCAATCATGCAGTTCTGAGATAATAAGCTAATGAAAACCAAGAATGTGATGAAATTCTTTGACATGATATTATCTTAAAACTTGAATCACAAAAATAGAATGATATTTTAATTGAAAAGAATAGGAATTATCCCGGAGTTGGTATACTTTTTCCTACTTTTTCATTCAATGACACTTGTTCGTAAACATAGAAAAAACACTGAAGATGAATTTCTCTGTTTGTCCCCCTAAGTAGCCTACTGGGCAGTTTATCTGGCCAATCAGAATGGATGAATTTACTGCCGATTGCAATAGGGCAGCAAAGTAGGCTGTGGCGCGGAAGGATAGGGTTCTAATGTAGGTTCATTCTTATGGGTAATAGCACGTACATGATTTTAAAACTGTCATAACTTCTAAACTATTAATACTACGGCTAAACCAGTTAGCCTACAATGTTCAGTAAACTGTTATCTTTACGATGATACACAATACATTGTATCAAACGCCTGGTAAATTTAAACAATTGGATGATAAAAAACATGCTGTAATTGCGATGTCGCCAAGCGAATGAAAGAGAGAGATAGTTGCATCGGAATTCTCACAGTGGCCGTGTTCTCAAGAAACTTGCTAGCTGCTTGCTAGGTATCGCTTGGCATCATCGCAAAACAGATGTTGCAACATTAAGCTTAGACCGTCATGCAGGTGCACTCCTACGCGCACGGTTATCGTTAGTTTTCGGCGTTGCAATTACAATATGTTTTTATCATCCAATTGTTTAAATTTACCAGGCGTTTGATACAATCAATGTGTCTCATCGTAAAGATAACAGTTTACTGAACATTGTAGGCTAACTGGTTTAGCTGTAGTATCAATAGTTTAGAAGTTATGACAGTTTTAAAATCATGTGCGTGCTATTACCTATAAGAATGAACCTACATTAGAACCCTATCCTTCCGCGCCACAGCCTACTTTGCTGCCCTATAGACCATTTCCGAAAAGAAATAGCCATCTAGCGGCGATCGTTTGAACTGGAACGGGATTATGTTACCCGAGTTCGAAAGTCCTATGCTACCAATTCTATTTAGCACGTTTGATTTATATTATTGTGCGTTACAGTGAATTCGTATTAAGTTATAATATGATAGTAGTTTCATCATTCATGTGTTGACTATATACTGAGAGATTTACACACTGCCAGAGTAAGTAAGATGAGAGATAATGAAAGTTATATATCTTAAAGTTTTGACTTTAACCCTGTGGATAAGCGGGCTGACTTTTTGAAAAGTACTAAAACTCCCAGAATGCAATACCAGCGATCTCGGCTGCTAGGAGGCGGGACGCGCCTGCGCATTGAATAATGAAAATGGCATATTATGGTGGTATGGTATATATATTGTTTATTCAGTATTATGATATTGTTATAAAACTATATGTTTAAATGTATGTTTGTACAAGAATACAATGTGATTGTACAAGAATATATGTTGTATGAACACGAATAAAATGATATTCAAATTGAATTGAAATTGGTCTATTGTTGCTCTTCGCCAAGAGACAAGAAATAATTCCAACTTTGTGAAAAATGCTGCTGCTAAATTCCCTCACTGATATGAGAAGTAGGGTTATGTCGTTGAAGTATTACCTCTAAAATAGTACTTTTCGAATATATATTATTATTGTATTTGCATGTCAACTAATACGCCCTCCACCGCACGAATTGAACTCGGATTAGGGGCTATATACTCAAATGACTGAATTATATAAATGAATTAATTAGGCCTATATATTCAAACTTCTGATACTGTGGCGACTATTTTAACCATCCTATTATCACGATGGACATTATACTGCTATGGCTGAGTCTCTGATTTCGTACGGCTTACTTGCATGGGGCAATGCTTCATCCAACTATTTAAATAAAATAGCTTCACTTCAAAATAATATGATCATTTCTATTGCACCATTTGATTTAAAATTGAGATTGAATAATAGAATTGAATCTCTGTATCAACATTCTATGCTACTGCCTGTACAAAGTCTATTCTTGTCTAAATTTATAACTAAGTTCTATTTTTCAGATGATTTCAAAATTCTCTATACAAACACCTCAAACACCAGATCAAATAACTTAATTAGCTATGTAATTCCCCGCTATAATAATAAGCATGGTAAAAGGCGGTTGATGTATGCCATTCCATTCATTTTTAATTCTGTTCCTCAACATCTATTGAAACTTCAAAACTTATGTTCTGTCAAAAAAGAAATTAAGTACTGGCTTTTAGACTCCTTGAGTGGTACTCTGTAATTATTTTACTCTGCAAATTGATTTTTTTGTCACTTAATGTGTATTATTCGTATCCACCATTATCCTATTTTTTTCCCCATTATTCTATCTTTCTAATTTAATTAAGCGCAATGTTATTTTTCATACACAAATGTAGTGTTTTCTTTCTCCGTTTTATTATTCTCTGTATAATCCACAGATAAGCCTTGTGCTAGGCTTTGTGGACAAGTGAACCTTTGTTTTTTTTGTAAATGAATGATGATAATAATAAACAACTACTACTATAACGAGCGTCATACTATCAGAATAGAATAACATTGGGTCTTACAGGGATTAGTCGGGACCATCTGAAAACGATGTACCGGTAGGCCTACTATTGCGATCGTTGTTGTATCGAGCGACGTACCATTGAGGTTGTACTGTACGATGGTAAAAATAACCTCAACGCATGAATTGAACTTGAATTATATACCGTGAAGTGCGGTGACTTTAACCCACTGGTGTGACTTTGCCCTTTTGTTGGAAAAAGTTTCAAACTGCTACAAATGAGTAAGTTTTAATTTTAGCGCATCTATTTTGATACGTTAGATGATTTTGATACGTACCTTTTGAGATACGATAAAATTGAAACCTTTTCATTTGTAGCAGTTTGAATCTTTTTCCAACGAAAGGACGGTCACACCAGTGGGTTAAAGTCACCCCATTTTACCGGTATTCAAATGAATAAATAAAATCTAGAAGTGGATGCGAAGAAACGCGAAACATAGTGGGCGGTGGGCGATTTTTTTCAACCGCCTGCCGCAAACCATAATAATAGACCTTCAAGCTGCTCCCACAACACGTTCCGCGTTACCACCGAGCTACCAGTGCCGATCTTACCGTTGCTGTCATCCTTGGATACGCCGAAGGACTTGATGGCGGAGAGCTCCAGCGGAGACAGGTCGTCGATGAGGGCGCCCTCGATTGTGATCCGACGGTGGTCCGGAGAAAGCTTACAGGAGACGTAGTGCAGGACATCCGGGTCGGGAAGAGCCGGAGTGTCCAGGAAGAAGGTGGCTCCTGGATTAAGACATTCAATAGAATTCATTAGAGAGCTCAAGAATGTGTGTAGTTTCAATTTCTATTTTCAACATGTTTTTCATTCTTATTAATTGGATGAGCGAAGCGAAGACTCAATTTCACTATACCGAAAAAAAAGTGCCTGTTTTTTTTGTTTTGTTTTTTTGTTCGCGCTCAACAGGTCAGACGAAAATTCAAAATCAGTTGAAACTTGGCACACACATGAACCCCTATCTGACTTGATGCTGTATAGTTTTGAGGCGCGATCGGTTGCACCACTTCTGAGAAAACTCATTCCAAAGTTTTCAAAAATCCCATTAGAATAACCCAGAGGAAAACATTCGTAAAAAATATTTCATCTGAGAGGATTCAAATTCTCAGGGAATTTCAATCTAATAATGATACACATTATTCCGAACTTTCACTTAAATCGGATCAGCCGTTTCGACGTAAAAAAATATATAATGTTATTTGTGTTAATTATTCAAAGCAATTAAGATACCTATTGAATCAAAGCAACAAGTGTCACCACTTGATTGTAAACGATTAAAACAAAGCCTTCTTTATTATCATATAAATTATTAATGAAAAATAAGATGGCAGTGATGTAATGGTTTGGATCTCAAGGTGTATATATATATAATAACCAATCCAAAGATAAGTTGATATGTTCCAGCTCATCCATCAACGCGGAAACACATAACGCGTTTGCCTAGTAATATTACATGACAAATATAAAATAGAATTGCAACACATGACGATAATAACAAAATAAATGTACATACGATACATCAGTACCGTAGGCCTAATATAAGAGGAATCAAGAAAAACTGCCATGAATGCAAAAAAAGTTGATTAAATAATAAGAAGCCCGCATAAGAACGAACTCTTGTGTGCGGTCAACATAACTTATGATTATACCCTATGACAAAAGTTGGCAATGAAGCAAATAATAAAATTAATCAAGATAAATGCAAGATCTATTCCGTTACTGAAAGAAAACAAAAATAATATTGAAATATCTAGAATAAATATGTGCAAAATTACGCTTGATTGAGAAATAAACAGTTATAATAATAATGATAATAATAATAACAAAATTCATGGAATGACAGATTATATGAAAAGATAGCAAATACCTAATGAAATTACAATTAAGTTATATGAGTTATAAGAATTAAGTTGTTCAGGAGAGCATGTGGGTGATTCCATGTCAATTCAACAAGAGAATATTTTGCACCAACTCGGATTTTGATGAAACTTGGTGAATTTGTTGATAATGCAAAATAAAAAATGATTACAATTTTTTTCCGCAATGCGTCTACTCGTTTCGAAGTTACGGAGCCCCCAAATTTGCCCGTAAAGCCAAATTTGGGCGCGTTGGCATCTGCGATATCCCGCATAACTTCTCTCCTAATGATCCTAGAGAGCTGGAAAAAATGTCATTTTGAAGCTGTTGACAAGACCTTTCAAATGAGCTCAAATACAGCCACTTTATCTCAGTGCAAAATATTATCCATCACCTATGTAACCTTTGACCCTGAATAAAATCCAAAACCATTTTTTGAGATTTTTAAAAAAATGTATATGTGTTCTGTAATGTGTTTTACTCATGCATACCAAATCTTAGGTTGGAGACTCAATGGAATCAGAAGTTATGAAATTATTAATCCAGTAATACGTATAATTATTGCATACATCTTCTTATGGAACTAAGGCTAGAAATTGAAATGGGTAACTGAAGTTCTAGTTGCACAACTCGTGAATGATCTTTTTATAAATTCAACCCTGGTTACTCATGCTCTTTTATTCTGTTACCACGGCAATATAAAGATCTTAATACCGAGCCTAAGTGCATGCCCTATATCTTTATTGAGTTACAGAAATTACATGTATATGGCAAATATGGTCGTTATGCAATCACTTACATACGTAATGATAATCGGATTAAGTAGAGGCCGCATTCCATGACTCTAACTGTTGCGAGGCAGACGAAGATTCTCCAGCAGAAAGAGTGTAAGAGCGTCCAGTAGCAGTCCGTGGATCGATTTTGGTCAAAACGTGCTTCATAGGAATGGTTAAAATGTCGTCTTGATTTGGATATTTAAAAGATGTAGTAGATGAAGGAGGATCAGGATGCAGAAAGCTTACTTTCACCTCTTCATTATGTTCATCGACTGACAAGACACAAGCTGGCCACCACTTCCCTTCATACACACATGTCACGAAACCACAAAGATCGTCTAACGCAAGATTTTTGCTGCAAACACTCATATCTTCTGATTCATCGTTCGAGACTCTCAGTTCTTTGAAGTCTGAGGCGTTGGAATAAGTTTTAGCCAATATTTTGGTTTTTGATATTGGCAGTATGCAGTGCAGCTTCAAGGTTCCAGGAATAGTTAATGCCCGAGAAAAACGTTCTTTCAAAAGCTTCTCTCCACTGTCATGCTCCGGAATTGTACAATAATCAAATGTAACAGCTGGAATGTTTACTGTTGCCCAATCGTAGAGTTGCCGGGGGGTCATGATTTGCTCGTTGTACGGTCGCTGAATACTTGCACGAGCAGCTAACCTCTTAACTGTGCCACCAACTCCATCGCTGGCCCCCTTTCCATGGGATGTGGCTGAGAAGTGCCACTCGGTTTTCACTTTAAAATCAATCTCATGAAAACAAATGTTGATGAAGTTTTTACGGTTTTTGTATTGGGAAGCTGCTCCATCTGAGAAATGAATCATTTTTTGTGGCAATTTTCCAAACTTTTCGAATAAGAAATTAAAAGCTTTTTCTGAAACAGATGAACGGCAACTGTATCATGTCGTAGACAGTCTGATATTATTGTGAAACTAACATGCTTCACAATTCCATGTTCCTTATAATAGGCTACAAAAGGATGAAGGGTCGCTTGTGCGTTATTCCAATGGAAGCCCTGCGCGGCATCCTGTAGAACGAAGGAATAGTTTTCATGTTAAGAGGTTATGCACAGTCAAGAGGTTAGCTGCTCGTGCAAGTATTCAGCGACCGTACAACGAGCAAATCATGACCCCCCGGCAACTCTACGATTGGGCAACAGTAAACATTCCAGCTGTTACATTTGATTATTGTACAATTCCGGAGCATGACAGTGGAGAGAAGCTTTTGAAAGAACGTTTTTCTCGGGCATTAACTATTCCTGGAACCTTGAAGCTGCACTGCATACTGCCAATATCAAAAACCAAAATATTGGCTAAAACTTATTCCAACGCCTCAGACTTCAAAGAACTGAGAGTCTCGGACGATGAATCAGAAGATATGAGTGTTTGCAGCAAAAATCTTGCGTTAGACGATCTTTGTGGTTTCGTGACATGTGTGTATGAAGGGAAGTGGTGGCCAGCTTGTGTCTTGTCAGTCGATGAACATAATGAAGAGGTGAAAGTAAGCTTTCTGCATCCTGATCCTCCTTCATCTACTACATCTTTTAAATATCCAAATCAAGACGACATTTTAACCATTCCTATGAAGCACGTTTTGACCAAAATCGATCCACGGACTGCTACTGGACGCTCTTACACTCTTTCTGCTGGAGAATCTTCGTCTGCCTCGCAACAGTTAGAGTCATGGAATGCGGCCTCTACTTAATCCGATTATCATTACGTATGTAAGTGATTGCATAACGACCATATCTGCCATATACATGTAATTTCTGTAACTCAATAAAGATATAGGGCATGCACTTAGGCTCGGTATTACGATCTTTATATTGCCGTGGTAACAGAATAAAAGAGCATGAGTAACCAGGGTTGAATTTATAAAAAGATCATTCACGAGTTGTGCAACTAGAACTTCAGTTACCCATTTCAATTTCTAGCCTTAGTTCCATAAGAAGATGTATGCAATAATTATACGTATTACTGGATTAATAATTTCATAACTTCTGATTCCATTGAGTCTCCAACCTAAGATTTGGTATGCATGAGTAAAACACATTACAGAACATATATAAAATTTTTTTAAAATCTCAAAAAATGGTTTTGGATTTTATTCAGGGTCAAAGGTTACATAGGTGATGGATAATATTTTGCACTGAGATAAAGTGGGTGTATTTGAGCTCATTTGAAAGGTCTTGTCAACAGCTTCAAAATGACATTTTTTCCAGCTCTCTAGGATCATTAGGAGAGAAGTTATGCGGGATATCGCAGATGCCAACGCGCCCAAATTTGGCTTTACGGGCAAATTTGGGGGCTCCGTAACTCATCAGCCGTTGAACCAAGAAATTCAAAATTTTGTACGATTGATTTTAATGTACAGCCTGGTAGGTATACCAAATTTCATGCGGATCGGTGAGATGAAGTATCTTTTTGGCCCTCGGCTGTGTTGATTTGACACGGAATCACCCATGTTGCCAAATGATTAAAGAAAATGGACTTACTCCCGGATCTTGTGAGGTAACTAAACGTGCGACTGCGGGTCTTACCGTTAAGCAGCGTCTTGAGCTGCTTGTCGAAGAAGACGCTCTCGCATCGCGTCACGTCCGCACAGCCGTGGCACACGCGGACCGGGTCCACGAAACACATCCGCGGCAGACCCACCTTCTTGTCGCAGCAGCCGCTGCAGTAGATCTGTCCACAGCGGCGGCAGTGATGCTGTCAGGATCACAGACGCAGGCTTAGTGATGGGAATTTTCATGACGTTTTTTTTCGTTGAAAATTTTCAAGCTCGAAAATTTTGAATTTTTCTCAAAAATTATTTTTTTATGGCATAGGCCTATAAGTCGTCATAGAAGAAACTGGAGTTTGAATTCACTTCTAGTCATAAGCCTACTAGAACAATTTGTTGAACCTTCTACAATTCTACAAAACAACACTAGATAGAGCAGCAATCAATATTTCTCAGGAAAGTACTCAGGAAATGGAACGTGTTTTCAAATTAGTGAAGACACCATCTCCAACCAGCAAACCAACGCAACCCTCACTGCGTCTTGCACTGCACATTCAGGCATGTAGGCCTACAAGGTTTCGATATATCACCGGTACCCGGTATGTGATTCATGTTTATATGTTTATATTGTATTGAAAATAATGATAATTAGTAAATAAATAAATGAATAAATAAATGTTTGCTATTCCCTATGGTGATGAATGAAGTCATTATAATTACTATGAAGTTTTCGTTCTGAAATAAAAGTAGGCCCTAGGTAGTCTTATAGGCCTGATACTCATAAACTTCCCTCCACATAAATTGTAGGCCTATGAATTCATTATTCAACTATAAAGTGAATCATATTGTAAACTAATTAAGAAGGCTTACATAATTGTTATCGTCACGTTAAAACTGTTTCATGTCATATTTTGTAAGTTATTTCATTATGTAATTTGCATTTAGGTTCTACAGGATTCATTGTTCATTTCTTCACTTCCTCACAGGTAAGGTTAGTTGGAAGAACGATCAGCCGACGAACCCTTGCTCTTGGTAACTCTACTGACGATGTTGTACGTGATGAATAAAGACTCTCTATTATATATATTCTGAAGACAATCCTAGAGTGTAAGAAGTTTATTTAGATACAATCTTTCAACACAACAATTAAACGAGGCCTTTCTTACCCGTCTTGTAATGAAGTCAAATTTCTTCTGGCATTCCGTGCAGTGTGTGCTCTGAAAACAACAGAGCACGGATTCATTGTTCCACCGATTTGCTAACAATACAAATATAGGGAATATTAAAACTTGAAACTAAGACTGAGAATAAGTACTGGTGAGTAGGAAGTGGAGGGCGTCAGGGGAGGGAAAGGAGGTGGTCCAGGAACTAAGGCGGGAATTAAACAGGGCTAAGAGGGTGGCAAAAGAAAGATTCATAGGGGGTATGTTCAATGAACGTGATGTGCAAGGTAGCTGGAATAGAATGTATAGGTTTGTTTCTAGTCAGAAAGGTAGTGGCAGGGAGTTGCCAACTTTAGTTGATCAGGTAGGGAATGAGTGGAAAACGGACATAGAGAAGGCAGCAGCTTTAAATAGATTCTATGGGGAAGTGTTCAATGCGAATGGAATTATGGGGGAGGAGGAAGCAATAGAGGGGGATGGGGAGGAGGTTCTGCTTACAGAGAGAGAAGTGTGGAATGTATTAAGGAAACTTAAAAGTGGGAAGTCGCCAGGCATAGATGGGGTGCAAAGCGATCTACTGAAATTAGCGGGTAGGGGAGTTGTAGGTTATTTGCTAAGGTTGTTTCAAGCTTCACTCACAGCAGGTAGAGTACCGCAAGTTTGGAAAAAAGCGGAGGTGGTTCCAATTTCAAAGGGAGGGCAAAGGGGTAGGGTAGACAACTACAGGGGAATTAGTTTAACATCGCATGTGTGTAAGATAATGGAAAGGGTGGTTATAAAGAGAGTAGTGGAGAAGGTAGATGAAAGAAGGAGTATTTCAGAAGTGCAGCATGGGTTTAGGAAGGGTTATTCATGTGAGACGCAGTTGTTAGGTTTTGCAGAAGAGTTGGCTGGGGTAGTTGATAGGGGGGGACGTGTTGATGCAGTGTTTTTAGATTTCGAGAAGGCTTTTGATAAGGTAGATCACAATATATTATTAGGGAAGTTAAAAATGTCCGTTGGGAATGCTGGGTTGGTTAATTGGATTGGAAACTTTCTTCAGGATAGAGTGCAAAGAGTTCGGGTGGGTTCAGAGGTTTCAAGTGAGACTAAGGTTACGTCAGGAGTTCCACAGGGTAGTGTGTTGGGTCCCTTATTGTTTGATTTATATATAGATGATCTGACTAGTGTTGTTGATTCGAAAATAAGGTTATTTGCAGATGATTGTGTGTTATATAGGGAAATCATTACAGAGGAGGATGTAGTAGCTCTTCAGGTAGATTTAGCGGCAATTAATCGTTGGGTTCAGTCAAACAAGATGGGGTTGAATACAGGAAAGTGCAAGTTAGTCACATTCGGTAAGAGAAACATAAGGACAGATGTAGTGTATGAGGTAGGAGGGAAGACGCTGGAGTTGGTGGAAAACTACAAGTATTTGGGGGTGGTATTTGATAGGCGTCTAGGGTGGGGGAGTCAGATTGAGAGAATAGTAAAAAAGAGTATAAATGCACTAAACTTTGTAATGAGGCAACTTAGGGGGGCAGGTATGGAGATTAAGGAAAAAGCATATTTCTCGTTAGTGCGTCCCATGGTAGAATATGCTAGTTCAGTTTGGGATCCTTATAGATTAGGTGAGATAAGGGATGTGGAAAGGGTTCAAAGGATTGCTGTGAGAAGGGTTACAGGTAGGGTTAGGAGGTGGAAATGGGATGAGAATGAAAGGGGGGAGAGGGTAAGAATGTTGGAGAGTCCAACTGAGATGATGAGAGACCTGGGGTGGCAGAAATTGGAAATACGGAGGAAGGAGGATCGTTTATGTAATTTCTTCAGGGTAATGGAGGGAGAGGGGGGGTGGGGGGAGCTGCATGAGTTGATAAAAAGAAATAAGTCAGGGTATGGAGGTAGGCGGGGTCATGATAGAGCGGTAGTCATAAAGGGGGCTACATTAGATGTCGGTAAATTCTCTTTCTTAAATAGGACAGGTAGGGACTGGAATGGGCTTAGTAGAAATGTTTTTGAAGGGGATGAAATCAGGTTAAAGTTATTCCGTCAGAGGGTTAAGGAGATGGTGGGATAGGGGTACTTAGGGAATTTGCCACCGCGCATTTATGTGCATTTGCAAGAGTTAAATAATAATAATAAAAAAATAAAAAGATATAAAGATCATTGAAAAGAATAGTGAATGGATATATATGATGATGACATGCTAGACCTGAAAACACAACGTGAGCATATATGATGTGTAGCATGACATAGGCATTACCAATTCTGTACGGAAACATGAACGGAATCGAGGGGTGTCTACGTCACGACTCAAAAACAGGCCGTGTCCTGGGAAAAAAGTGAATGAATTACAATTTCTGAAATTGAAATGATAATTTCTCATTTTCTCTACAATTATGGTAATAAATATCGTCATTATTCGTAATAATCTAGTTTCAGGGTTGTGACGTGCTTCAAACATTTCAGGCCTAAGAACTCGCTAGCCAGGGCGTAAATGTATGGATGGATGTATCTCACTGAATGTGATTGAATTATGAAAAGAACGATCAAAAGAAGGCTCAAGCCTTACTCGAGAGATCAATGGATCAAAAGAGGCACAATCTCATTCGAGAGATTGAAACATGTTCGTAGGCCTAGGCTACCCAATTCAATTCCTCTCCCGGCCCGCTCGCATATCAAGAGTTCGTTGTAAGGTTGGTTACGTTAGACATATAGATGTAACTAAAAAATCTACAACATAGGCCCATGATTTTAGCCAAGGTGGCACTTGCCGAATTTGTCATAGACCTGGGCCTTGAGTAGGCCTATTCCTAATCATATCAATGGAGGAATCAATAAATACAAATTAAATATTTACCTCGTTGTCAGGTGCCCAAGGCGGTTCTGTCAACATAAAAGGACTGATACAATTCTCACTAGAACTGACAATCCGTAATCCGCTCTTGGATCTAATTAGCTTCTTGGAGAATTCAGATTCCATGGCTGTGTCCAGTTGTATACACAACACATCACAAACAATCTCGTGAAGTGTTGTGTAATTTAATTAAAGGAAGACGTAAAAATGTAACCTAATTAAAATAAAATTTGACACTTTGACTGAAAACGCTACCTGTTGGTTGTGATGGCAATTCTTCGATCATGACTGGTAACAGCGCTTTCGTGGCCATTTTGTAAACTAAACTTCATCACAAAAAAATAATAGCTGTAGTAGATAGATATTTATTTACCATTATTGCTAATTTACAAGGTAAAATACATGATGAGAATGAATTGATCAACAGTTAAAAAATGAAATACATTACTAAATACACTACTATTACCTATGACTATCAATAACGTACGTTATTGATAGTCATAGCTATTACACAGTGGAATACATAATTAGAAATATGATTCAATCATAGAATAAAGTTCTTTATTCTATGATTCAATTGAAAAGTGAATGGAAAAATGAAATGAGAACAATATTTCAGGACATTTATATTGAATATCCAGATGAAAACTATACGTGGTATAACTAAATATTATCGGCCCATCGCTGATGAAGATTCTGTCCAACACTTGAGTTGCTGAACTTGGACTTGACACCAATTTTCAAAAAATATGATAAGATAATATAAATATATGACAATACAATGAACTCCGTTCTTCTCTCCGCTTCGACTCTCCTACAATTCAACTCAACACGATTATATTATATCACAGTTAACATAGCCTATGATTAGTAATTGGCCTTGAAAAATAAATAAAATTTTTCTACAGCTATTGTAACACATATGGAAAAGATGAGGATATATTCAAAATATAATATTAGTTGAATAATCAATCCAGCTGATTGATTGATATATATTCTCAATCATGTAACTGATTTTTTTTCCAGAGGAAAGATTTTGATGGCAGAAGAGAAAATCACAATTCATAGGCATGCCTCCTGTTCATTTCCATAGTTGGAACTAATACATGGATCAAATGGAAAATCATATATAATTCAATAAGAAACACACCGTAGTATATCGACCTAATGAATCCGATTGTGAAATATGTTATGTTATTTGATAAAAATAAATGCAGACTTGTTGACAATTATTGTTAAAACCATGGAAGTTCGGGAGAATGTATTTGGATCATAGACATTTTATTAAATAGACTACTCCAGCTTCATAACGAACGATGCACTTGAAGCCAACATGGCTTGTGTGCGCGGGGGGGGGGGAAAACCACGTGACTCGGTTATGGGCAAGCAGACTAGTCGAGTTATACACACCGATTAAGAGGCCGCAGGCGCGCTACACGCGCTCGTTGTTCGCTCGCTTCAGACTCGAGTTTAACATGCATCGTGTGCTAGGCGCAGCCCATAGACTAGCCCGCCGAACTCATATTCTCGTAAACGCCGTTAATTCCCTTACTCACACTTTTGATATATTTCACAGTCCATATTTTTTTTCGATATTCAAAAATATATACCTAGGTTTCCGTAAACTAGAAATTTTTTCATTTTCCATTTGAAGAATTTGAAAAATTACAAATCTGTTGTTCAAAATTCTGTGAAGGCGATAACCTCCCTCTTTCAATTATCAACAGAATGCAAAAACAATCATATTGATATCTCAAAAATTACGGCCGTGAGAGTTTGCGGCGTGAAATACGAGCGCCTGCGGCCTCTTAACGCACACCACCGTGACATTTTGATGCTCGGACTCAGAGAATGCTGAATACAAGGTGTTTGTAAGTCACATGAAAAGCACGGAAATATATGCTGATTACTATGAAGTATATTTTTCTCAGTAGAATTGCAACAATCAATCAATAAAGTCATGTTTTGGGTCCAACTCGGAGCTTCACTATAAGGATAACGTGTAACAACACATCCCCAGTCAGGCTGGTATCCCCGCATCACGTGACTACCCCCACCCCACAGACCCCGCATCACGTGACTACACCCACCCCACAGACCCCGCATCACGTGACTACCCCCACCCCACAGACCCCGCATCACGTGACTACACCCACCCCACAGACCCCGCATCACGTGACTACCCCCACCCCACAGACCCCGCATCACGTGACTACCCCCACCCCACAGACCCCGCATCACGTGACTACCCCCACCCCACAGACCCCGCATCACGTGACTACCCCCACCCCACAGACCCCGCATCACGTGACTACCCCCACCCCACAGACCCCGCATCACGTGACTACCCCCACCCCACAGACCCCGCATCACGTGACTACCCCCACCCCACAGACCCCGCATCACGTGACTACCCCCACCCCACAGACCCCGCATCACGTGACTATACACCCACCCCACAGACCCCGCATCACGTGACTACTCCCACCCCACAGACCCCGCATCACGTGACTACCCCCACCCCACAGACCCCGCATCACGTGACTACACCCACCCCACAGACCCCGCATCACGTGACTACCCCCACCCCACAGACCCCGCATCACGTGACTACCCCCACCCCACAGACCCCGCATCACGTGACTACACCCACCCCACAGACCCCGCGCCACGTGACTACCCCCAACCCACAGACCCCGCATCACGTGACTACCCCCACCCCACAGACCCCGCATCACGTGACTACCCCCACCCCACAGACCCCGCATCACGTGACTACACCCACCCCACAGACCCCGCATCACGTGACTACCCCCACCCCACAGACCCCGCATCACGTGACTACTCCCACCCCACAGACCCCGCATCACGTGACTACCCCCACCCCACAGACCCCGCATCACGTGACTACACCCACCCCACAGACCCCGCATCACGTGACTACACCCACCCCACAGACCCCGCATCACGTGACTACACCCACCCCACAGACCCCGCATCACGTGACTACCCCCACCCCACAGACCCCGCATCACGTGACTACCCCCACCCCACAGACCCCGCATCACGTGACTACCCCCACCCCACAGACCCCGCATCACGTGACTACCCCCACCCCACAGACCCCGCATCACGTGACTACACCCACCCCACAGACCCCGCATCACGTGACTACCCCCACCCCACAGACCCCGCATCACGTGACTACCCCCACCCCACAGACCCCGCATCACGTGACTACCCCCACCCCACAGACCCCGCATCACGTGACTACACCCACCCCACAGACCCCGCATCACGTGACTACCCCCACCCCACAGACCCCGCATCACGTGACTACCCCCACCCCACAGACCCCGCATCACGTGACTACCCCCACCCCACAGACCCCGCATCACGTGACTACCCCCACCCCACAGACCCCGCATCACGTGACTACACCCACCCCACAGACCCCGCATCACGTGACTACCCCCACCCCACAGACCCCGCATCACGTGACTACCCCCACCCCACAGACCCCGCATCACGTGACTACCCCCACCCCACAGACCACGCATCACGTGACTACCCCCACCCCACAGACCCCGCATCACGTGACTACCCCCACCCCACAGACCCCGCATCACGTGACTACCCCCACCCCACAGACCCCGCATCACGTGACTACCCCCACCCCACAGACCCCGCATCACGTGACTACCCCCACCCCACAGACCCCGCATCACGTGACTACCCCCACCCCACAGACCCCGCATCACGTGACTACCCCCACCCCACAGACCCCGCATCACGTGACTACCCCCACCCCACAGACCCCGCATCACGTGACTACCCCCACCCCACAGACCCCGCATCACGTGACTACACCCACCCCACAGACCCCGCGCCACAGAGACGTCGTTAGGATTTGTGTATTGGGGGGGCTCACAGATTAAATGAATAAAATGACCACACAGCTGGACACAGGCCACGCGCGAAAAGGGGGCCTGGGGGGCGGAAGTCCCCCAGCAGAGCCTCGCGGGAAAATATGAATATGGACATTTTTCAAGTGATTTTTGCGCTTCACAAGTGGTTTTGGAGTCTTGTAATTGAATAATAATGGACATTTTCGAAGGTATACTTATGCGATTTCTCCCATCAAAGCCCCGCAGGGAATTGTTTGAAATAGGCTCATGTCATTTTTTGATGTTTTTTGATATGTGCAGGCAGTTTTAAAGTTCAATGATTGAATCACCATTGCCATTATCAAAGTTATTTTTGATAGTGGGCCTATAATCATTATGAACATTTTCGAAGCTATTTTCGCGATTTCTCCCAGCAAAATTCCCAGCAGTGATTTTTAAAAAATATGGTCATTTTTCAAGTGATTTTTCCGATTCACGAGCAGATTCAGAATCTGATAATTGAATGAATCATTATTGGAAAGAAAAAAGAAAGTGAGAAGTAGTAGAGTGTATACTGATACAATTCATATCAATATGTAATAATATTTAATTATCTGTTTATAAGTAGGTCAAAATCAAAATGATATATTTTTGAAGGAGGACCCCGACTAACATGGGCAGTCCCAAGGAGCTCTTCAGGCGCGCAGAATGCCCAATGTGAGTGGCTCAGTACCTCCTCAGGAGTTCGAGTGTTATCAGGGATGTATTATTGAGGGTGCGCAAATGTCAATTGGTGAGGCGCGCATCCCCCTTCCCCCCTTGGACTCCCTAGCGACGTCCCTGCAGCGCCAACAAGCGTGCTGGCTGGCAGCTTCAACGCGCCCTCTACTAGTTATTAAAGTCTATGATTTGGATACACAAAATCTCACCGGACTTGGGAATAACAATACTGAGTGCAGTTGTAGCATATTTACTTGCACTCTTCCTGTATATCATCAACTACATCACTTTTGGCAGCATCTTGTGCTTGAACGACGACGTTCTTCCAGGCCGCTCGACTCGCTGCGGCGCGGTTGTTCTTGGCAATACGAGCCCTGATCTCGGCCCTCTTCTGAGCAACAATCACAGCGGTGACTGCCTTCATCTTGGCCACGCTAGCAACGTCTCCTCTCACTGTATTAATCAGTGTCTTCTTCTTCAAACCGAGAATCTTCCTGATAAAATCCATCCAGTAGTCCCTGGTCTTCTGTTCCAGAAGCACGAAAAACAGGGACAACATGAACACATGGAATGTTGCAGTAACAAGGAACAAGTAATCGAAAACAGTCTGATTTTTTATCACTTCAGTTTCCGAGAGTAAATTGAAGAGCCAAGAAAATCCAAAGAGGAAAAAAACGAATATACTCGTAGCTAGGTTTCTCAGTTGTGCTCTCCTTTCAGTGAGGCCATGTCTCTTGATATCCGGACCTGAGCCGATACATTTGTAGATATTGTTCAAGATGTACAGGAAACAAAGAAGATTGAGAGCGAGCACAACAATGGCAGGAGCTTGTACAGTGACGATCAGAGCATTACCGTCAGGATAACAGTAACCTCTGTCGACTGTGCGTGTCATGTAGAAGCGTTCATAGTCCCACGCGAGAAGAGTGGTGAGAGGAACAAGAGGTAAGCCCCAAGCGAACAGAGAGATCTTCGACAACAGGTGTGTGGTTGTGGTTGCCCCGGCAATGGTTGTCAGTCTCCTGTATTGTAGGTATGACAATGTCAGCATCCAGAGGAACATCGACAAGAAGGAGTAATGCCGCAGAGCGCCGACAACTACACACGAAATGCTCGTGATGTCGAGACGAAACAGGCTGTTGGTGAAGCCGAGGATCAGATTCAACAGCAGGGCGAGGGTCATTTGTAACATGATTTGATGGCCGAGGTCCTGACGCCATTTCCGGAACAGAATAGCAGTCAAGAAAATACTCAGTATTCCGAATAAACTGAAGATAACTTCAACAACCAAAATAATCTTCAATGTCTTGCTCAACGATAATATATCGCTATTATACTGGAGTGAATTATACATTATATAATACCCGTGTAATCGGTTTTCCTCCACAGAGAGATGTTTACATCTGTACACAATATTGTTGTAGTATGTAGTCTTCTGAAGTCTACAACTATCTTTGCTCCAAGAGTTCTTTTGGAAATCCCAAGATGCAAACAACTCTGAGAAATTATCAGGTAAATGTTGTACGCTGAATATGAAGTCCACATAATGATGCGTGTCGTCTACATAACTGAGCTTGCTCGTACTCGTATTCTTGAAGAGCGTTATTGTGAATAATTGAATAATTTTATTCTGATTGTTGAATTCGGTATAATCGAAAGCCGCGAATTCACCATTTCCCTCTGATTCATCGTGCTCCGTGGTAATAACAGTCAGATTGTAACTGAAGATTGCCATCCTATCAAATTCTTCTATCAACGGGTTGGATACGGAAATGGCTGAAATGACACTGGTGAAATTGTTAACCACATTGTTACCTGATCTCAATAACTCATATTTCTGTCCCATATTGCTGTGGTAAGCCCCAATCACAGGATCAATCACATTCAGATTCACCAAGAAAAACATATTTTTCAACCAATCTCCACGCTCCAAATCAATATCTTCCCCAAAGTCCATCTCATAATTCTCGAGAAGACGTTCTATATTTGAATATATACCGTTCGTAAATAAAAATCGAATCATTCCCATATTACTCAGAGTAAATGCCGAAAATGGTTCGAATTTGCTCAATAGTTGTTGTACTGTGGTTTTGTTGACAGTTACATTCAGATGTTTGTTTAGCATCCTAGCGTTGGACATGAAGCGGACCTCGCTGTCGGTGAGAAGATCCGTGAAGTCACACGGCCGCCATGTTGGGACGTACTTGATGGGGGGCTGCCAGGCCGAACGTGCGAGGGCTCTGTCGTAGTCACATGATATCAGAGATACGTCGCCAGCGACGGCGTCGAAGTTCAAGTAGGTTCTCTGAGTGCTGCCTGCAAGATGGAAGAAGTGGTGTATTTATTCATTAAATATTTCCTTATTTCCATACGCAGTCACAAATCAACAAATGACATCGTTGATGGTTATGGATACAATGATATTCCTACATAATGATAGATGAATATCAACACAAATCTCATTCACTTCTCAACAAATCAATCAATCTGTAGCATGTCCTGATATTTTACAATATCTCCTTCATTAACGATTAATTCGTCCTCTCTACGCAATTTCCAAAAACATCATTGGAAATCTTCTGGATATTCGTGAGCTAATTCTCTTTGTATATCTTGAATATAAATGCCAACATATTCAGAACTTTCCTCTCTTTGACAGTCGTTCCAGCTGTGTCTTCACGCATGCTTCAATGCTTGTTCATTGCCTATGTCTCATCTAGAGATTTGCACACGATACAAATATTGGAAAATATCAAGACTTGAAAACTAAAATTAAAAATGAATAGACAGAAAGAGAGAATTGAAGAGGATATTTAATAGATGATGGAATGGTTTTGAAGTGTGTCTTTGATATGAGAAATTCATTGAGGACATAAAAGGGTTCTGAAGGAGAAAAGATATCAGGCTGTAATTAAAGGATGGAAGTTCGGTGAGGCTATTTATACGGGCAGGTAGTTTATTATAAATAGAATTGCGAAAAGATGAAGAAGCTGTGCGTGAAAAAAGCATGGGAGTGTTCACAAGAACGGATTGAGTTACGGCGACTAGTAGGGTGGTTGTGACTGCGCGTAAGAACCATGTCCAGGACACGCCCACAGGGCATGTGTAGGGCGTGCCCTGGGAGAACCGCCCTATGTTAAATTAAATGGGGTTGGGCACGCCCGGGGCGCCCCAACATTCCCTTTGGGCATGTCTGGGGCGCGCATAGGGAATGCTTTGTGTTTGTAGGGAATGTATCGTGGATTGAGGTGTCACTAAGCTGGACATCACACGAACGCAGCTTGGGTTGTGAAGAGAGAGGAAGAAAAAGAGTACCACCATGAGAACACGATGACTTGTTCTCTTCTTCTCATCAGCTGGACGTTTTGCTATCAACAACATGCAACTTGTAGTGGGTACGAAGACTTGGATGAAGATTGTTTCAACATTTTTCTTCGTCAAAGAAACGGTTGGTATGTACTTCTACAAGAATTCCCGATTCAATGTTTTGGTGGGATGAACTAATTACAGCAACATTAATGTTGTTTTTGATGAAAACTAAATTCTTGCCTTCATATATATATATATATATATATATATATATATATATATATATATATATATATATATATATATATATATACATGATTTCAATAGCTTCCTGGTTGACCACCAGTAGGTTATTATAATTGTATGATTTTTAAAACTGTTTAAAAATTGCGACCTCCCCCGGGATATATATATATATATATATATATATATATATATATATATATATATATATATAGTAAACGCTTTCAATAGAAAACCAAAAATGATTTTAGAGGAGAAGTTAGTTATGGATAATACTATGGTGGACTCCAACGTCACAAAGGAAGCAGATTATATTCCAGTTGCCATTCTACCTTACGTGCGCGAAACAACGGACAGAATATGTCGTATTTTGAAGAAATATGACGTAAAGACTGTATATACCACTGAAAATAAAATCGAAAACATTCTGAGAAATGTTGAAGATAAAATTCCTCTCGAGAACTGAGATTCATGAGATTCCCTGTGGTGAGTGTTCCCAAACGTATGTCGGAGAAGCTGGAAGAAAAATTTCGATAAGGAGGGCGGAACACGAACGGGACGTTAAGTGGTTGATTTCTACGTCTTCCTTGGCACAACATGAACTAAAATATGGCCATGCTATAGATTTTTAAGGAACGAAAGTTTTACTTACACAGGATAAATGTTTACAAAGAAAAATATGAGAAGCCATCGAGTTGGAAAAAAGACCTTTTAATTTGAACAGCAGAGATGATAGCTCCAAGCTTCCTCCAGCATGGAAACCAGTTTTGCCCAAATACCGAGTTGAGGAGAAGGATCCGTCTGATGAAATTACAAATCGTGCACGTTATCCGGTACCGAAAGAGGACAAAAGGATGAAGAAAGTAGTGAACCTCAGTACTATTTCAGTACCTATTACTAGGAGCAGAACATCAACAGAGAAGGCTTCGTCAAAAAGTTGAAGATCTATCAGAAACTGTATTTTTTGTAACATTTTTATGTATTTTTATTTTTTTCCCTTTCTCCTTCTTTTTCTTTACATTTCTTCTTTGAAGTTTCTAATACCTGAACGGTTGTTTTCATAGCACATTTTTGCAATATAAAGGTAGGTTCATAGAGCCACGGCATTTTTGCCGGCCGGCAATCTTGTCGGGTGCCGTTGGACGTCAAATGATTTGTACCGTTCATACTACCACGGCAAACTATCGCTGACTCAAGGCAATTATATATCGAATTGATGCAATAACCATGGCAACGTCGATAGTGATCGAGTTTGACAGACGATAGTTCGTACGCAGAACACATAGTTCGAGTATAAATGTGGCCGTGATGTCGTCTACGTCATCACGGCAAGTCAGTCGTCCGGCAAAATGTTCAACTTCATTCAACTTTCTAGGCCACAGTGAACGACAAGCCCGGCAAGTCTGTGAGTGGCTCATTCACTTTAACGGCTCGGCAAATTCGTGTTGCCGTGGCTCTATGAACGTACCTTAAGGATCTTGTTTTTATATTATTTTCTGGGAAGCTCTGGATTTGTATGATTCATGAGCTTCTTGGATCTATAAATTTCATCGCCACCTGAAGACAAGATTCTTTTTTATTGAATGTGTTTATCAATGAGATTTTATTTCTATAGTTTGAGAGTTTCGTGCCTGTGAACAGGGTGAATGAGATTTTACCGAAACGTTAGGTATATTGTATTCAAATAAATCTTGATTTGTACTTAATATACCGGAATTCAATTATTAATATATATATATATATATATATATATATATATATATATATATATGAATATATATATATATATATATATATATATGAATATATATATATATATATATATATATATATATATATATATATATATATATATATATATATAAATATATGTGAAATATTGTTTTCGGGAATACCATGTGTTTTGAAATGAGAAAAACAAGTAAATATGTTTTCCCTACGTTTCAGCATGTTTGGTCATTGCATTCAAAACATATTCACTTGTTTTTCTAATTTCAATACACATGGTATTCCCGAGAACAATATTTCACATAATAAGGACCATGAAAGTTTGAAACATCATATGTATATATATATATATATATATATATATATATATATATATATATATATATATATATATATATATATATATATATATATATATATATATATATATGGATTTTTTTTTTTTACAGCTTGGGAGCATAGCGTTGTAAGGTGAGTGCAATATTTGTACGCAGTCCACTCGAAAACTCTAAACACCATGACGTATATCAAATATACTCGATACATGCACATGTTGGTCCACAAAGCCGTGGGCATTCGTGTGCTTGGTATTTACCTGGACGATACGACTCGATGACGGGCGGGTTACCGAAGTACTTCCCGGTTGTCAGGCACAACAGGATGTCATCAACTACAGTCACTGAGGAGAAGCTGGCCAGGTCAAACGGCCTTTCACCAACAATGAACCTGGAAAACGATAATTCCATGTTTATTAACCCGAATAAAAATGATCAATTGAAGGACTTGATATTTGAACAGTCATGTCAATTCCTGATTCATTTATTTCTTGTCTGTCGTTTTGTTGTCCTTCAAATCTATCAATTTATCAATTGAACTCACCTGAAGTCAATGCGTCCAAAGACATCGACATACTCAAGCTCTCTGTAGATCTTCAATCGCACATTGATCTCTGCCTTGCCGTCGTCATCCACTCCTCCACGCTTCCACATCACGTCGCACCTGTCGACAAAAATCTCTCACTTCGAATCTCAACTTGAACTTCCCGCCCTTTTTTCTGTCCGCCTTGTATCAGTCCAAGTATTCAATGATACTGATACCACAATGTAGAGATACCAACCTATTTTATCAGAATATAAAGAAGGTGACCCAACTCACATACTGATAACATGGACGGTATTTGTGTTTTTTTTGCGGTCAGTTTAGAACCAATTGTCCCGATTGCCTGTCGCGATTTAGCGGATTCCCTTGTGAACTAGATGTAAATAAGAGTTGGTACGGTACCGTTGGCATTGTTGAACTAACAAAATTTATAATTCTCGTAATCTACATGGCCGTGTATAGCATTGTTGAGCATTGTTGTTCTGAATAGTTCGATCTAGAGGCGATAGATGCGCTACAGGTAATCGGGACCCTGGACTCAGATTTTGACCCCGGAAATATTTCACTTTCAAAACCCGAGTTGGGTGACCTTCTTTATAATATGATAAAAAAGGTTGGTATCATCACATCGTGCTGAAAGTGACCGAAAGTGCTGAAAGTGCTGAAAGTGCTGAAACTGACCGCTCATTCTCATGAGCGGTTACAATGTATTAACCCTAATTTCGGTGCATCCACAGCAAAAATATTAGTATATACTACTCCGTAGTGATCCACTGTCAAGACACATTTGGTGGTTTTGTGGAAATTGTGAAGACTTGATTTTGTTGTGTGTTAAATAGACTAGGCAAACGCGTTATGTGTTTCCGCGTTGATGGATGAGCTGGAACATATCAACTTATCTTTGGGTTGGTTATTATATATATATATACACCTTGAGATCCAAACCATTACATCACTGCCATCTTATTTTCCATTAATAATTTATATGATGATCAAGAAGGCCTTGTTTTAATCGTTTACAATCAAGTGGTGACACTTGTTGCTTTGATTTAATAGGTACCCTATCCTATGACTATCAATAACGTAACGGGATAAGCAACATGGCGTAAGTCCTATCCTTTTAACATTAGGCCGTTTTCACCATGATGGAATCAGCGCGCTTTCGTGTACATTTGTGAGATTCGCAATTTCAAATCAAATCGTACGTATAAGGCTCGTATTTCAATATATAGTACATAGTTGTACAATTGCATTGATTTTAATCTTTCTCGTAGATGATGAGTAATTGTCCAGTTATCAAATGGTAAATATAGCAGTAGGGCTCTTGACTAGGGGACTAAATGCTTTTACAGACGTATTTTAAATTTAGATTGGCTAATTCAAATGGAATTTATCCCAATATTGTTTAATGCAGTTGGAAAGAGCTGGATTCACAGATTGCATTACATCTATTACTTGTATAGATCAACACACAATAATACCAGCAAATCATCATAACATTTGTGAGGCGGCATCCCTTTGATGTACGCATGGTATGAAAGGAAAGCGCCATGTTGCTTATCCCGTTACTTTATTGATAGTCATAGCCCTATCTTAATAGCTTTGAATAATTAACACGAATAACATTATATATTTTTTTATATCGAAACGGCTGATCCGATTTGAGTGAAAGTTCGGAATAATGTGTATCATTATCAGATTGAAATTCTCTGAGAATTTGAATCCTCTCAGATGAAATATTTTTCACGAATGTTTTCCTCTGGGTTATTCTAATGAGATTTTTGAAAACTTTGGAATGAGTTTTCTCAGAAGTGATTCAACCGATCGTGCCTCAAAACTTTACAGCATCAAGTCAGATAAGGGTTCATGTGTGTGCCAAGTTTCGTCATGATCTGAATTTCTGTTTGACCTGTAGAGCGCTAACAAAAAAAAAAAAAAAAAAACAAATAAAAAAGAACACATTTTATTTTTCAAGTACAGTGTAATTGAGTCTTCGCTACGCTCATCCAAAAATGATGTTGGTGAAAATTTTCCACCTTTCTTATTTGTATGTTGTTTTTGTCATATTTTTGTTCATAAATTTACTAATATTGTATTTATGCATAATTCCTGCTGTTTATAGTGATGTTTTAGTGATGTTATAGTGATGTTATAGTGATGTTATAGTGACGTTATAGTGATGTTATAGTGATGTTATAGTGATGTTATAGTGATGTTTTAGTGATGTTATAGTGATGTTATAGTCATGTTATAGTGATGTTATAGTGATGTTATAGTGATGTTATAGTGATGTTATAGTGATGTTATAGTGATGTTATAGTGATGTTATAGTGATGTTACAGTGATGTTATAGTGATGTTATAGTGATGTTATAGTGATGTTATAGTGATGTTATAGTGATGTTATAGTGATGTTATAGTGATGTTATAGTGATGTTATAGTGATGTTATAGTGATGTTACAGTGATGTTATAGTGGTGTTATAGTGATGTTATAGTGATGTTTTAGTGATGTTTTAGTGATGTATAGTTATGTTATAGTGATGTTATAGTGATGTTATAGTGGTGTTATAGTGATGTTATAGTGATGTTATAGTGATGTTATAGTGATGTTATAGTGATGTTATAGTGATGTTATGGTGATGTTATAGTGATGTTATAGTGATGTTATGGTAATGTTTTAGTGATGATATAGTGATGTTATAGTGATGTTATAGTGATGTTATAGTGATGTTATAGTGATGTTATAGTGGTGTTATAGTGGTGTTATAGTGATGTTATAGTGATGTTATGTGATGTTATAGTGATGTTATAGTGATGTTATAGTGATGTTATAGTGATGTTATAGTGTTGTTATAGTGATGTTATAGTGATGTTATAGTGATGTTATAGTGATGTTATAGTGATGTTATGGTGATGTTATAGTGATGTTATAGTGATGTTATAGTGATGTTATAGTGATGTTATAGTGATGTTATAGTGATGTTATAGTGATGTTATAGTGATGTTATAGTGGTGTTATAGTGATGTTATAGTGATGTTATAGTGGTGTTATAGTGGTGATATAGTGATGTTATAGTGGTGTTATAGTGATGTTATAGTGATGTTATAGTGATGTTATAGTGATGTTATAGTGGTGTTATAGTGGTGTTATAGTGATGTTATAGTGGTGTTATAGTGATGTTATAGTGATGTTATGGTGATGTTATAGTGATGTTATAGTGATGTTATAGTGGTGTTATAGTGATGTTATAGTGATGTTATAGTGATGTTATAGTGGTGTTATAGTGATGTTATAGTGATGTTATAGTGATGTTATAGTGATGTTATAGTGATGTTATAGTGATGTTATAGTGATGTCATAGTGATGTTATAGTGATGTTATAGTGGTGTTATAGTGGTGTTATAGTGATGTTATAGTGGTGTTATAGTGATGTTATAGTGATGTTATAGTGATGTTATAGTGATGTTATAGTGATGTTATAGTGGTGTTATAGTGGTGTTATAGTGATGTTATAGTGGTGTTATAGTGATGTTATAGTGATGTTATGGTGATGTTATAGTGATGTTATAGTGATGTTATAGTGATGTTATAGTGGTGTTATAGTGATGTTATAGTGATGTTATAGTGATGTTATAGTGATGTTATAGTGATGTTATAGTGATGTTATAGTGATGTTATAGTGATGTTATAGTGATGTTATAGTGATGTTATAGTGATGTCATAGTGATGTTATAGTGATGTTATAGTGATGTTATAGTGATGTTATAGTGATGTTATAGTGATGTTATAGTGATGTTATAGTGATGTTATAGTGATGTTATAGTGATGTTATAGTGATGTTATAGTGATGTTATAGTGATGTTACAGTGATGTTATAGTGGTGTTATAGTGATGTTATGGTGATGTTTTAGTGATGTTTTAGTGATGTATAGTTATGTTATAGTGATGTTATAGTGATGTTATAGTGGTGTTATAGTGATGTTATAGTGATGTTATAGTGATGTTATAGTGATGTTATAGTGATGTTATAGTGATGTTATGGTGATGTTATAGTGATGTTATAGTGATGTTATGGTAATGTTTTAGTGATGATATAGTGATGTTATAGTGATGTTATAGTGATGTTATAGTGATGTTATAGTGATGTTATAGTGGTGTTATAGTGATGTTATAGTGATGTTATGTGATGTTATAGTGATGTTATAGTGATGTTATAGTGATGTTATAGTGATGTTATAGTGTTGTTATAGTGATGTTATAGTGATGTTATAGTGATGTTATAGTGATGTTATAGTGATGTTATGGTGATGTTATAGTGATGTTATAGTGATGTTATAGTGATGTTATAGTGATGTTATAGTGATGTTATAGTGATGTTATAGTGATGTTATAGTGATGTTATAGTGGTGTTATAGTGATGTTATAGTGATGTTATAGTGGTGTTATAGTGGTGATATAGTGATGTTATAGTGGTGTTATAGTGATGTTATAGTGATGTTATAGTGATGTTATAGTGATGTTATAGTGATGTTATAGTGGTGTTATAGTGGTGTTATAGTGATGTTATAGTGGTGTTATAGTGATGTTATAGTGATGTTATGGTGATGTTATAGTGATGTTATAGTGATGTTATAGTGGTGTTATAGTGATGTTATAGTGATGTTATAGTGATGTTATAGTGGTGTTATAGTGATGTTATAGTGATGTTATAGTGATGTTATAGTGATGTTATAGTGATGTTATAGTGATGTTATAGTGATGTCATAGTGATGTTATAGTGATGTTATAGTGGTGTTATAGTGGTGTTATAGTGATGTTATAGTGGTGTTATAGTGATGTTATAGTGATGTTATAGTGATGTTATAGTGATGTTATAGTGATGTTATAGTGGTGTTATAGTGGTGTTATAGTGATGTTATAGTGGTGTTATAGTGATGTTATAGTGATGTTATGGTGATGTTATAGTGATGTTATAGTGATGTTATAGTGATGTTATAGTGGTGTTATAGTGATGTTATAGTGATGTTATAGTGATGTTATAGTGATGTTATAGTGATGTAATAGTGATGTTATAGTGATGTTATAGTGATGTTATAGTGATGTTATAGTGATGTTATAGTGATGTTATAGTGATGTTATAGTGATGTTATAGTGATGTTATAGTGATGTTATAGTGATGTTATAGTGATGTTATAGTGATGTTATAGTGATGTTATAGTGATGTTATAATGATGTTATAGTGATGTTATAGTGATGTTATAGTGATGTATAGTCATAGTGTGGTTATTTTATTTTTTTATTATCTCTATGTGTTGTTATTCTATTTCATATTTGTCATGTAATTGTTCAATGAGAATAAAAAACATGTTGAAATTGAAAATTGGTTTGAAAATAAATTGATGATACCAATGCAATGAGCTTGAACTATCAACATCCATTTCGCTGTTGTTTCGAACAATGTAAGGTTTCAGTTTGCCCACAACGCCACGAATACTTGAACAGTAAACAAGTCAGCGAGTAATGAGATGAGTAAGCCTGTAAAACCGGCTGTTGAGCTTCATGGGGTATCGTACCATCCAATACCATCTGTACAATGATTGTACATTATACATTATATCAACAGTATTTGTATTTATTACAGTTCACCGTGTTATGTTGACCATTATTCCTGATGCCATCCTGAGTATTATCTATGTACTAGTCAAACGCGAAATATGCGTTGTAAGATGAGCGAGATATCTGAATAAGGTATAAAAGTCCTTGAAGTATAGTTCTACCCTTGCTACTTTATCGACTCTGGTATTCTACACACCTTGATATCTGAATAAGCTATAAAAGTCGTGAAAGTAGTTCTAATCTTGCCACTTCATTGACTCTGGTATTCTACACACCTTGATGTATATAAAAAATACTTCATTGTTGGTCAACTCTTGAATCTAGAAAGCAGTGAATCTCGACAACTTGATTCTGTCACAATTCTCATGATATATTTGATGAATATTATCAGTTATTCTATTTTTTTCTTCAAAACGGCTGATTGGAATTGCATACGAAATCGTGAAAATGTGTAAAATCTATGTATACACATTTAGAGAAAATTTCATCCCATTTGGAGAGATTTTATTTTCCAACATTTTCCGCCCAGCAAAATCTTATGCGGTTTTTAGAAACTTTGAGATGATTCTTCTCAAAATCGGTCCGACCGATTCATCCCCAAAACTATACAGTTCAAAGTTGGATAAGTTTGCGTGTACAAAAAAAGTTTCATGTTCATCAGTCAACCCTTGCGATCTGTGAAGTGCTTACAAAAAAAAAAAAAAAAAAAAACAGACAAAGCCCTATAAGAGTGGGATGGAGACTTCGCTACGCTCATCAAAAAGTATAATCCTGTTTATTCAAATTTGAAAATTCTTCACCAAATAAAGAAAGTATTTTCAGATTGAAATATATCGCGGTCATGGTCTCGCCAGGGGCACTATGTAAAGTTCAGCCTAAACAGGGATGTCAGCTTCAAAAAGGTCTGTTGCCATTCTGAGAAACCATCTAACCACACATTTAGAGTCCACGGGAGTCGATTTAGCGAATTATCAGTTTTTTGGTGATAACTTTTGAACGGTATGAGATATCAAATTTCTAATAAGCGAGAAACACAGATAATTATATAAGCTTCAAGATGATATAAGATATAATTATTAAAGTCATGTCGCATAACTGTCAAGAGTCGACAGCTAAAAAATGTGTTTTTTGAGCTGTATATTCTTGACAGTCACGCGACATGGCTTGAATAGTTATATCTTACATCATCTTGAAGCTATTATAATTATCTGTGTTTCTCGCTTATTAGAATTTTGATATCTCATACCGTTCAAAAGTTATCACCAAAAAACTGATAATTCGCTAAATCGACTCCCGTGGACTCTTAATGGCATAATTATTCATCGTTTTTATGTTATTTTCAGCACTCATTAATATATTTTCCTTCTAATCCCTTTTTTGTTGTTGATTTTATTATTATTGTTGTAATCTGTGTTCCATTTAATCTTTTGTGTATTATAATATGTTAAGTATAAGGAAAAGAAAATGTATGATAATTGATGAGCGTAATGAAGTCTCCATCCCACTCTTATAGGGCCTCGTCTGTGTGTTTTTTTTTTTTTTTTTTTTTGTAAGCACTCCACAGGTCGCAAGGGTTGACTGATCAACATGAAACTTTTTTTGTACACGCAAACTCATCCAACTTAGAACTGTATAGTTTTTGGGATGAATCGTTCGGACCGATTTTGAGAATCATCATCTCAAAGTTTCTAAAAACCCCATAAGATTTGGCTGGGTAGAAAATGTTGAAAAATAAAATCTCTCCAAATGGAATGAAATTCTCTCTAAATGTGTATACATGGATTTTACACATTATTACGATTTTTTAAGCAATTCTGATCAGTGGTTTTGAAGAAAAAAAATAAAATGACTGATAATATTCATAAAATATATCATAAAAATTGTGACAGAATTAAGTTGTCGAGATTCACTGCTTTCTAGATTCAAGAGTTGACCAACAATGAAGTATTTTTTATATGCGTCAAGGTGTGTAGAACACCAGAGTCAATGAAGTGGCAAGAGTAGAACTACTTAAACGACTTTAATAGCTTATTCAGATATCAAGGTGTGTAGAATACCAGAGTCGATAAAGTAGCAAGGGTACAACTACTTCAAGGACTTTTATACCTTATTGAGATATCTCGCTCATCTTACAACGCATATTTCGCGTTTGAATAGTAAATAAATAAAATTAATCTATCGTTCTTACAAATACTTTCTCAATATTTTCGAATATTAATTTCATACTAGGCCTGCATGTTCATACTAATACTTTTTCATTACTCTCCACCATTCTTCTTCCACTAATCTTCAAGTTGACATCATTATTATCATGACAATATCTTCCATCCAATTAAGAGCCCGCATCTTAGCTGAGCATGTTTCTCTTCGAAATGCTCGACCCAAGTTTGATGTGCGTTTAAAAGTTTGATTGTGGGTTGAAATGTGAAAAAGGGATAATATTGAAACAGTTCCAGTAACCACCGCTAGATGGGGGAGTTTTTCATTTCATAATTTGGACAAAATCTAGTTACATTACACATTTTGGCCAAGGAAATTGCGAAAACTGTAGAATAAAAGGCAAATCAGAATTTTAAATATTGATAAGCAAAGTTGAACTTAAGGATGTGCGTTTGTAATTTATTTCTACTATTATTCGGTGACCGGGAATTAGGCAATGAAAACCATCAAATTAGGCACAATTTGATCCAATTATTGCTCCATAATAAAATCATTCTTCAATTTTCAATTAAGCATATCTAATTGTGAGAGTATTGTTTATTCATTGAATTTTACCGCGAGTCCGTAGTCTTTGTAGTTCTTGAGATATATGTGGCCAAAGTGCACCCTGTAAATCCGTCCAAGATACGGGCTCTTAATTCATGGATCACTGTGTGTTTTTTCTCCTCAATTGATCAATGCTCGATCATTTGTATGTGTCTCTGGGACTTACTTGGAGTCATACGTGATTGATAATCCTGACAGGTGTGATTGGAAACTCACTCTTCTTCCCCAAAGAAAGTGCTCCCCATCCAGATATAATATACATAACCCACCTATGTTGAACCATTGCAGCCAGTGCCATTATCTCCTCTCGTATCCTCAAAGTCATCGTGCCGTTCTCTTCTGTCTCTCTCGCACCGGTGACGTCACGACTCACCACCAGCAGCTCCACGTCATACTTCAACACGTCAACCTGTGGGATTGCTCCCGGGTCCTCGTCGACCCCCAGGTTGGTCGAGATCTTGGTCTGGGTCTTCAGCTGACAGAGACCGCACGAGTAACTGTGCGTGTCGTCCACCATGACCACGTGGCCGGTTGTCATGTTCATGGCGCCATATTGTCCACCGCCTGCTATACGCATTGCCGCCACTTCTTTCTTGGTCAGGCGGACCACCTGTGGCCACATAGAAACATCTATTCGTGATTAAAAGCTCACCAGGTGGCAGCACTGTCGAAGTGGGCGATTGGCGATTGGCCGTCGGGAGGCAGTTAGGCCTAGATGTCTTGTTGTTGTGTGCTTACACACATTATATTTGTAATTAATATTGTAATTTCAATAATTAATAATTTCAGTAATTTTTATTTTGTATGTGATATTGTAATCCCACATTAATCAATGTGTATATAATTTGAAAGTATCTGCCTCCACCCAGGTCACTCACTTTGCTTTTAATCACGAATTGTATTTGTACATTTGTACTTATTTACGGTTTTATGAAAACCTAATTACATTTATAAACCGGGTCAGAAAAAAATGAGTACTCTAGGAATAGTGTAAAATGCTATGTAACGACACGAATGAGAATGAATAAAAATTGTCGTGTATAAAAAATAGTTGACCTTAAATGTCAAGCCCTTGAGAGCTGAGATATTCGCCTACAGTAGGCCTACACTGTAGTAAGATTGCTCGACAAGGTATTTTATGAGCATGCTGTTTAAAACTTGTTAGCTTTGATTTGGACTGGCAGGTTGTTGAAGAATCTTCTTTCCGATTGCATGATGGCCTTGGCCGTGGCCGACAACCTGCAGAACTAATGCGCAAGATTAAGCAGGAAGTGATTTTACAATTACAGTCGATCCGAATCTGTTCACGTTGAAGGAACAGCGGACCATGGAGTTTTATAAATGGAGGTCTAATTAAGGTCACGGCTGGTCACGTGAACCAATCAGAAACTTGCCGTACCAGGCGATACGGCACTGCCGTCCAAGTTGAATTAACTTTAACTTTCTGCCGTACGGCTAGCTCGCCGTGATGCGGTTTGTGACGTAGTCGACCTAATCACGGCCCTGTGCATGCTCATACCGCTTTTCCTACGCACGGTGGGTGTAGAACCAACTGTTCAGCGGTCGACTCTTTTTGGCGCGTCAACTCTTTTGATTGTACTCGTCTTCTAACCTCATTTGTGGTATGAGATTGTAATATTTACCAAATCTTTCTCGGTTTTGAAAGATTGGACGAGTATCCCATCTTCTAGATCTTCTTTTCCTTCTTTTCCTACTCCGTAAATGTGCAGCTGCAGCTAATAATAGTGTTTTCAGTCTCAGAAGAAGTGGAATTAAGTAACGTCTCACTGTTGTCGTCCATTATGACAGATAGCAGACCGTGCTCACTTGCCGTCTGACGTTTACCGTAGTACTCTGAACGAAAGAATAAAAACTTGTGTTTACCGCAACAGAAAAACCGTACATGCGGCAGGTTGCCGTAGTAGTCCGGTTACTTCCAAACGGCGGCCATGTTCTTGTTTCAACTACCAGTTGGAGCTACCCCCACGTTGGTAATTCAACAAGGCCTTCTAAATCATTACATATTAATATTATTATTAATTATGTCATGATATACAAGGCCTTATGTAATTAGATGAGCGTAAGCGAAGATTCCATCCCACTCTTATAGGGCTTTGTCTGCGTGTTTTTTTTTTTTTTTGTGGGCACTGCACAGGTCGCAGGGGTTGACTGATCAACATGAAACTTTTTTGTACACGCAAATTTATCCAACTTAGAACTGTATAGTTTTTGGTATGAATCGGTTTGACCAATTTTGAGAAATATAATCCCAAAATTTCTAAAAACCCCACAAGATTAGGCTGAGCAAGAAAATTTGAAAAATGAAATCTCTTCAAATGGAATGACATTTTCTGTGAATGTGTATTCATAAATGATACACATTATCACGATTTTGTATCCAATTCGAACCAGCCGTTTTGAAGAAACTAATTAAATTATCTGTTTTCATTCATCAAATATCATTGAAGAAATTGAAGCAGATTCAGGTTGCCGAGATTCACTGCCTTCTAGATTCGATATTTGCCAAAAAATGAAGTTTTCTTTATAAAAATCAAGGTGAATATAATACCAGAGTTGATAAAGTAAACAGGGTAAAACTACTTCAACGACTATCTAATCAGATATCTCACTCATATTACAACGCTTATGTTGCGTTTGGCTAGTAATATAGAGAACCTCGAAATCAGGCACTGAATATATATACAAAAATCTTTAGGCCCACACCTGACAACAATCAGTTTACACAGCGAACATGGCTGACTATATAATATCATCAAGTGGTACGACTTTCCACCGGCGTAATATAACCGCGTCGTTGACGCACCGTAAAACCACAGTACTCATTCATTAATTCATTCACGACTTTCCAGTACGGAGTTATATCTCCAGTACTCAGCACTACATACAACTCCACGATCGAGCCACGGAGTTGTATTACAGTCGGATAGGACAGAATGAGTAGACTTTCGATACGAAATACATGGGTATTGAAAGACTGAAGTCTTATAGTCTCACTCGAGTGTTGTGTTGAAGTGATTGAGATAGACTCACTTGTTGGCAGGTCTGTGGATGAGGGGATGGGTTGAATGAGTGGTGACCCTGACAGTGTTCATTTCATTTGTTCCACTTGGGTATTTGGGTATGAAATATGTTTTTCCAAATTTCATCGAAACGAATAATATATGGGCCTACGGAAAAATCAAACGCGATCAGTTTATAGAGGGAGAGACAGAGAGAGAGAGAGAGA